>JBAHVR010000234.1:62500-125000 GCA_036898135.1 Oncomelania hupensis | reverse complement strand
TGGTCGTCAACACACAAACTGCTTATCACGGTGTACTTAGCCCTATCCCAGCCACTGCAATGGCTTCTTCAATGAAGCGGGGATGTGTGGTCACATTCACCAGTTACTTGTTATTTGATGTCGACACACTCTACAGTGTAATTTACTCTGCAGGCGTTGGCGCCATGCAAAAAAATATCCTCCCTTCTCGTCACCACCCCAACCCATTCAAAAGGGCGCCTTCTTTCCTTGGTGGCGTGTGACTATGTCCTTTTTCGGCACTTGGTCAAGGACAGCCTGTACATTTTCATAGAAATCCCCCACTTCGTCATAGTCTGATGTTGGGGTATAGGATGATGGTGATGTTGAAAGGGGCTGCTCTTAGACGGATGGTAATGAGTCTACTGGAGACTGGGCGGCAACCCATGACAGTGGCTAGAATGTTCTTGTGGACCATGCATCCAACTCCGTGTTCGTGCCTGTCATCTCTGTGACGGGGTTTTTATTGTTGCTGGGCTCTGCACAATGGACTGCTATTATCTCCTCGTCTTAGTCGATGGGGATAGCTAGTTATCTCCATATTACTTAACTTAATACATTTATTTGTTTAGCTCGGTCTGTGCTTAGGCTGGGGTACAGAGATAGATAGAAAAGTGGTAAAAGATCACTGTCACACTAGCTTTCACACGGCTATAAATCATATGTAGTCCAGCCACTTGATAACAGTAAAAATCACACATTTATTTCCTCTTCTCTATACACGATATTCGAAGTACGAAACTAACTTAAAAGTTCAATTGTCAATGCGAATAATTCGCTCGCTGATAATCTAGGCAGCTACTTTTTCATCATAGGGCACTGGATACTTTCTGCCCTAATGGTCAGAAGTCTTGAAGAGCGGACTACTGTGATCCGGTTTATACAGAGTTTTAGTGCACTGTTTCTTGTGGCACTTAACTGCGTGGTTGAAGTGCTGCGTTGAGGTCGCTTCTGAGACAATCTGTGTTGTCGTGTAGTCTTTGACTTTGTTGTTTGACGGTTGGGCTATCTGCGCGCAATGCTGGAGATGCCTCGGCAGCCAACCTTCAGCGATGACTGGTTTTTGTCTGTTGCTGAGTTGGGCTCACGATATAACGCCTGCTCGTCTGTAACATATGAGACGAAATTCTGCACAACCCTGTATAATAGGTCTGTGCAGAGCATCTCACTGAAGGCCAAAGTAGCCCTCAGTGATAGCTCCACATCTCTATACATAAGCGACGAACATTCTGCTAAGTCTGTGATCCACTGGAATCTCCACTCTAATTTTCTACACATATACAAATATACATCGTGGCTAACTATACACATAAAGAAATAATAATATTATAAACATTCTCGGGTACAGCCACTGGTCTGCAAGCATACATATATGTTAAACAACAGTGGATCCTTACATAATACAACAGGGCGTCGGCCGGTCGTCTTCGCCACGTGGACACGCAACGTGGGACTAACAATTCTAAAGCATAGCAAATTCCACAAACATAATTTCAACAATAATATAAATACATCACGATGAAACAGAAGTATGTTCATTTACCTGTTTGACAATGTCAGGCCGTGGCTACTTGATTGAATTCGAATATTCAACAACTACTGCTGTCTAATCTTCTCAGGAGAGAGATTTCTGCTTGAGTGTACTGTGTACTGCTCAGCGTTTCAACTAGACTGACTTTCTATCTCTTAGCTTGAATCACCCAGAACTGGTTCTAACTAACCTAGCTGTGTTACCATTGGATGAAAACATCTAAGTGGATGTAAAATTCGAAACACCATCATAGGCTGCGATGATGTCACTAACTGTGCTTGCATCAAGCTCCAACTGTGTAACGCATGATCACTTCGGTCGTCTGCTTTAGACTAACAGTAACCTTCTAATCTACACTGACTAAACAAGCAAAAGCTTAAATAGTGCAGGGTAAACAGGTCCTCTTGTTACAATCTCTACCGCTGAAATCAAGCTTGTGGCTTTTGTCGGTTGTTGTTTCACCTAGGCCTTTCCAGCGCAGTTCGCTGATACCTAAAACGTTCCATCGATAGTGATCCAGCTCGTGGGCCAGTTCTTCTAATTTTCCTTCTGCAGTTAGGGTCCTGACATTCCAGGTGCCTATGACGATGTTGTTTCTCGTGCGGATCTTGCGAAGTTGTCCAACAGTAGCACACTTATTACCTCCGTCCTGGTGGCCAACGGAAGGCGCGGTCTTTGGTGACCCGGGCGACGACCGATCCGGTATGAAGTGAATGGTTCTATTCATCATGCAGTGTGTTTTGGGCAAGAAAGACCTGGCAGGACCCAATCCTCTCCAGGCTGTTGGCCACAGCCGATATCCACACGAATACAATGTGGCTCGCCTTGGCCTCGAGTAGGTGGTCGTTGAACCTGTAGTAACATGAGGTTCCTCCGTCCTGGCCGGTGACTTCTGTGTAGAAGACTTTTGCCCAGCGATGCCGTGCTGACATCAGCCCTCTTAGTCGCCCTTTACGACACGCCGGGAAACGTTGGGTTTATTCTGTTCAGTGCCAGAGCCTTCTTCACTCCCATCCTTATTTCTATCCATTCTTTCATTATGTCTGTCT
This sequence comes from Oncomelania hupensis, assembly GCA_036898135.1. Classification (NCBI taxonomy): domain Eukaryota; kingdom Metazoa; phylum Mollusca; class Gastropoda; order Littorinimorpha; family Pomatiopsidae; genus Oncomelania; species Oncomelania hupensis. The sequence goes on along the minus strand of JBAHVR010000234.1, from coordinate 122,402 downwards.
GTCTGTCTGTCTGTCTGCCTGTATGTATTAATGTTTGTCTGTATGTCTGTCCGTCTATCTGTCTGTATGTACGACTGTCTGTATTAATGTTTGTATGTATGTCCGTCTGTCTGTATGTATTAATGTCTGTCTGTCTGTCTGTCTGTATTAATGTCTATCGTATGTCTGTATGTATGTATTGTAAATATATGCGTGCAATAATGATATGATTTATCTCTTTCTCTCGATATTTATTTCTCAGGTTTTCTTTCTTACTCTTCCTAAGCCTATTTCTTTCTTTCTGTGTTTTTTTCCTTATCCAGACCTGTGCACATCTACGGATTTTCCGTATTTTCTCCGATTTTCATGAGCAGAATACGGAGTTACGGATTACTTATTAAAATTCCGAAATTCCGATTTTTTAAATAATTTTTTTTTAATTTCTTTCTGTTTTAAGATGTTTTTGACTAGTTGTGCTTAAAAGACGTTTTTCGAACCGGAAGAACGCGTTTGTTTCTAGTTCGTTCAGCATTTGTGTGGTTGCAACTTCATACTTGTGATTAAAAAAAAAATATGGAGCTAGCTTTGAAAGATAAAAAAAAGAGTGAGAAGAGATAGTGAAGAGGATTCATCTGACCCAGCTCTGTCACCAAAAAAGAAGAGAACGGCACAACAGTGCTGGAAATCAAGTTATTCAAAAGACAACCCGGAAATAGAAAAATATTATTTATTCAAATTTTTCGACTTTTTCCAGTTGTATTAATGCAGTTAAAAAGTATGTAACCAAGTTAAAATCATTATCAATCAGTCCAGCCATACATTTTGTTAAATAAAATATTGTCCTAATTTGTATATTTTGATACTCTGTTAATAAAGGTTTTGTTAAACAAACAAAAAAAGTAACAGTGTTGATGTTTTAGCTTGGCTTGAATAGATTGTAATTCCCATTCTACTGCCTCGTAGTGTTTCAGTTTGTGTGCTTTGTGAGCAGAATTATGTCTTGAACTGTCGTTACAGCTTGCTATTTAAATTTTTTTTAAAACTACTGAAATTTGGTTTGTTTGCTACTGATGAGCATTTTGAGTGTGCACAGGTCTGCTTATCACTACTAGTACTACTACTATTAGATGCTATTACGCGCCTTTTTGTAAATCACATTCAAAGCGCGGCAATCCGTAACCATCATACACGCTCACATGTTGAGGACCCTCCTATATACACGACAAACACCCATTCATCACTCAAACACGTGGTGTAAAGGAAATTCGATAGCACAAGGCGCAAAGGAAATCGAATTTTATTTGTTAAATTTCAGACAGACTGCATCCAATACTATTACTTATGGGAGTTATGAAACCTGAGAACCAGGAGAAAACCCTCGGTGACCTGAAAGTCTCTAACCAAAGTCACACAAGTTCGGCCCCCCCTCTGGGTTCGAATCCGCGACCTTCGGCATAGGAAAGTAGGTCTCTATCTACTGAGCTACCAGGCCACTCCTTTCTTACGTCCTGTATGGTTTGTGTCACGTAAGTTCGCCCCTTGCGGGAATCGAATTTGCCACCTTCGGCATAGGAAACCTTGACTAACCCACTGCGCCACGAGTCTACAGAATTTGCAATGAGGCACTTTACAATATCGCAACTTTCCGTTCCATTACAATACTTTGTTTACTAGAACATTCCACCCTCATCCCCCAGTTCTCTTCCAGATGGAAAGAAAGACACATTCTTTCTTTCACCTTTACTTCCACTTCTATCCCAGTTCTTCCGATATTTAAATGCGAAATACCACCAACAATGCTCAGAAAGGTCAACACTGTGGACGGGGATATACGGCCTGAAAACTTAATAACATTTTCCGACGTAGGTAATCATAGCAGACGGGGATTATGCGAATCAAGGGAGTGAAATCCGACCGGAAATCTCGTGAACCATTCAGCCAGGCGTTCGAGAGATTGCTCATGTTTTTTTTCTAATCCCACTTAATCCCTACCGTTCAGTCTTTTGAAGCAGGTTATATGATGAAATACGCTGCATTAATTTTGAATAAATGGTTTCCATTCCGAGTTTATCCTATTACTTGTGTTTATTTTGGTGTAGGTCTAGTTTTGAAAACCCAGGATCATGTAAAACTTTAAAGCGGAGCTCACCTATATTTTGAAGTAAATTTAACCGTAGTCACATTTGTCAGTGAAAGTATTTTTTTTACGGTCATGACGGCTGACAACAGTCTATATATATGGCATTATAAATCAGCGAGAACCGAACGTGAACGCCTGTGGTGAAACGCGATCTGGCGATGTCAAACAGCAAGCGGGGCTTTCCCCGTTTGTGACGTAACACTGGGCAGTAGTGTGCTGTCTGTGGGTGTGGAACTTCATCCAGCCACAAGATCTAGTAGTTTTTAGCATGCACTGGCAGCTATTACAACAGGCAATGGATCAATTTCTGACCAGAGTGACCTTCAAGGAGTGTCCACCTTTCGTGACGTAGGATTGGTTTCTCGGGTTTTCTCGGTGCGTTTTCTATCGCACTTCGGCATTCTCCGGAAACAGTGAACTTTGGTTGGAGTATACGCTAGCCCAAGTTCGGTTATAGGCTATAAATAAAAAAAAAAGTGGCGGAGGGAGGGGGGGGGGGGGGGGGGCGGCCCGGGCAGGATACGCGTTTAGATTATAATTGCATGGGTACCAACTTGAACCCACAAAATGGTGTTTCTGGCGGGTCAGTACTCCTTTAAAGGTCAACATTGAATCGTTTGAAAGTTATAGATTATTCCGGAAAGCAATGACGGCTTAATATTTGTAAGGGTCATCAAAGCAGTATTCTTTTATATTATGAAAGGTGACAGATGTACGTGCTCTAAAAACTCCATCCAAACCAGATATAGCACATAATTATGCATATTACTTGATTTAATTAATACCATTCAATGAACGGCCTTCGATAGCACTTATATAAGAGTGTATGCAGTAGATTTATCAGTGAAATTACTGGTACAAATCCAGCAAACAAATCCGCTGCTTCACTGATTAACCTCAAGCTGAGAGTTAGTGCAGAATGAGTGCCAGTGTGTTGAATGAGTGTAACGGCTACTGGCGTATTATATGCTGTCTCATATACTCTGAGTATGATTAACCTAAGCTAATTGTACTAAGGCGAAATACGAAAAGTCATTAAAAACACCAAATCCGTCAGGCAACACGTTATTTTCAACGCGTTACGCAGTTAACACTGCTCAAAATACGGTATTCTTAGCGCAATGCATATATTTAGGCATCAGATCAGAATCTCCGCATTATAAAACTAGTTTAAGAATCTGTGTCCATTTTTCTACACACACACACACACACACACACACACACACACACACACACACACACACACACACTCACACACACACACACACACACACACCCACACCCACACCCACCCACACACCCCCCCACACACACACACACACACACACTCTCAAAAGAAGGTACACCAATATATGTTTAAAATAGCGATATTGCAATGAGAGAACACAAGAAAGTGCACATGAACATGCAAACAAAATATAGCTCTCCTCTCTCTCTAATGAGACACTTCCACAGAAAAAGCATAAGCACACATACTTGGATGCGTACAAACAGGCAGGCACATACCCCTCACACTTTCGAACCCAGGAGGTTAAATCTCTCTCTCTCTCTCTCTCTCTCTCTCTCTCTCTCCCTCTCTCTCTCTCTCTCTCTCTCTCTCTCTCTCTCTCTCTCTCTCTCTCTCTCTCTCTCTCTCGCTCACCTTCATCTGGCAAAACTCTTCTAAAATCAACTCATTTTGCCATAACATGACGAGAATACAGTTTGACATGTTCTGGGTTGTAAATATTTTTATTTTTTTTTTGAGTAAAATTAACGTCCCCGGAGACAATAAAAGTATAGGGGACGAGTCTCTTGTAAATATTGCACCAAAGGCTCATTTTATAGACACGACGGATATAACGAATACACACAATTCGGCCACTAACCGTCCAGTAATGGTACAACAACCTTCGGCTGTAAAGAAGGGAAAATATTTTCCCATGGACCGTTGTATGCGTGTTCGACTGTATAGAGAGCCCGAGATGTATGAAACTGTTGCAGGTTATCGGCCAACAGACTGTGGTGCCTTCAGTCATTACCAGAGATTGGCGATGTATACTCTTTGCTTGTGCAAAGCATGTCAGCTTAGCGTAAACGTGGCATGCTAAGCCTGTGTTAAATCTGCGCTGACATTCTATATAGACGCCAAACGATATTTATTCCGGCAATATTCTTGCTCTTGTCAATCTTATTCTTAGAGGAAAACGGCAGACTTTTACTAATCTTCCACTGCTATTGTTGCCCGTATTTCAGTTCAAAATGGCAGGTAAAAGCCAATGGATTGCTTCAATAATCTTGGCAGTCCTTACTCTCGTCAATCTCCTTAAAAAGAATTAAACAATGGCCTACAGGTCTAACATATTTAAGCTTACGGGCCTACACAATAATTAATCTAATGAATCCAGTACAATGACATTACACGAAAGCAGCTATCACAGTCACTGGAAGTCTATTGCATGCTAGCGTTAGTAGAGTAATTGTGTCACGTTGGGACGCGCGCGATGGTGCGTGTGGGACGCGCACGATAGATCCAATCGTTTTATTTTGCAAAGCATGCAATAATAGAGTGTATTTACCTTTGATTTGATTTTGCATTGTTGTTAAAAGAAGCTTTGTATAATGTTGATAATTTTCGTTGGTCGATATTATTGGAGAATTCTCTAGAGTTGCTTGTTTACTATCGATCGAAGCTTCGAGTAACAGCTGAGAAGTTCTTTTATGATGAAGAATGTTGTATGACGTAAGACAGTGATGACGAAGTTTATTCTGATTGGTTATAATTGTGTCGCGCTCGAACATTCGAACGTTCTCTCGAGTATAGAGAGACTATATATGTATCGCACTGTTTCAGAAGAGAGAGAAAAAGTTGAAAATTGTAAACAGTGAAAAGCGATTGAGCGATTGTATGCAGTTGTTGATGTACGCTGAATAAAGTTGGAAAACTTCATACGACGACTCCTGCCTTGTTTCTGAGTGAACAGGTTGCGTGGATAAACGAATCTGAGTTACACTTATCAGGATTCAAGCATTGAGGCTGAATCAACTACTGATAAAACGAACAACGAGTGTAACAAATTGCCATTTTTGCTTCGTTAGGATAAAACATCACACAGCCAAAACAACAATAACAACAACAACGAAACAATAACTTTTGGAAATGCTTATTTTTTAAAGTCTGAAAATGCATTTGAATGGTTGCCATCTTGTGCTATTCTAAGATGCTTACGTAATCTTCAGTCTTTTGTAAAAGGCGTGACTGAAAAGAACTGCGCTATTAATATAATAAATGTCTAACTTTTGCAGGTTAGATTTAGTCCTAAATCGCAATCAACATTATGAAAGAGTCACTCCAAAAACACCGTAGAGGCGAGCCAGTATTGTGAAAGAGCGCATTCTTCCCTTGTCTAATCAGTTAATCTCTCCTAGAGTGCTTTCTCTTGCACCTTTTGTAGAAGGGGTTTAGGGTATTGTTTGAGAGTGCGATACGCTTTTCCAGGGAGAACAAGAATTTGCAAAGAACCGGCGGTAGTTGCTGCTTTGAGTCTTAATCCTAGGCTTTGAAGCTTTCCTATCCTATCCTATCCTGTCCCGTAACCCGGAGGTCGTAGGGGCACTACAGATGATCGTTTAACCAGCATACTCCATCTTTCTCTGTCCTCAGCAGCTCTGATGGCTTCGCTCAGTGTCAAACCAGTCCATTCTCGAATGTTGCCCTCCCACCTCTTTTTCGGTCTCCCTCTTCTTCTACCTCCTTGCACTGTGCCTTGCAGAATAGTCTTTGCAAGGCCTGATGATCTGGTGAAGTGGCCATACCATCGAAGTTTATGTTTCTTTGAAGCTTTATAACTTAAAATATAAGCCCATAGTTCAGTTTCTCTCCTTTTATGATCGATGTCGGTTACACTTGATCGGTGAAACGTGGTCGGTGAGGTTTTTCGTTTATCATAGAGATTCCCCCCCCCCCCCCCCCCCCTTATCAATTTAAAAGTCGCCACTGTTTCCCCTTACGACAAAATCAATACCGTCCTTACGAGTTATTGCCTTACATGCAGATAGTGTATTTAATTTAAATTGCAGAGTCTGTTTAATTTAAATTGCTGATACAGAGTCCTCCTTATTGCTGACAGTTTCCACTTGCGAAAGAGAGAAGGTAGCCTCCCCTTATTATAGCCTGTTGACTTGGAGGTAGAACGGCAGTCTCCAATGCCGACGTTTCCAATGGCGAGTGACAAGACAGTGATCGTCCTAGGGATTTGCAAAACCGGTACGACGTCACAGTAAACAAATCCACTCGAACGCAAACCGGTAGGCCTGTCACGGAAACCGGTATGACCCATAGCAAAGCTTAATAATGCGTCACTATTTTTGCCACCGAAAATCTGCCGACGAATGCAGTGATTAATTTATTGCTCACCGTAAAGCCTACTAACTATAACTGAAACGATGTTTGCCAAAAATAAAAGTAAATAACAGGCCTTTCTTACCTATTTCCGTCGCGTTTTGCTTTTCTCGAACACCTCCCTCGCTCTGTCGACGTCGTATTCTTCTAAAGACTTTCCGTCCCATCTCAGCATCATGAGCCTGCTAACACGGGCCTCGCTGAGGCGATTGCGGGCCGATGTTTTGATGGTATTCTGCAGACTGAAGCCACGCTCTGCACACACACTAGAGACTGGAATCACAAGAGCGATTTTCGCTAGTTCCACAAAATCAGGATACTGCTGCCACAGATTACGGATTACACACTTGCAAGCTGCCTCGAACGAATCCAAACCATAGTTCGCTAAAGCAGCAGTCTTGAAAGGTGAAAAAGCCCGTCGTGTTCTCTCAGCGTTGATAACAGTCGTGTAGTGACGTGTCAAAACATCCAGTTCAGCTTCACCGTATTTTCCGAGTCTGTCTCTGTCAGCTGGGTACCGCTCAACATCATACACTGTTGCAAGAGCAGACAAAACAGTGACTTCAGCATCCGGAAAACGTGCACGAAATGCATATATCAGACTCTGAATAAAATCTTCCCTGATTTGCTGGTACTGATTACGATGATGAAGGTGTGTCAGTTCTGTGTTCTGAAATGTTGAACCATGCAGTGAGTTGACAAACTCGGTCTCATTTTCACCAGGTGTTTGGACAAGTTGATTCAGTGCATGAATGGTACTTTCTACCATTGGTTTGATTGTAGAGAGGTTGATACTGTCTTTTTTCTCTTTTCCTTTAGTTTTGAAACCAGTCAAACAAAATAAGAACCGGTAGGCTCTACGGGCTACTGATTTTTCAACCGGTATTTTTATTCTCAAACCGGTAAAATACCGGTAATTTCCGGTTAATTCCATCCCTGAAAGATATGGGTTCCATCCACGGAGAGAGCGAAATGTTTTAACTTAGGCATGAGGCCTATCGAGTCATCGAGGATTTTCTCCGGGTACTCGGTTGCCTCCCTCCCTTAATCACCGTATTGGTGGAGACAGTCAAATCTAAATCTAAACAAGATGGGAAGCCATTCAAATGTATGTCAATGTAACACACACATTGCCGAAAAATACGCAATTTCAAAGGTGTTAATTTTCTTGGGCGGTTTTGTCACTCGGCTTTATCCTAACTACAGGCTGTGAAGTCTCGTCTTTCATAGGCCTCAAATTCCATATTAATACATACAAGGTATTTTACTCCCTCACTTCCGTTTGAGCGACTGACCTCTAAAAATTTTCTTTCATACCTTTTGTGTACATTTCAAACTCAAACGGCTGGTGCCAACGAATCTTAAACACTCATAGAAACACATTCGTATCACATCAAACGAATTCAGCCCCAAATTTACTGCGATTTTTTTCCAACATGCATTCACAAAAGTTGGTCCAAATTTTGACACAACAGCCCTGGGCACGCCGGATATACGTACCAACTGACTTGCGCATTCTCGCTGGTCACCTAATAATACACGCCATTAGGCCTATTGCAGGGCGGACTACTCTAGCGATCTCAACAAATGATCGTCCCAACAACCAGTAACGACCAATCACAACTTTAGAAATATATTCCTACTAGCGTGTATTTCAACCAATGAACGTTGTAAGGCTGCTACGCTCCTTTGTCATCTCCAGGCATCTTCCTATACGCTTGCGAAACACGGACACTCACAGCAAATCTACAACGAAGAATACAATGCATGGAGAATACGTGCTATGGAAGATTTCTGGTCATTTCCTATACCCAGCACATCACCAAAAACGAAGTCCGACAGACCCTCATATAAGCCATTGGACAACACGATGACATGCTCACAGTGGTGAAGAAACGGAAACTCCGATGGTATGGCCACGTCACCAGCGCATCAGGCCTTGCAAAGACCATGCTGCAAGGCACGGTACAAGGAGGCAGAAGAAGAGGGAGACAGAAAAAGAGGTGGGAGAACAACATTCGAGAATGGACGGGCTTGACACTGAGCGAAGCCATGAGGGTTGCCGAGGACGGAGAAAGATGGAGTACGCTGGTTAAACGATCATCTGTGGTGCCCCAACGACCTTCGAGTTACGGAAGAGGATAGGATAGGATAGGAAAATGTCTATGTTCCATTTGGGGATTGATTTCTCCTGTTTAACTCTACACCAACAAGCTCTACGATCTACTAGATGACATTTTTAGCGCTAGAGCGGTTGCTGTTTTAATAGGAACAAATAACTACGGATTGTATTGATTTAAAAAATAAATAGGGTAACATTCACTGTGAATGTTAAACTGATGTATCGATGGGGCGTGGTTTGGGTCCCTTTAACACGGCTTATTAAAAAAATAAAACGCGTTTTTCAAGTTTTGACTTATCATTTGACTGCTTTGATATTTATTTCTTTCTTTGGAAATCAACTGGTTTGAATTTATTCTGTCAGGTATGCCATGGTTGACAGCTAACAGTCCCCTGAAGTACCCCCAAACGCTGAAGTCCAACAACGAAAGTGCTCAACCACATTCGATGGCTACTGGTCGACAACAGAATTTAACCAAAGGCGTCGCTCACCCTCCTCACCATGCAAAAGTAAGCCCAATACAGCATAGCCCAATTCAATGCAAATGAGCACTACACAAAGAAGATACTCTTCTGTGTTTTTTTCTAGGTCGCACGTTGTCACAATGTCAGTCCAGCTTGGGAGATAATATAAAATCTGATAACAATTTTATTTTCCAAGGGTAGAAGAGTGAACGCTGGGGGCGCCTTTTAACATCCCGAGACTGAGTTTATATTCGTCTATGAAATTTACATTTCAGCTGCACCAACATAGTACATGTAAAATATCTTTAAAAGAATGACATGTATAACAAACAAACAAAATAGTGCAACACATTAAAATATAATAAAACAACTACTATCCCACACCTCAAACATACTTGCGCTATACACTCCCGCGTACACCCATACACACCATCACAAACACACGCAACCCATGTACTGATGTGATCATCACTTGCTAAGACAAATTACGAAACAGGACAGTTTGAAAAGTACCCCCGTTGGGGTGCCGGGGGTTTCAGTATAAATAGTATCCCCACTTTCTGGAAATTTAGTGCTTTAAATTCCCACTGCCGCTGTCTTTCTCATTTGCTCTTTCTCATTCCTGCTCTGTTCTATACTATCTTCTTCTTAGCTAGACCAGTCATCTACCTTTTTTCTTGAAAACTCTTCCGGGACAAGACTCCTTATTTGTGTATGAGGTCTGTTGGATCAGCTTGGGAATATTGGACGCTTTCTGCCAGGAGGTCACTATGGCTTTCTATTATGTTATTATTTAGCAATGTAGGCATTTTATATGTATGTGTTTTGTTGATAATTTATAATGATGTTTGTATTCTATTTTGTTTTTGTAAACGGGGGTTCGATAAATTAGAGTACAGCCTCAGCGTCCCCTGCGTGGGATGTCTTTATTGTAAAGTGACTGGCTGGTGGAGAGCTTTCAGTTTTACCACTAGGGTTGTTTCAGCAGATCTTTTATGCGGATCAGGGTTTGTCCGGTCCTGATTTGGCTCGGAAGAGTTCGCTGGACCTAAAGCAATAATCATGTAATGTAATGTAAGTTTGAAAAGTTAGCACACACACGAACTCACACCCACACATTTCCAGTCACATAAAGACCCACAATGCACAGTTTTCACAACAGCAACAACAACAAAATATTGTATTAGATATTATCCTCTATGCTGGATCATAAACACACACGCAGTTGTACACAAACACCGGCACGCCATTTCACATTCACAAAAATCACACGCGCGCGCGCGCGCACACACACACACACACATTCGTGTATTCATGTTTAAATGGGGTCCTTTGACCTAATTCGCCGCCTAAGAGGCAAATTTCTTCAAAAAAGACACCTTTTTGCCAGAAGTTTGACCTAATTCCTCTCTCCTAAGAGACGAAGTAGGTCAAGTTTGTTAAAAAAAGCACCTTTTTCGCAAAAAGTTTGACCTAATTCCTCGCCTATTAGGGACGAAGTAGGTCAAGTTTGTTCAAAAACACAGCTAGGATAAGGAACTTTCCTCGACGATTAGGGTAAGGCAGTGCCTCGACGATTAGGGTAAGGCAGTGCCTCGACGATTAGGGTAAGGCAGTGCCTCGAAAAGGGTTAGGGTCAGGGCTAGTTGCAGCGCTGCAACTAGCCCTGACCCTAACTTTTTCGAGGCACTGCCTTACCCTAATCGTCGAGGCACTGCCTTACCCTAATCGTCGAGGCACTGCCTTACCCTAATCGTCGAGGCACTGCCTTACCCTAATCGTCGAGGAAAGTTCCTTATCCTACCCGTCTGGAAGATGCACTACAACTACACCAGGTCAAGTGTACTTGTAGTGCATGTGCACTACAACTACACTTGACCTGGTGTAGTTGTAGTGCACATGCACTACAACTACACTTGGCCAAGTGTACTTTAAGTGCACATGCACTACAACTGCACTTCGCGAAGTGAACTTTAAGTACACATGCACTACAACTGCACTTCCATGCACTACAACTGCACTTGCATGCACTTAAAGAGCACTTGCGAGCACTTTGAAAAAGTGGGGCCCTGAAAAAAAGTGGGGTCCTAGCAAAAGACCCCATTTATGACTAAATCAACACAGTCGAGTCCCCACTTTGACATAAATACACGTGCACACACACACACATACACACACCTACACACCCACTCACAATCTCTATCACACATATTCTGTCCTTGTAACAATAACAATAAATTAGGAAAATAATGTTGTAACAATAAACATCTTAATCTAACACAAACAAACTTGTTCATAAAGGAGATGAAGGACGAGGTGGCTTCCAGGTCTGCAGCCATGGAGTTTGGTGTGTAGAGGCCCACACAGTTTCTCTCAGTACCTTTAGAAAGAGACATGTCGGCTGTACATGTTCCGGTTTCTGGTCTTCACGACCGCAGGAGCAGGTTGATGATGGCACCAGCTTTAGTTCCTTGAACATGTGGGCATTGAGACGCCAGTGACCAGCTAAAAGAAGACATTTGAGGACAAGTCATTTTGTGTGACTGCTGCAGGGGCCCGCTGTAGCCCAGCGGTGGAAATGGCGGCTTTACGTCCCGGCGGTTATGCGATTTTGACCGCTGTTAGAACTTGGAGGGCCGTACACAGAACTTGACTATGATGCTCATGGAGCAAATCACCATTTTCTTCATCTACTTCTTTGCTGTCATCGTCGTTTCCTATCGTAGCCACCACCGTCATTTGCATCATCATCATCATCATCATCATCATCATCATCATCATCATCATCATCATCATCATCATCATCATCATCATCATCATCATCATCATCATCATCATCATCATCATCCCCATCATCATCATCATCATCGTCATCATCATCATCGTCATCATCATCATCATCATCATCATCATCATCATCATCATCATCATCATCATCATCATCATCATCATCACCAGTGGCAGGCTTACTGAAACATTCAAGATACTGACGAAATATTGACCCAAACCTGGCTGACCGCCTGCTTGCCCTGTCTGGCGAGAGGATTCATCGACTTGTGTTGATTTATATGTTTTGATGTATAGGCCTAATGATTTAGATGTATATATTGATTGACTGCCATGTTGCATTGTGCAGCATAAACAGCTCACGTCAGCACCAGACCTGAAGGCGATGGAGAAAGGATTCATCGTTGACGCAGTCCCCTATTCTATCTACTGTTCCGGCCCGCGCCGCAGCGTCATCCCGCCCTATGACGCAGTCAAGGACAAATATGCGTCACACTACTTCCAGTCACCCACGGTCAAGGCCATCATCGACAAGCCCAATCACGACAAGGTCAGTCGCAGAACTGGTCAGGGTCGTTTCAAGATCAAAGTTTTATGTTCAAAGCCAATGTCAAATAAGCGTGGGGTTTCAGGCTCTAACGGCTGGAACAAAACAGGATCAGTCAGTTTTTTTAAATGATGGGGGTTGTACAGTTTATAACAACATATTGAGAACGTTTTCGATATAAACAGGAACACTACTTATCAATGGCTATGTTACTGGCTAGCCTCCCGTGCACAGGCGCTTGTATCTGGACATCTATCTATCTATCTATCTATCTATCTATCTATCTATCTATCTATCTATCTATCTATCTATCTATCTATCTATCTATCTATCTATCTATCTATCTATCTATCTATCTATCTATCTATCTATCTATCTATCTATCTATCTATCTATCTATCTATCTATCTATCTATCTATCTATCTATCTATCTATCTATCTATCTATCTATCTATCTATCTATCTATCTATCTATCTATCTATCTATCTATCTATCTATCTATCTATCTATCTATCTATCTATCTATCTATCTATCTATCTATCTATCTATCTATCTATCTATCTATCTATCTATCTATCTATCTATCTATCTATCTATCTATCTATCTATCTATCTATCTATCTATCTATCTATCTATCTATCTATCTATCTATAATTAATAACCAACCAAAGGGAGATGCGTCACAGGCATAGGTGCTCGCGTGTCCAGATACAAGCGCCTGTGCTCCTGTGCTATCATCTTTGCTATAGCGCAAAGGTCGTTGTAGGCACTGTGTTTTGATCTATATCTAAAATAAATAAATAAAACTTTTTTTTTTTAAAGGCTTGATATATGGGTACGTCCACTGCTTGTCAATCATTCAGTAGCCGTCCGGTTGTCGGTCGGTTGCTCGGTCCGCCGCTACAAAATGTCACTTCTACTTTTGAGACTTTGTTTACGTCATTGTGAATAACACGTCATAGCCGACTTACGTCATTGCTGACTTTCTTTATCGTATAACTCTGGATGTACAGCTTTGGATTTGATGTATTTCCAGATTTTTTTTTGAAATACTTTGATATAGTCGGGAACCAGAACGAGCCAAAAGTCGATCTGTCGTTCCATTCGTCTTTCGGTCCGTCGAGCACCATCTCTAAAGAACCACAACCGATTTTGACCAAACTTCATAGGAACATTACAGTACCTAGGTTAGTGGCCAATCTACCGTTAGGGAATGTCAAGGTCAAGTTTAGGTATATTCATTTTGCACTTTAAATCACTCATGTCCAAGAAAGCAAAACATTATTAATATGGGGAAAGAAATGGCCGCCTGTTGTTAATATTCAGCAACATGACCTTGATTTTCACTGACCTTGACATGATTCTTTGGTTTCCCTAGGTACCGAAGCTTGATCCTCGCAACAAACTGAGTTTCCGACATCGCTGTCTGCCCACTCCCACCGCTGACGAACTCCGACAGAGAGAACACCGCTTCATCAACGACGCTGTCAAAGAAGAGAAATCCAAGTCCCGGTTCCACAGCACTATACCACCGTACTCGGCAGATCAAGACCCTCACAGTAAAGGCTATTTTAATCTGAAAGGCGTGCAAAAGTTGCTTAAAATTACCGTTACGCCTCGATGACAGTGTCCACTGAGAGTTGCGTTGTTGCCAGTTTCCCTCAACAGTTTTCTCTCAAATGAACGTATGACCGTTCTGTGGACTGGAGTGAACAATAGACAAAGCTTAGCAGACAATACCATTGTGTTAACAGTTACGGATTCTCCATTTATCCAAATATTTTTTTTTCTCCAGCTAAACCATGGACAACTAAGTTTGTGAGTGAAAAATACAGAAATGTCGAACACGAGCCGGCACAGAGTATTATCCAATTCCTGTTACTACTACTACTATTACTACTGCTGCTGCTGCTGCTACTACTACTACTACTACTACTACTACTACTACTACTACTACTACTACTACTACTACTACTACTAAGCTTATTATTATTATTATTATTATTATTATTATTATTATTATTATTATTATTGTTGTTGTTCTTATTATTATTATTATTATTAATATTATTATTAATATTATTATTATTATTATTATTATTATTATTATTATTATTATTATTATTATTATTATTATTATTATTATTATTATTATTGTGTAGCTAAAACATCATTATGTTTCTTCATACTAGCAACAGACATTTGCTTCCTGTCACTTGTGGATATCGACTATATATTATATCCACAAGTGGCAGGCAGCAATTGTCTGTATTATATATAACAATCAAGAGATGCTGTTGAAAGTGACCAGACATGTAACACATGTAAAGTGCATTTAGCGTTCATGCAAAATTGAATTCTAACCAATAGAAGAGACAAAAGATAGGTTTAGTTTGCAGTGGGTTTAGTCTCCATGTCCATAGCACAACGTCGCCGTATTTGTTGGGTGGAAGTTGTCTCCCTTACACCGTCCTTTGGGAAAAAGAACAAAAAAAAGATGGTCGATTACAGGAAATGCAAGGGTTCGACGTGGTACGATCATACTGCAGACATAAATGGACTTTCTGTGCGGAATAAAATACGGGAAGAATTTAAAAAGAAAAGAAAGAAAAGCCGTGGACTGCAATTCGCTCTTTGACACTCGCATATGTACACAATCAGGAATTATTTCCACCGACATCGTCCAAAAACAAAGAGCCCGTCGCCGTGCACGACTTCTTTTTGTCGGTTCGCGAAGACTTGCGTATACATATTTTCTTACAAATTATGTCTGCAGTGATCGTGCACTCTAAAGTAGTGATGGTTTAGCAGCCTTTCATTGGTAGGAGGACTGACTTCAGACATAACAAATTTCGTCCAAGAGTTCACATTGGAAAAATTGTTTACGGGCATGCACAAACAATGAAAATGGTAATCGAGCACAGAGTTTCAAAAAAAAAAAGATATCTAAATAATAGCGGACTTGACTACCCCCAAACTTCACTGTACTACAGCTGGGGATGGGAAAAGTTACATTTCTCTAAAGCCGCTCTCCCAAAAAAACAAATATTGCAGGATCACCCTTACTACTAAATGCTGAATTGTTCCAACCGTTCCTTCCAAACCATTTGGGAACTGCGTGCTTTAAAATTGTAAACAAACAAATAAAATGTTGGTATTAATTAATGTAGTTTTGATATATACATTGGCCTCTGGGCTTTGAAGGAAAAAAAAAATTATTATTTAGTGTTGTGAATGCTTTGGTCTCCACAAAAACTCCAGACGATGGACATGGCACAGTCCTGGCGGGGAGCATCACAACCAAATAGACTACATCATGGTCAAGAAACGCTTCAGATCAAGCATCAACATTGGCAGGACACGTACTTTTCCAGGAGCAGACATCGGAAGTGACCACGATCTCGTGATGATGTCTTTCCGGCTCCACTTGAAGAGAGTAAATACAGCAAAGTGCACTAGACTGAAGTTCGACCTGGACAAACTGCAAGACCCGGAGGTGGCAGAACTATTTCAGGCCACAATTGGAGGGAAATTTGCACCACTGCTCATTTTGGGGGCTGGTGAAGTAGATGTCAACACCATGACCACCACCTTCAACTCAGCTGTGACAGATGCCGCCACTGAGATCCTTGGCAAGCACCGACCAAAGAAGAAGCTGTGGATCACACCTGAACTTTTGGATCTGTGTGATAAACGAAGAGAGATGAAAAGAAAAAGAACACCTCACAGGGAGCTGATGTCTACCGAAAAATCAACAATGACATCCGAAAAGGCATGCTCACAGCAAAGGAGAACTGGATAGAAGATCAATGCCAGGAAATAGAGAACAGTCTGAACAAAGAACAACAGCAAAAAGGCCTACCAGACTGTGAAGCGGCTGACAAGTGTCAAACAGCCCAAAGTCTCCACTATCCAAAGCAAGTCTGGCATATGCCTTACAGAAGAACAAGAAGTCTTGGACAGATGGACAGAGTACTGCTCTGACCTTTACAACCATACACCAAATGGAGACCCATCAGTTCTAGCATGTCCCGAGAACAGAGAAGAAGAAGAAATCCTCCCAATTCTCCGGGAAGAAGTTGAGGCAGCAGTGCAAGCGCTAAAGAAAGGGAAGTCAGCGGGAGTGGACAACATACCCGCGGAACTGCTACAAGCAGGAGGAGAAGCGATGATTGATGCCCTCACCATTATCTGTAACAAGATCTGGCAGAGTGGGGAGTGGCCTATACCATGGACCCAGTCGCTTGTCATCACTCTTCCCAAAAAAGGTAACCTTCAGGAGTGTGAAAATTACCGGACCATCAGCCTCATCAGCCATCCCAGCAAGGTCCTCCTGAAAATAATACTCAACAGGTTGAAACCCCAAGCTGAACAAATCATAGCTGAAGAACAAGCAGGATTCAGGGCAGGGCGAAGTACCACTGAGCAGATTTTCAACCTCAGAATAATCTGTGAAAAATACCTACAGCACCAACAACATCTATATCATGTGTTCATAGACTTCAAGAAGGCGTTTGACCGAGTCTGGCATGCAGCTCTATGGGCAACAATGAAAGTGTACAACATCAGCCCTAAAATTATTGAAGTCATCAAAAGCCTGTATGACAAGGCTACCAGTGCAGTCCTCCACAACAGAGCCATCGGGAATTGGTTCAGAACAACAATCGGTGTGCGTCAAGGATGCCTACTCTCTCCAACACTCTTCAACATCTTCCTAGAGCGCATCATGTCGGATGCTCTTGCAGACCATGAAGGCACAGTCAGCATAGGGGGTAGAGCAATCTCCAATCTTCGTTTTGCAGATGACATTGATGGATTGGCTGGAGAGGAACAAGAACTTGAACAGCTGGTACAGAGGCTTGACACCACCTCCAAAGCCTATGGAATGGAAATAAGTGCAGAGAAGACCAAAATGATGACCAACAACACCAATGGCATCAATACAGACATCAAAGTCCAAGGCCAATCCCTCGACACAGTGCATAGCTTCAAATATTTAGGAGCCATTGTATCAGACAATGGGTCCCGACAGGAAGTCCTCTCCAGGATCGCACAAACAACTGCTGCCCTGACAAGGTTGAAGCCCATTTGGAAAGACAGGACCATCAGTCTACATTCCAAAGTAAGACTGCTGCGCTCCCTTGTCATCTCCATCTTCCTATATGCTTGCGAAGCATGGACCCTCACAGCAGATCTCCAACGAAGAATACAAAGCATGGAGATGAGGTGCTACAGAAGACTTCTGGGCATTTCCTATACCCAACACATCACCAACGACGAAGTCCGACAGACCATCACACAAGCCATTGGACAACACGATGACCTGCTAACAGTGGTGAAGAAACGGAAACTTCGGTGGTATGGCCACGTCACCAGATCATCAGGCCTTGCAAAGACTATTCTGCAAGGCACAGTGCAAGGAGGTAGAAGAAGAGGGAGACCGAAAAAGAGGTGGGAGGACAACATTCGAGAATGGACTGGTTTGACACTGAGCGAAGCCATCAGGGCTGCTGAGGACAGAGAAAGATGGAGTATGCTGGTTAAACGATCATCTGTGGTGCCCCTACGACCTTCGGGTTACGGGACAGGATAGGATAGGATAGGAATGCTTTGAATTTATTTTAGATTTGCTTCTGGTTTTTTTTTCTCCCAGTGTTATAAAACATGTTTAATAAATAAAATAACATTGAGCAAAGACATTTATGACGGCTTAATAGTGTCAAAAGTCCAGAATTTCAATTCTAGTGTAGAATTTTAATTCCATCTTTCAAAATTAAAATTCTGTCACAAAATTACAATTCTATAAAGTCACAATTAAAATTCTGTGAAGTCAAAATTAAAATTCTACAACAAAATTGAAATTATATTTCATAATTAAAATTCTATAATAGAATTAAAATTCTGATTTCCAGAATAACAATTCTGATTCACATAATTACAATTCTGATTTTTAGAATTAAAATTATCAAACGTAATTAAAATTACATGCTCTCATAATTTCAATTGTGACTTTTGACACAAGTAAAGCATGTAAAACGATATCAAAAGTTTAGAATTAAAATTATGATCTAGAATTACAATTTTACTTTAGAATTTTAATTCTATTATTTTATAATTAAAATTCTATTCTAGAATTTTAATTCTATACTAGAATTTTAATTCTGAGATTCGAGAATTAAAATTCTACTCTAGAATTTTAATTCTAAG
The DNA here is from genome assembly GCA_036898135.1 of Oncomelania hupensis. Lineage (NCBI taxonomy): Eukaryota > Metazoa > Mollusca > Gastropoda > Littorinimorpha > Pomatiopsidae > Oncomelania > Oncomelania hupensis. Next base: position 103,771 of record JBAHVR010000234.1, on the reverse strand, counting down.
ATTTGAGAATTAAAATTCTACTATAGAATTTTAATTCTAAGATTTGAGAATTAAAATTCTACTATATAATTTTAATTCTGAGATTCGAGAATTAAAATTCTACTCTATAATTGTAATTTTGAGATTCGAGAATTAAAATTCTATTCTAGAATTTTAATTCTGAGATTCGATAATTAAAATTCTACTCTAGAATTTTAATTCTAAGATTTGAGAATTAAAATTCTACTCTATAATTTTAATTCTAAGATTTGAGAATTAAAATTCTACTATAAAATTTTAATTCTGAGATTCGAGAATTAAAATTCTACTCTAGAATTGTAATTTTGAGATTCGAGAATTAAAATTCTATTGTAGAATTTTAATTCTGAGATTCGAGAATTAAAATTCTACTCTAGAATTTTAATTCTGAGATTCGAGAATTAAAATTATACTATAGAATTTTAATTCTGAGATTCGAGAATTAAAATTCTACTCTAGAATTTTAATTCTGAGATTCGAGAATTAAAATTCTACTCTGGAATTGTAATTTTGAGATTCGAGAATTAAAATTCTATTGTAGAATTTTAATTCTAGAGTAGAATTTTAATTCTAGATCAGAATTAAAATTCCAGAGTAAAACTTTAATTAGAGGCTTTTCTTCACTTCCACAAAAAAGAGTGTTGACTTTTAAGGTGAAGGTCGGCTTATCGCATTTGAGTCGGGCAGGGTAGCTCAGTTGGTAAGAGCGTCTTGCTAGTAACCGAAAGGTCGCTGGTTCGAATCCCGGATTGGTCAACGTGTGATCATATTATTTTCCCCTTTACCAACAACTGGCCCGCTGGTGTCAGTATAAATCGGTCCAGTAGTCACCTATATGCGAAAGTGTCGTGTGACTATAATCTACAAACAACAACAACATCGCATTTGTCCCCCTTTACTTGTTCGCGCCAAGGAGCTTGATTCGCATATTTTCGAATGGCGTCTGCCAGTACCAGTGAAGGTAATTAATTTTATACACTTTGTTTCCCTTTGAATTAAATAAATTACTATCTGTATTGTTTGGGCTTTAAAACGAAAAGAAAAAAACATATATCGCAACTCGCAAGTAAATTTAGCGCCACATAAATAATTAATTGTTATTAAAGGGAAGCATTGGAAAATTTGTGTATTACATAATTTATTATTTATAGAAATAAGCAGTTTAGAGTTAACAAATTAGAGTGCCAGGCTGGTTGGTAGGGTGCTTTACTAGGGTTTTTATGGTCCTCTCGGGTATAAACCCACGCGTGACCTATCCTATGATGCAATGATGTACCCAAAAACAATGCCTATGAGCGACTGTATACATCAGTTGGTCAGTCTGGTCAAGAAGTCTCAGTTTTATATATGCTAGGCCAGGGTCTCCAACAGTGTACAGTGCTGATCTCCCAGTTTTAGAGTTAATCTATAGACACAGTTCATTATCATAATTTTTTTTTATAGTCTGGATTGTTTTTTGTTTTGTTTTTTCAGCTTACAACTCTGAAGATGAATTTCAACCTTGGCTCTATCACTACCAGTGTTAACTCCACACAGGACTGTGGCACCACTGATCAGTAGTAAGCCTATACTCGGGCAAATTTTACTATAAATCAATAAGCTTGTAAACAGTAATAAATTACTTATTACCAAGATATAATGCTGATGCTGATAGTTTATTTTAAACCGAACATAGTTATTGTAATTCAGTGTATATATTTGTGTGTGAACATACAAAGGTAATGCAGCAATAATATTGCTGAGACTGAGAGAGAAAGATATAGAGAGATTGGCGGTGTGTCCGATGTAAGCTATAGTGTTTTGTTTATGTCTGTCCATATTTATATTTATGTTCATTGTGAATCCCACACGCATATCCTTGTTTATATGAGGACAATAAAACAATCGTTATCGTTAAATTATTTTCATCCATTGACCAAAAGAAATTACCTACCACTGATTTGTTTCCATTTCCCTCAGACATATGGAAGAAAAAGAGACAAATCATTAGTTATTGGATGGAGGGAGTGCCTTGAACTAATACATTTTTGTCTCATATCATTTCACATGGAAATAGACATTAAATTAATATAAAAAAGAAGAAATTATTGATTACCTAATGAAATGTGTCAATAGCAAGTAAACATTTGTTAGAGATAAAAAAGAAAGAAAGAAAGAGACAAAATGTTTTCACTAATGACTAAAATAACAAAGTAAACACAGAACAATTAGTATGAATTCTGTTCAATGAACAGTCTCTCAAACACTATCACAATAAAATGTAAATTTCAGTCTTCAATATGTATTGCCAGGAATATATTATATGATAGTTAGGAAGAAAAAAATTATAAAATTTATTACTGCAGTATCATGTACACTGTAGAGAATCAGCTTGGGGAAAAGAGGGTGGGATCACAAACATCTTTTTTAGGATATTTTGTTTACTTTTGCTGATGAGCAATAATAATGTATACCCTCACCCCCTCCCTCCCCCCCCCCCCAAAAAAAAAAAAAGAAAGAATAAGATTAGATAGCACTTGAATTAGAAATTACATGTGTGTCTTTGGGGATTTATTTACATATGATATAATTGTAATTATGCATTAATACTTTGTGCACCTATTGTCCACAGATGAAGGAAACAATGGACAGCATGAGCAAGACAATCAAAGCAGTGCTATTCAAGGTATAAAAGATAAAATAATTTATATTCTTTGATCTTAATGAAACTATAGTGCTAAAGACACACACATGTAATTTCTAATTCAAGTGCTATCTAATCTTATTCTTTCTTTCTTTTTTTGGGGGGGGGGGGAGGGAGGGGGTGAGGGTATACATTATTATTGCTCATCAGCAAAAGTAAACAAAATATCCTAAAAAAGATGTTTGTGATCCCACCCCCTTTTCCCCAAGATGATTCTCTACAGTGTACATGATACTGCAGTAATAAATTTTATAATTTTTTTCTTCCTAACTATCATATAATATATTCCTGGCAATACATATTGAAGACTGAAATTTACATTTTATTGTGATAGTGTTTGAGAGACTGTTCATTGATTCGTGCATTTTTGTCTTGAAAACTCTTACGGGACAAAACTCCTCATGTGTGTGTGAGGTCTGTTAGATCAGCTTGGGAATATTTGATGCTTTCTGCCAAATGGTCGCTGATACTTCCTATGATGTTTTTATTTGGCAATGTAGGCATTTTATATGTATGTGTTTTGTTGATATTTTATTATGTTTATATTCTATTTGTTTTTGTAAATGGGGTTTCGATAAATTAGAGTATAGGCTCAGCATCCCCGGCGTGTGATGTCTTTATTGTAAAGTGACCAGCTGGTGGAGTGCCTTCAGTGTTACCACTAGGGTTGTTTCGGCATATCTTTTATGCAGATCAGGGGCAAGTCATCTTTCAGCGAAGTTGTGGTCTTGATTTTGTGGTCGTGAGTCAGCTCTTTGCAGTCCACTGGACTCTGTAAGTGTAAGCAATGAATAACTAACTCCAGCCAATCTATCAATGTCATCCGCAAAACGGAGGTTGGAGATTGCTCTACCCCCTATGCTGACTGTGCCTTCGTGATCAGCAAAAATGTTGATTAATTACATGGCATTGTTATTAATACCTATTATGTTATAAGTGTACATTCTAAATTGTGGATGAATTCTTGAATGTCTGTTGAAAATAGAAATGCATTCAAATGTATATCAGTTTAAATGTGAGAGTGAATGACGCAAGAACAGATTGTAAGATTAGGTTCCTTGTTGGAAATAAAATATCTGAATTTGAATCTGAATCTAGATTACTCTGAGTTTGATTATTATTATCTTACAATTTGTTAACAACATGTTACTAGGGAGAAGGAGGTGGGTCGTTGCAGCGACACACTGTACGCAGACTCCAGCACTACAGGAGGACAGCCTATGCTGATGCCTGCAGAACTGCGAGAGATAACCTCACAGCTGGGATAGTCTGGTACACAAACTGGAGGCTGCCGTTATGGATGTTGTTGCTGACATCAACGCCAAGAAGAAGGTCAGAGGACAGTTATTCTCTAACACTCCATTTTTGTGTCATTTCATTTGATTTTGGCTCCATTATCACCCAATTTCATTTGATTTTGGCTCCATTATCACCTAATTTATTATCACCTAATTTAATTTGATTCCATTTCATACATAATTATCTTTTATTCCATTATGTTACTTTTCATAATCTTTGCCTTTGTCTGCATCATGGTACTTTCTGTATATCAGACTATTCTGCAAGGCACAGTGCAAGGAGGTAGAAGAAGAGGGAGACCAAAAAAGAGGTGGGAGGACAACATTCGAGAATGGACTGGTTTGACACTGAGCGAAGCCATCAGGGCTGCTGAGGACTGAGAAAGATGGAGTATGCTGGTTAAACGATCATCTGTGGTGCCCCTACGACCTTCGGGTTACGAGACAGGATAGGATAGGATAGTATATCAGACCAGTTCTATAGTACGTGTTATGTGCATACACCAACGCTAAGGTCAGAGACCACTTTTTTTCCCTTAAACTCCATTTTCCATTCATTTGATCTCATTTCTTTTCTTTTATTCCATTATATTATCTTTCAGAATGTGTGCATGTTATATCTGTATTATAGTATTTTCTGTAGATCAGACCACTTTCTATAAAACTGCCTTTGGCAGGCATTGTGATTTCGTCTTTGTATCATAAACCACTTCATTTTTGCATCATGGCATACAATAACATATTCTGTGGGACATAAACTTGATTTTTTTTTAATCACAGCAATCGATTTCGCTTTGTGTCATATTATTTTTGTTTATGTTACCTTTTCTCGGTTTTGCATTATTGTAATGCCTTCTTGTGTGCAGTCATTGAAGAAGGATGGCTTATTGACAAAGGAGAGACAACTCTTTGTCTACTTTCACACCAATCCAGAAGTTCTCCACAACACCATAGAGAAGCTAGAGGAAAGATTACGGGCTTTGGAGGTTAAATAAAGAAGACAATGGTCTCTGTACAGATGCATCACAACTTGGAAATTCTTTGTGGCATTTTGGCGTTCAGGTTCTTTGTTTCCTAGACCTGCACCAAGTCCATAGCAACATAAGTGCAGTAAATAAATCAGCCAGTTAACCCTGTTGTTTTTGCCCGTTAAAAATGTGTCTTACCTTGATAGAAATGAAGACTCTGTTAAGAAGCAATACAGATGACAAGTTGGGTAGAGAGTAGAAATTTCTCTTTTTCTTTATATTACCCCCCTCCCCCCCCCCATCCCTCCCTTTTCCCATTTTTTCTCCTTTAGAAAATCTGTAGCTGTGAATTTGTTCCCTAAATAAAATGTACTTTATCCCCTTATCTTAGCTGTTCACACAACGAACAGTGATATTTATGGAGAGAGTATGTGTGCATGGTGTTGGTGATGATACTCGGCATGCTGAACATTGTATCTTTTAAAAGTTTAAAGTGCAGATCATAATAATTTCATTTTTTTGTTTTTTACACATTCTGGTTCATTTGAACTAAATAAAACAAAACTTATAATAATGCAAATGCTGAACATTATATTTTTTACAAGTTTAAAGTGCAGATCATAATTGTTTCATTTTTTTAAAAAAAAAAGGTTTCCTACAAAATTGGTTCATTTGAACTGTTACAGTAAAGAAAAGGGTTTCAAAATATAATAAATAACTGAAAACTACTTTGTCGGGTGAAACAAGGAAGAGAGAGTTTGCACGCGCACGCACACATGCCCAACACCCAAAAATTTTCATTACATTTCCGATCTTTCCACACATTTATTCTGCCAAGTGTTCTATTTTCACTATGTAATAAATGAACACAGGATTCCTCTTTCTACCAAGTACACTCTACCATACATTGGGAAAAATAAACCTCCATTGGTTAAAATAAACTGGTAATTCACATATGTATGCTAATAAAACCAAAGATAAGTACAATAGACTATTGCATAATTGAGAGCAAAATACACTACCAGTACCAACGACATTCTTAACAAATTGCTAACAGTCACTCATACAGCTAAAATTATATGTAGCTGTAATTACAATATGCCAAATAATATTAACCCCTACGTCTACTTACAAATACATATACTTGTAATGTCTTTTGAAAGAACACTATAGATGTATTGTTACAGTTGATGTTGGGTCAATATCATTCTATGGTTAACTAGTCTATAGTATAAACTAGGACACCACAAAAAACATCGACAATACATGCAGAGAAAATGGCTGGTTGTTAAAATTTGATTACTCCGACTTCCAAGGTTAATGTGACAATAAATATTTCGAAAACAAAATTTACTAGGGGGAATGTTCAAGTATAATCTTGTGAATGGACTAGAAAGGTAGCAACAGTTTAATACTGGATACATCTAAAGAACATAATAACTAATAAGATTATAATCTTGTGCATGAAATGCATCAATAAAAAATTCTTGAACTGATATTAATCTGCTGTAACTGAGTAAGGTAATTTACTTCTTATTTGTCTATATTACATTATCTACTCCAATAATTATTTAACTGTGCCCAAGTGACTGCTGTGTTTTGGACCACATTACACTGCAAAAACTATGCTGATATACAAAGAACTGCATCAATCAAAATTCTGAACTGATGTTAATCTAAGGTATGTTAATTTACTTCTCTATCATCTATAATTATCTCCTCCTATAATTATTTACCAAAGTTGAAGTGTCCAAGAGAACTGCAGTGATTTGGAACACACTACGCTGCAATTCTTTAACTTGACACATCAAGTAGTTGTAAATTTATTTTCATCTGCCACATTTACAGAGTTTTTAGGCAGTACATGTGGCTATTTTCAAAACAACACAAGGAGTGAATAATGCACTACACAAAAAATATTTACAGCGTGGACAAAAAAACAACTAAAGATACATATTTCAATTCTGTACAGAAGTCTAATGGAAGAGAACCAGTACCACACACGCACAAACAGAACTGTATCAATAAATGGGTACAAAAAAGCATGCAATCTATACAAAAAATTTTAGGTTATACACTAGATTTAAAAAAATTTCATGTATTGCACTGATAATGGGTCATTTTTCATTTAATAAAAATTAATTATGGCCATTTTAATCTAACGTGTCACTTGATGCAATGCCTACCTTATTTATAATAGTTACACATGATGCAGTTTGGAACATTTGTTCAACATGAAGTCTGATATGCCCCATATTACACAACTTCCAATCCACTGCCATTCTGTGAAGTGGGAATAGGTAAACAAGATGTACACTTGAACGTCATTTCTACCTCTACCCTAAAAAAGCAAACTATGGTTAGAGTTTGCTTCAAACTACACTACAGGCTAATGTATTTTCACAATGTCCTGCACAATTATTCTTCGTATGTTCTGATTCAAATTTTTAAGACACAAAGGACTAAAAAGTGAAGTTACATCTGGAATGTTAATGACCGGTTACCAAGAGGAATGTACGTTACATTACCGAAGTGTAAATAATCATACAGGTTTTCATGAAAGCTTTTATTTGTTGGGTTACAGAGTCAATCAAAACGTAGCTCTAAACCTTCAGTGAGATTGTTTCAATTCTCCATTTGTAAAGAAATTTGCTTTAGCTAGCCTGCTCCTACTGACTACCATATTGCTGAAATATAAATCTTGTATAGGTACCAAAGGGATAACAAAATTCAATCCAAGATAACAGCACACATCCATTGTTTCTACAACATCCTACGCTAAATTGCAATGCAGCCAACTCTGCCTAGCATATCACAACTGACAAATTGCACGTCACCATTTAGGGTCAAAAACTGCTCCAAGCTGCTGTAAGTACTGTTACCATCTATGGGGAATGTGTGACAGTATCATCCTGTCATTTATACCGAAGATGTAAAGAATGTCTAGACTGAGACCATGTTAATGTTGAAAACCAAGAAATATTTCAAAGAAAACTGAGCACTTAACGTTGAAATTCAACACAAATATTTCTAAGTTGATGGAGAACTTGTTGACATTGAGCCAAGAACGTTTTCAAAAACATGAAGCGTCTACCACTTTCACACCATTGATGAAACGGATGAAGAACTTATAGCCTCAAAATACCTGTTAATACACAGTCCTGAGTCAACCATCCCAAACTGAAAGTTTGCTTGTTGCACACAGACCAAAATGAAATAAGAATAGACTACAAGGAAGTGCTTGAGACCAGCAAAAGTCTATGTTGTAGACACTATTTTGGTCATTCACTGAGTGCTTTCACCGAGTGGTAATCATAGAAAATATGCCAATCAGAATTATGTACATTTCAACACCGACAATCGACAATCCATGAACATATGTATTAAAAATGAGCTCTACTGGAACATTATACTACCCTATTCACTGATCATTTATGAGGTCTCATGAGTATACATCTTGCCAAGTTTGCTTGTGATAGTTGAAATAGGTTGTGAGTTCTTTATTCACTTTAAAGTTTTTGCACATGCAGACGGCGGACAGACGTACAAAATTGGTTGAGGTCATTTTTGTGACTATTTATGACTCATCTTGCACAGATTTGCAAAAATCAACACAAAAAAATGTGGGTGACTACATAAGACTTGCATTGCTATGCATGTGACTGTAAGTCAGAAAAAGGAGAGTGACTTTCATTGTTGTAGATGTGCAGCAAGTTCACTCCTTACTGCACTAGTACGCATATAGGTCCTCAAGAGAATGTGTTCTTATATTTATGGGTCTGTGTCCAATTACTACTTATACTGGTTCTTCGATCACAATATCAAAACACAACTGCTTTATTTAGACAACTCATGAAGTCACACATACATATAGGCAGGAACAGCAGTACTGCAAAAATGCTGGTTGTACTTGTTAATGAGTAATGCTACACCCTGATCATTTAACTTGTAAGTTTTGATCCTGTACAATACCACCCCTCGCTATTTATTAAAAGGTAACACCAAGCATAGCAATATACAATGATATTTCATGTAAAACAAATGGAACCGATATATGTGACACTCTCAAACTAGTCAACTTTGTGAATGTGCAACAAAGGTATGTTTTAAAGTAAGCATGTGAATAAACTTACAAGACTTCACCAGATATAAAAATGAAAAGTAGCAAGGCTAAATACGAAAGCTTCTTTAAATCTTAGTAAACAATTAAAAGCAAAACCAAATGTTTGTATACAATAAAAATATCCCAAGCGCAAACCTCTGGTTCCAAATGTGTTAGTTATTCATTGCTTATAGCGTCCAGCGGACTGCAAAGAGCCAAATAAGGACCACAAAATCAGGACCATAACTTGGTTGAATTCCAAATGTGTACTTTAACCTAGTATGAATGGGGTATCATCTGCAAGAACTCGAAATATTGCTCCACAGCAAAAAAATAATTTAGAAAAAAGAAAAACAAAAGAAAGCTGTTATTTATAACTTGTATTTATCACTATCATCCATCGTCCAACAAATGCCAGTCACAATCTCAATTCTAGAAATACATTAAGATAAGCATAAGTCACAAAATCTATCGTCATCGATCAAATAAACAGTCACAAACTGTACAAGCTATCAATGAAATACACATCAGTGAAAACATCTTTAACTAGCAATGTAAATAATATACATGTATCGGCCTTAATAACATTAAACCATTCTCATTTCCTGTCCGAGACAGCAAACGGGCCGATTGCTACAACTATTATCACAAGTGCTGGTATAGTTTGGACTGGGGAATTTGTGTCTGCTTTCTTTTAAATTTGATGAAGACTATGAACACAACTGTAGCCAAAAGCATGGAACACATACTTGGGTACGTCTTACCAGCCTCTAAACACTAAACAGACATCGAGCGTGCAACACCCTATCTGCATCGTCCAAGTCTCTGTACATACAGGAGACTTAACTTACAGCTGCACAACACATCCCTGCAATAAGCTTGAGGAGGGTCCATGCTTCCTATAAACCACGATGATGTTAAACGATGTTCATTGGTAATGCACAGGTCTCTAGTCATTGTCAAATGCTCAGTGTGCTTCCTTCCTCTACGTACACTCTAAAGAACTCCTGTAATGTGTCGCATGCATGCAAGCTAGAGCTAACACACGCTTGCAAACCTGGAGTCCAAATTCAACAGCGACAAAACGCACCAGATTCAGTGAACAAATGCAACCGTCCACATTTGCCTTTGATAAGTCCTGATCAAAAGGCTTACAGTCACATGCAAAAAAAGTCAAACACTTTGTTGTGAAGAACATACTGTTACAATATAGTAGCTATCAGCTTGCCCTTGGAACTGCAACTCCTAAATTCTTACCTCAAGCAAGTTTAATCGTACAATGCAATCACAGAGATGACAGTCACAGAAGTTGCCTAGTAATCACTGTATTCATTATCACAGGTAGCCATGGCAACAATGATATCCCAAACGAAAAGGTCAAGGTCCACAGGTACCCGTGGAGATGACGCTGACCTCACTGGTACAGACTTTTCATACCCTCTTCCTCAAACTTGGCCCAAGCATCACTCAGCTCCGTGAATATAAGCTTGGCAAGTTCTTCGTGAGGGTCATCGTGAAGCTGCAACACAATACACATAGCAACAACAATCATGAAAAGGAACATTATTCAGTGTCAAAATCCAAAAAAGTTACATTAATTTTGCTAGTTTTTCTTGAACTTCAAAAGTATCATCGTGTTGCTTTCTATTCTTTTCTCTAGTTTTTTTTTTCGGACCACTGCCCCCTCTCACGGTCTCCCTGAATGTCATTCATAAAACTTTGATAACTTTCTCCTATTCTTCTCTCTGCCACTACCAACATCCTATCATTATCTGATAAAATCACGGTCCCTCATTTGACAGCTGGATGTGACCTACCTTGTCAGGGTGAACAGAGAGGACAGCTTTGCGGTAGACCTTTTTGACCTGATCAGCAGAGACTAGGCCATGCATGCCCACTGGCTTTCAACGCTTTTCTCCGTCCCACAGCACTTTGTCCAACGAGCAAAGCAACGCTCTGATGTTCTGCTCTTTGCCCTGACTCTATTCCAACACCTGCAAAGACCAACAGCAATGATTTCCTCTCAAATTTTCCTTTCTTCTTTTGCACAGTGCCATTAGCTGTGTCAGGTCATGCAACAAGGCTAAAAACAAAGCATGCGGAGTCAGAGGATCTATGAATTGGAAGATTGCATTTAATAGAAGTTTGCAGGTCTGAAATACTTTCAACTCCAGGTCTATCAACCTTTATCTATGTATTCACACAAGTTTTTTTTTCTTTTTCTATTCTAGGCGTGTGGGTGCATGACTACATAACCCTTTTGTTTATTTGTCAAATATCATTACACCAATACCTTGAGTTTCTCAGGGTCCATGCTTTCTTCCAACTGCTTGCGTCTCATGATGGCAATGGTTTTTGGCTCATCGCTCTTGGATGATGTAGCAAAGTTTGCTTGGCCCAACAGGTCCTCAAACTGATTTGCCGAAAACCTTTGGTGGAGGGCCTGAATCAACAGCGGAACATGTTCACACACCGAATAAATCTTAAATCAATCTTCTCTTTAATCTGTGAACACATTTCTCACTTTTAAGAATACTCGATCAGCATTCTGGAAAATTTTCCACTAAAATAAGATAAGCATACCTACGTTATTCAGGACAAAGGTGTCATCATCATCATCATCATCATCATCATCATCATCATCATCATCATCATCATCATCATCACCACCACCACCAACCCAACACCCATCCATCAGTCCATTCATCATCATCCATGTCAGTACATACCAAAGTTCTCCTTGTCCCTCTCTCTGCACGGTCCCCAATAACGCTAGATGCCGTAGGCTTGTGGGGCCCGGGGCTGGAGAATCCAGCCACATTATAGTTTGGTTTTGGAGGCTGTCTTCTGTTGCTGGGCCTGCTGCCAAGCTGCTGTGATGCCAACAATGTAAAACATTACCAACCTTTCTTCTCTTTTTGAGATTGATTGATTTCGGACCTCATATATGGCTATTAATATTATCCTTTGCACTCAATGTTGCACTTCTTAATTATGCTAGATCTTCTTGTCCTAAAACTGAGCATGTTACATTTTGTGAGAAAATCAACAGATCAGAAATGAAGCAATGTACCCATCAAGATATATCCAAGCAAGCTCAGCTGCCTTTCTTTTTGTTGCTTTGCCATACAAGACGTAATAGAACTAAAAAACGTACCTCCCCCTGTGGCAGGTCCCTGGGGCCGTGAGGACGACTGCTGGGGAGTGGTTGGTCGTGGTGCCCCCGTTGCTTTGAATGAAGTCTTGCCCAAGCCTCCTACCAGAGCAATCACACACACACTGAACGTTCAACACATTAATCCAAAGTACAGCTGGATCATTCTGTATGTAAACCATTACATCAACTCAAGCATTTCTTGTATTATTTTATGAAAACGTGTAGAGTCCAGCTGAGTTACTGACTTTTAGAGAGAGAGAGAGGCAGAGAGAGAGAGAGGGATAGGCTTATAAATGGGTAGAAAGAAAGTGTGTAAATGTTATTCTACAAATAGGAGAGAAAGGACACATCTATAAAGTATACTACAATCATCTTTCCAAATCAATCTGTACGTATTAGCGCGTTTTTCCTAATGAGACAGCAAAACTAATGGCAAAGTACCGTTTCACATGTGCTCACCAAGATCGGCAAAGGGGTCTGCCGCTTTAGGTACGGGTCCAGCAAAGCTGCTGGTGCTTTGAGAGGTGCTCATCCCAACACCCCCAGCAGCACCAAATGCCATGTTAATTCCTGTGCCTGTGCTTGCACTCTGGCACTTGCAGTTTCATGTTTTGCTCTGAGACTATCAATGCATTCCTGTATAACAAAAAATATTGCTCTATTTTAGCAAAAGTAAATTATGATTCTACAGTGCTATTTTTCCTTGTGAGAATTAGAAATCTTTGTTCCTCATTGTAAAACAAAACAGTATCGTGTTAAATTTTATGTACATTATCGAAACAGAATTATTATAAAAATCATTTTTGGAAATCTTTTTGGATATAAAAAAAATTTGTCTTTATCAGTTCATGTCCCAAAAATTTTTGCTATGCCCAACATTGCAATCCCTGTAGTTTTGTGAGTTTCAGTAGTACTGTGAAAGTAGCCTACACTACTGTATGTAGTGTATGGCTGAAGTATAATAATAAGTATTTGCAATATATACAACATTAACAATTAACACTGTATATTTTCACAGTCATCCCAGGACTGACCTGGCTCACCCAAATAAAAACATAGTTTATCTATGATTAAAATTAAATTGTAACGCAAAAGCGCTCTGCTGAAGTGTCATTTACAAAATGACTATATATGGAGAGGCTAAAACTAAAACACAGTGACACTGTTATCGAGAGGAACTTAAAATTTTTTTTTAATGATTATTATGTTTGCTGACAGTTTATCATTGTTGTAGGAGTGTAAGTGTACTGTATGTCCTTTTAATTATTTCTTTGTTAAAATTCTTAATATTTATTCTTAAAACAAAGCATGTTAACTCTTGTCAATTTATTTAGTAATTAGTATTTTTCATATTGCAAATGCTGTTTAGTTTTTTAAGGAAATGCGATTGATTGCAATTAAAAAAATAATCGCTTCACCATTCATTTGAATACAAAACCTTAAATCCATATTATAAATAAAAATACATGTTTCAAACACAATTAATTATATAATGATGTGGAACCTACAATGTCCAAGGCAAAAATTAACCACTGAGGGTTGATGCTATTCATACGCCAAAAAAAAAGAAAAAAGAGAAAGAGTTCTAGGCCTAATTATTCTATAGGCTAATCTTACTACATTCCACAGAACAAAACATAAGCTACTTTAATGTAATCTGCAACTAAATATAAAATACTAAATCACTCAAATGCTTGTTCAACAAAAATAATTATTAAGATATCTACACTTCCTGTGGGGCGAATAATATTAATAGGGTAAAGCATGGACATGGGTAAAGTGACCCTACTTTCTGTTTGGAACTGTTCCTACTTTCTGTTTTCATTCCTTATCTCAGGGGTACTAACCTAAGTAACGCTCAACATCTCCACAATACAGACCTGTAATTGACAACGTATGCCTACATAATTGCTAACATCATGTAAAATAATAATAGCATAATAATAATTAGTAAATAATAATAATAATAATAATAATAATAATAATAATAATAAAAATAATAATAATAATAATAATAATAATAATAATAATAATAATAATAATAATAATAATAATAATAATATAAAATAATAAATTAAAATATTTATTTTATATTACAGAAATAAGTCGGATAAACAAGCAGATCTACATGCACATGATCAACAAAAGTAACTAAAATACAATATCATACTCCTAGTTAATGATAACTGATAGTATGATCTGTTGATGATAACAACATAATCATATTAAAAACAATAAACAGCTAATCTTACATGATATAGCCTATAATTATACGCCTTTGCTTGTTTTATTTGTGCTCAATATAAAAGTTGAATTTAACAACAATAAACTTATAGAATTTAGCTTAATTTAATTTACTAAATAACATTACAAAAGGACACAAGTGGCAGTAGGCAAGTATAATTAGATAGGCCTACATAACATTATTTAAACATGGGCCAGGGTCCAAGGCCACAGCATCATGATGAGTAGGCCTATTCACCGCTAATTTTCAAAGAAGTTTACAACCCTAGCAATTAGCTTATTTTAATTATCTGTTCCCAAAATATGTCCATTAGTCTTGAATATCACCTGCGAACTTAATGAACCCATGTATCTCAGCCCTAAGTAATGATAGCCTAGTATTTTGAATTTGAATTTTGATTGAAGACACTGAAGTAAACAACAACTGACAAATTTATACTAGTCACTGAACTGAAGAGTGAAGTACTGAGGTAGCCTACCTGGATTCTGCCCATGAGATTGTCGTAGGAAGCTGGGTCAAATCTGTCCCTAACCGCAAGGGCCTGTATCTGCCTCCACTCTCTGTAAAAGTTTCCATCTGGGTCGTCTGTTAGATGTCGGCGGCTAATCCCGTTTACTACGTTTGTCGCTGCTTGAGCGCCATTTTGCAACTGGTGTGCGAAACTACAATGCGCTGAGCTGCGCATGTGTGAAAAGATAGAATTTTAATTCTGGAGTAGAATTTTAATGTTGAAGTAGAATTTTAATTATGGTCCATAATTTTAATTCTATCTTTTGACACTAATAAGCTGTGGAAAAGTGTATCAAAAGGCACAATTTTAATTGTGTCACACAATTAAAATTCTATATCACAATTGAAATTATCAAAACCAAAATTATAATTATAAACTAGAATTTCAATTCTAATATAAAATTGTAATTGTGGGCTTTTGACACTAATAAGCTACGGTGTCAAAAGTCAGAATTAAAATTCTGTTATAGAATTTCAATTCTGCTTTTGATAATTTCAATTTTGTTACACAATTTCAATTCTCGAACATAGAATTTTAATTATGGAAAGTAAAATTTTAATTCTGAAACATAGAATTTTAATTATGTAATAGAATTTTAATTTTGCCAAGACAGAATTAAAATTCTATACTAGAATTAAAATTCTGGGCTTTTGACACTAATAAGCCGTCATAGAACCTCTCTCTATGTCTCTCTCTATGTCTCTGTCTGTCTCTGCCTGTCTTTGTCTCTGCCTCTCTCTCTCTCTCTCTCTCTGTCTCTCTCTGTCTCTCTCTCTCTCTCTCACATCTCTTGTATACTTTTGTTCTTTCCTATCTTGCGACAGTTTAATTTGTTCATGTGTGAATTAGCTTGTGAATGTGTGTGGTTGTGGTGGAGGGGGTGGGGAGAGGGGGATTAGGAAAGGGGTATTGGAGGGAGGTGGGGGGGAGGGAGTATGTGTATTTCGGTACATTAATTTTCTTAGTAATTTTTTTTAATTCTTACCATTGTTAAAGTTTGTGTTAGTTTAAAATCAATTTTATGTTAATTATTTTGTTTGTTCTGAATTTTTATTTTATTTTATTTTTTATTTATTTATTTTTTTAAATTTTATTTCACAATTTTATTAAGGACTAGCTGTAAGACCTAATGCTATTATCCTATTAAAGGTTTCGACTTCGACTTCTCTCTCTCTCTCTCTCTCTCTCTCTCTCTCTCTCTCTCTCTCTCTCTCTCTCTCTCTCTCTCTCTGTCTCTCTCTCAGGTGACAGTGGAGAACTGTATGAAGCTGTATCGAGATTGCAAGCCCTGGGACATTATTATTTCTCATCACAAAATAAATATCCTTGTGTACACCATGAGGACAATAAAGTGATTCGCATTTTGTATTTTGTGCATGAGGTGCCTGTGTGTGTGTTTGTGTGTGTGTGTGTGTGTGTGTGTGAATGCGTGCGTGAGTGATTTATTTTTCTTTGACTCAATGTATTCCCCACTCCCCCTTTGCAATGGGCAAAATGCTTATACGCAATAAAGTATTAGTTTGTTCATTCGCTCTCTCTCTCTCTCTCTCTCTCTCTCTCTCTCTCTCTCTCTCTCTCTCTCTTTCTCTCTCTCTCTCTCTCTCTCTCTCTCTCTCTCTCTCCCTCTCTCTTTTGAAATACATTGGAAAACTCAGAAATCGAGTAATAATCCTTTTGCGGTCTATTGGGCATTATGACTTTACCCACGGTGTTGCTTCTTATAGCGGTAACTCCACTTTCTCCTTCTCTTCAGGACTATCATCGCTCTCTCTCTGTCTCTCTCTGTCTCTCTCTCTGTCTGTCTGTCTGTCTGTCTGTCTCTCTCTCTCTCTCTCTCTCTCTCTGTCTTTTATTGGCGTCTGATGAACACTAATAGTTAACCGTAGCAATGAAAGGTACTAACTACGACAACTGTTAGACTTACAAATAAGTACCAGCTTGAATGAATGAATGAATGAATGAACATTGAGGTTTAACGTCTACACCCACCATTGGCGATATGGTGGACGAATCCCAGGGAAAGAGGGGTAGGGATCTGAATCAACACTGAACCATCAGAGCAATCATACTGCCAAAATGGACAGTGAAAATGGCCACATTTTATATCGCCCTCCACGGGATTCGAACCTGGGTCATCGGTTTGCCAGGCGAACGCTCTACCAATTGAGCTACGGCGGTGGGGCGAACAAGATTATTGTTCTAAGAAATCAAGTTAGATCAACCGTTTGCTTGTCTATATAGGACAATGATTTTAATATACTATTATTGTTGTTTCTTTGTTGAGCCTTGCTGTCTTATCATTTCGGTGAAAAAGACATTAAAACAAACAATGAAGTTCGTTCAGAATCCTAAATTCAAGTTGTTTATAGTATTAAAACTCTTTGCCTGCCAGGCATGTTTCCACGTTTGTGCCAGACATTTCTCTGGCACCGGAAAGAAAGTTAAGTACCTTAGGCATTTAAGCTACTGTTCTTTCAATAATAGTTGTTAAATAGACATATTTCATATCCAATTAAAGGTAAAAGAGTGAAGAATAAGAAAAAAAATGTTAATTTGCTGATGTTATTATTGAAATATGTGTTTTGAAAGCATGATGATCTTTTTGAAATGATAAATTAAAATAAAAATATTTCTGGTTAAAATAAAACTTGGATTGGACTCCGCAAAAAACCGTAACGAAACGTAATACTGAAATCGACGATATATCGTAGATTGGCAAAAACATGGCGGCTCAGATCGACGATATATCGTCGATTGGCAGGGAAAGAGCTAATAATAACCATTGAACAAATCGGAATGAGTTGTACAGATCTCACCGAAAATACTATAATTAAAACTACGCCGATTGTCACACCGTTGTCGCCACCGGAAGAAGCTTTGTGCCTGGGAAGATTTTTTTTTCGACAGTTGTGTCTCTTGGGGAATTAAAGTTGTCGGCCCTGATTCCTACGCACGCCGTTTATATTGTGACGCCTCTCCTCCTGACCCCTGAGCTTTTGTTCAGAATACAAATAAGGCACAGGGCCCTTATTGTGTTAGTTCTGGATTACTAGGCACTAGGTACGCCCACCTGCAAATTATTTTATTAGGCATCAGACAAACATACAAAATAAACACAACAAACATAATTAAAGGAAAATAACTCATGTTTCTAAATAAGTTTTTTTTGTAGTTGTCCATTGAATTGAATTTCCATAGTAAGAAATGTAGAAAAAGGGGAAGAAGAGAAACACAGAAAGAGTGCATTGTAAAGACTAATTCAAGAAGTTGTTTATAGCGTCACACGAGCATTCCAAACCACAACCTTTGGGAAGCCTGTTACACTGTTGTTGTTTTTATCAATTGTTGATTCAGCCCCGATGCATGAATCTTGATAAGTGTAACTCAGATTCGTTTATCCACGCAACCTTTTCAATCAGCAACAAGGCAGGAGTCGTTGTATGAAGTTTTCAAACTTTATTCAGCGTACATCAACAACTGCATTCAATCGCTCAATCGCTTTTTCCACTTTTACTTCTTTTCAGACACAGTGCATCACCTATATTGTTTTTTCTATAATCTAGAGAACGTTCGAACATTCCAGCGTGACACAATTACAGCCAATCAGAATAAAATTCGTCATCAGAACTATTAGCTGTCTTACGTCATATAACTTCGATCGGTAGTAAACAAGCAACCCTAGAAAATTCTCCAATAATATCGACCAAGGAAAATTATCAACATTATACAAAGCTTCTTCCAACTACAACGCAAAATCAAATCAAACGTAAATACACTCTGTTATTGCATGCTTTGCAAAACAAAACGACCCGATCTATCGTGCGCGTCTCAAACGTAACAAAGCCACTCCCTTACTTGTATATTTAGACACAAACCAATCGGAGCTTGTTTGAATTGGAAAACAATATATATATATATATATATATATATATATATATATATATATATATATATATATATATATATATATATATATATATATACATATACATATATCTATACATATATATATATATATATATAGAGAGAGAGAGAGAGAGAGAGAGAGAGAGAGAGCGAGATAGAAAGATATAGATATGTAGGTAGGTAGGCAGATAGGTCGACAGACAGGTAGGTAGGTAGGCAAATAAACAGAAGACAAACAGAAAGATAGATAGATAGATAGATAGATAGATAGATAGATAGATAGATAGATAGATAGATAGATAGATAGATAGATAGATAGATAGATAGATAGATAGAGAGAGAGAGAGAGAGAGAGAGAGAGAGAGAGAGAGAGAGAGAGAGAGAGAGAGAGAGAGAGAGAGAGAGAGAGAGAGAGAGAGAGAGAGAGAGAGAGAGAGAGAGAGAGAGAGAGAGAGAGAGAGAGATAGATAGATAGATAGATAGATAGATAGATAGATAGATAGATAGATAGATAGATAGATAGATAGATAGATAGATAGATAGATAGATAGATAGATAGATAGATAGATAGATAGATAGATAGATAGATAGATAGATAGATAGATAGATAGATAGATAGATAGATAGATAGATAGATAGATAGATAGATAGATAGATAGATAGATAGATAGATAGATAGATAGATAGATAGATAGATAGATAGATAGATAGATAGATAGATAGATAGATAGATAGATAGATAGATAGATAGATAGAAGAATAAATAAGTAAATAGATATTGAAACAAAAGATACCTTATTCGCATGTTCTTGCTCGCTTAACTCAAACAATATTAATTCACAGACAGAGCTGTTTATAAGATAAATGTGTTCGTGTTCCGACGTTTATAATTGTTACGGTTAGCTTGAGTCATGCAAGACCACAAATACACACACTTATAAGCCCGGACACTCACACACTCACGCACACTGGAACGTATGGCGGCCTACTAGCGCCAAAACCTGATAATTACAATTATCATGTGATAATTACAAATATCATGGGATAATTACAATTATCAAGAGATAATTACAATTATCATTGAAAATTACAAATATGTTCGTGTGATCATATTTAATTTTCAGTTTTGGCTCTATCAATCCGCCTGGAAATGCGCCAAAACTGAAAATTGTAATTATCACATAATAATTAAAATTTTCACTTGATAATTATAATTTTCACGTGATCATGCTTAATTCTGGTAAGGCGGCTTACTAGCGTCAAAACCTGCAAAACTTACATGTATGAGTGATAATTGTAATTAACATGTGTTCTGTGTAATTCACAGAGATACCGGTAATTCACAGTGTTAATTACTAATTTTCAGTTTTGGCCACGCTTTACTAGGGCCAAAACCCCAGGCGTGCTGGGAACAGTGCCGCTGCCGCGCATGCGCATCGCGCATCGGGCCGCGCATGCTCATCTTGATATTTATAATTTTCAGTGATAATTGTAATTATCGCTTGATAATTGTAATTATCTCTTGATAATTGTAATTATCTCTTAATAATTGTAATTATCTCATAATATTAGTAACTATCGGGTTTTGGCGCTAGGAAAGCGTGGCAAATACTGATAATTATTAATTAACACTGCGGATTACCGGTATCTCTGTAAAATACACAGAACACGTGATAATTTCAATTATCTCGTGATAATGGTAACTCTCGGTTTTGGCGCTATTAGGTCATCATAGGAACGCATTCAGAGCATAGTAGCATATACACACCCAGTTATGCTCAGCCTCAAGCACGAGAAACGATCCACTAAACCTCATGATGATCATGCAATTTATTAATCACGACGGAGTTTAAATACGAAAAGTGTTTTGAATTTACGAGGACTTTAAATTGTCCGAAGTTCACTGAACTGATATTTCAATGAATGGTTGATTAGAAGAACAGATTATTTTGATGCTCAGAGCAATATACACTGACACAAGCCAATTATTATTTTGTATCCTCTTTCGTTAATTATGTTGAACGCTATGAGACGCTGCAACAAAATTCCCGCGAACTTTTAAAATCATTAAATTGTTCCTGTTGATCAGTACACCCTTGGAAGATTTAATCAGAACAGCTCCAAATGCGAAAATTAATCTATCATTTGAAATAAATCTTTAAAAGAAATCCTAACACCAGAAAAGATCAATGATGCACTGCGGGTTTGTCATTTAACAACGTAGGCTACTTTCATGTTTATACTTTAAAGACTTATAACAAAGTGGCTTTGGTACATGGAATTGAGAGATTTTGGAGCGACATTTAAATCCTTCCTGTGAATCAGTTTACATTTGTCAAGTTTAATCATAGCTCCAAACTGCGAAGTATACACTATCGTGTGAAATAAATCTATGAAAGAAATCCGAATAGCAGAGAGAGTCAATAATGCACCGTAAGTGTGTTATTTAACAATGCACTTTCATTATACTTTAAAGACCTTTAGAAAGTTGCTTTAATGTGCATGAGATGAGGTATTTTTTGGTGAATGTTTTTCATACTATTCTTTTTTATATACTGTTAACCGTGATCATCTCCCCGTTGGGGTGCCGGGGGTTTCAGTATACATAGTATCCCCACTTTCTGGAAATTTAGTGCTTTAAATTCCCACTGTCGCTGTCTTTCTCATTTGCTCTTTCTCAGTCCTGCTCTGTTCTATCAATCTGCTATACTATCTTCTTCTTCGCTAGACCAGTCACCTACCTTTTTCCTTGAAAACTCTTCCGGGACAAGACTCCTTGTTTGTGTATGAGGTCTGTTGGATCAGCTTGGGAATACTGGACGCTTTCTGCCAGGTGGTCACTAGGGCTTCCTATGATGTTATTATTTAGCAATGTAGGCATTTTATATGTATATGTTTTGTTGATAATTTATAATGATGTTTGTATTCTATTTTGGTTTTGTAAACGGGGGTTCGATAAGTTGGGGTGAAGCCTCAGCCGCCCCCTGCGTGGGATGTCTTTATTGTAAAGTGACTGGCTGGTGGAGAGCTTTCGGTTTTACCACTAGGGTTGTTTCAGCAGATCTTTTATGCGGATCGAGGGTTGTCCGGTCCTGATTTGGCTCGGAAGAGTCCGCTGGACCTAAAGCAATAATAATGTAATGTAATGTAATGTAACATCTGATGCCCAGACGACAGAGAACAATTCTAGGCGACCGGGAATGGGATAGAAGGGACCCTAGTGCATGCTGAGTGAGAGTCAGAATTTTAAAATGCGTACGTGCACTGCCTAGACCTCGGTTTATACTCTCAGTGGAAGCAGTAAAATCGCATTGACTAATAAATCCCCGAGCTTGCTAAGCTACTTACGGATTCTTCGAAGAATAACTGTAATTTCAATACATTTCAGATTGTCACACCAACTGCACTGCGTCTGAGTGGGATCCATTCCTGCTCTACTACTGTTGTTGTGTGGCGATGGATGTTGTAGTGCTAGCGATAGTAATAATTTTGAAGCAATGTTTGTTGGGTTTTCTTGAAACAGTACTAGAAAAAAAAGTTGGTTTTAATACTAATTATCGAGCATCAGATAATAAAAAAGGGGAAGAAGAAGCTACCGATGGAGACGATGACGCTGAAGAATAAAGCATCGATGTTTATGCTTGCGAAACATGACCCTCACTGCAGATCTACAACGAAGAATACAAAGCATGGAGATGAGGTGCTACAGAAAACTTCTGGTTATTTCCTATACCCAGCACATCACCAACGACGAAGTCCGACAGGCCATCACACAAGCCAGTGGACAACACGTTGACCTGCTCACGGTGGTGAAGAAACAGAAACTCCGATGGTATGACCACGTCACCAGATCATCAGGCCTTGCAAAGACCATCCTGCAAGGCACAGTGCAAGGAGGTAAAAGAAGAGGGAGACCAAAAAAGAGGTGGGAGGACAACAGTCGAGAATGGACTGGCTTGACATTGAGCGAAACCATGAGGGTTGCTGAGGACAGAGAAAGATGGAGTATGCTGGTTAAACGATCATCTGTGATGCCCCAACGACCTCAGAGTTACGGGATAGAATAGGATAGGATTTATGAAGAAGAAGAAGAAGAAGAAGAAGAAGAAGAAGAAGAAGAAGAAGAAGAAGAAGAAGAAGAAGAAGAAGAAGAAGAAGAAAAAAAAAACCGCGAAAGAGCAATCTGTGGTCATATGGGAAGATGGAATTCAGACAAATCCTGTCTCTCAGATGTTGAAAGGATATCAGATGACTGAATCAAAAGAAGTGTGATCTGCAGGTATTCAAACAAATGAAATGCTTCTTGGAAGCTTGCTAATGTGATGCGAAGTAGGATTTTGTTAAAGGTTTTATTCAGTTTTGTGATTGTTTCCTCGGCTTTGATGTTGTTCATGGAACGCTGGGAAAGCTTAGCTATGTGAACTATAAGGATGATTAAGGCATCGCCTAAACAGTTTGTTTTTTGTATCATCAGCTCCCTTAACCGCAGATCTCAAATTCATTCTAGCACAATGTAAACATTAAACAGTATAGCGTATTGTACGTTCACAATGCAAAGATGATGATGATGATGATGATGATGATGATGATTATAATGATGATGAGAAGGAGGAAGAAGAAGATGATGATGATAATGATAATAATAAGGAGGAAGATGATAATGATGTTGACAATGATGATGATGTTGACAATGATAATGATGATGATGATGATGATGATGATGATGATGATGATGATGATGATGATGATGATGATGATGATGATGATGATGATGATGATGATGATGATGATGATGATGATGATGATGATGATGATGATGATGATGCACTACACTTTAAAAAAAAGTAAAATGATCTAATCTGTCCTTATTAATAATTTTATTTAAATCATATGTATATTGTTTCTTATTTTTTTTGTAGACTGTCTGTTGTCAGTGATTGAAGGGAGTGCCTTTGTCTTCTTTGTCTGCGTCCCGAAGTTAAGTTATGTGTGTGAATAAAAGATTGACTTGTGGGGAGAGAGAGAGAGAGAGAGAGAGGGGGGGGGGGAAGACACAGTGTACGTGTGTGTCGCCGTAGTGACATGTGTGAAAGGAAGTGAAGTGATAGTAATTGTCATTTTAAAGTTATTTCATATTTTATTACATTATCTTTGATGCTCATCGCAAACTGAACATCCTTCCTTGTGTACACGAGGAGGACAATAAAATGATTGTATTCGCATTCATAAAATCATGTCCGCGCCCCTGGTTGTTCAAACAAATGGAGACGATGACGATGACGACGTCGACGATGGTGATGATGGTTGTGATGATGATGATAATGATGATAATGATAATGATGACGACGATGAACATGATGATGATGGTGATGATAATGATGATGGTTATGATGATGATGACGATGATAACAACAACATTGATGATGACGATGACGATGACGACAACGAAGATGAATGAAAAATAATCTGTCCTTTTTACATGTTAAACAAAAATATTTCAAATTCATTAAGTGGCAGGTCCCCGGGTAATATTTTGTACATCCCATGCATGCCATTTGAATGACTGAATCCAGACGGAAAAAAACAACAACACACAACTCGGAACAAGGTTTAAATGATTTTCAAATGAACCAAGAAAATATTAACAGACTGAGTCATACAATGATAACATCATTATTCGCAAACACTGTATTGGGTTTATAGGTTAGGGAGACAAAACAGGGTTGACGCAAATACCAATTACTCGACTACCACTCCCATCCCTCGCTATCGTTTTACCACTAAGCTGACAGGTCCAACTCCTTAATCGTGAAATGGGGTATTCCGGATTACAAAATCAACCTGTGACTCAACGTAAAAATCAGTGAGATGCCATGGTTCTTCGACTAGTTTAAGTCAAACTCCCTATTATGTGGAAAAATGTTTTGTGGGTTTGGATGATTTAATAATATCGTCATCCCCATCATCATCATCATCATCATAATCATCATCATCATCATCATCATCATCATCATCATCATCATCATCATCATCATCATCATCATCATCAACAACAACAACAACACAAACAACAATCACAACAAAACCAATGAAACCAATAAAACCAGCAATATTAGCAACAGCTTCAACAATAGGCAACATCGTAGAACTGTCGGTGATATAATATAAACAGCACTCGCTCACTGCTGTCTTGAACATGCCAAACAAAACGCTTCTCTAGGGTTGCACCTATAAAACTACAATCAACAGCAAAAAAGACAGCGCCAGTTTAGTCTTATCACTGTATACATGTAAGCGATGGAGTATATAGCCTAATTCAGTTCTTTCATGCTGCCTTGAACATGTCAAGTGAAACGCTTCTCTAGAACTACCGTACCTTTAAAACTACAATCAGCAACAAAAGGCAGAAACAGACTAGGTAGTTCTGGAGTATCTACAACAATCTTTGCTACTGTCTTCAAAACGTCCAGTAAAACATATCTCTTTAACAGGACCTTTAAAATAACAATCAGCAACAAAACAAATATAGAACAGACGAATCTTGATTCAGTTTTGGAGTATCTACAACGATCGTTTGCTACTGTCTTAAAAAAAATAATAGTAAAATAAAATAAAAACGAACCTACACATATAAAACACTTCTCTAAATTAAAATAGCATCTAAGGTGGTGAAGGTGGACGGTAATCTTTTGGTCCGTAGGGAAAGAAAAAGAGAGAGAGAGATGTTGAAGGGTGGAATGGGGAGATTCCGATGGACTCTCTTTTGCCAGCTTTTAATGAGGGTGGTGGCTCGTCTCCTTTCCTCACACTTCCGAAGCTTTGAAGGAACTTTCCCCGGTCTAAAAAGGGGTCAGGTACCCATTGTCGGCTGAGTGGACTGATGAGTGTTGTTTCTTGAAACATTATGTACCGCGTGCCCGAACCACAGACTGCTCCATCCTGCCTAAATAAACTAAAATGAGCAACAGCACACAACAAGAGGTCAAGGGTCGGCTAGTCTTATCAGTGTGTATGCGTTTACACTGGAAATGTCAAACATAACGCTTTCTCCAGATTTGCAACCTTTTGCAACTGAAAACTCAGCAATAACAAAGAGCCAAGCTCGGTGTAGTCCTATCGCTTGATCAGTGATGAAGTATCAGGTAGGAAAGCTTATCACACGCGCTGACGGCATTTTAACAAGCGGGGTGTGGTGGTCTGAGGCAGTTATTTGTTCCGCAGAGTCTTGTTCCGCCTTTTACCTCGGTGAATCGTTAGCTTATCAGCTGACTCACTGATAAGGATAAGTTCACCCTTCCGAATCTTTGAAGGAACGTCCCCGTTGCTATATGTACTTTGTAGAAAGCTTAACAGAAGCAGCTAAAGCCAGTAAAATAGACAGCAGAACCTGTTTTAATTTGTTTTAAATTTCCATTTGATAGATGAGTTTGTTGAATCCTATCCTATCCTATCCTGTCCCATAACCCGAAGGTCGTAGGGGCACCACAGATGATCGCTTAACCAGCATACTCCATCTTTCTCTGTCCTCAGCAGCCCTCATGGCTTCGCTCAGTGTCAAACCAGTCCATTCTCGAATGTTGTCCTCCCACCTCTTTTTCGGTCTCCCCCTTCTTCTACCTCCTTGCACTGTGCCTTGCAGAATGGTCTTTGCAAGGCCTGATGATCTGGTGACGTGGCCATACCATCGGAGTTTCCGTTTCTTCACCACTGTGAGCAGGTCATCGTGTTGTCCAATGGCTTGTGTGATGGTCTGTCGGACTTCAACGTTGGTGATGTGTTGGGTATAGGAAATGCACAGAAGTCTTCTGTAGCACCTCATCTCCATGCTTTGTATTCTTCGTTGGAGATCTGCTGTGAGGGTCCATGCTTCGCAAGCATATAGGAAGATGGAGATGACCAGAGAGCGCAGCAGTCTTACTTTGGAATGTAGACTGATGGTTCTGTCTTTCCAAATGGGTTTCAACCTTGTCAGGGCAGCAGTTGTTTGTGCGATCCTGGAGAGGACTTCCTGTCGAGACCCATTGTCTGACACAATGGCTCCTAAATATTTGAAGCTGTGCACTGTGTTGAGGGATTGGCCTTGTACTTTGATGTCCGTATTGATGCCATTGGTGTTGTTGGTCATCATTTTGGTCTTCTCTGCACTTATTTCCATTCCATAAGCTCTGGAGGTGGTGTCAAGCCTCTGTACAAGCTGTTCAAGTTCTTGTTCCTCTCCAGCCAATCCATCAATATCATCCGCAAAACGAAGATTGGAGATTGCTCTGCCCCCTATGCTGACTGTGCCTTCGTGATCTGCAAGAGCATCTGACATGATGCGCTCTAGGAAGATGTTGAAGAGTATTGGGGAGAGTAGGCATCCTTGACGCACACCGATTGTTGTTCTGAACCAGTTCCCGATGACGCTGTTATGGAGGACTGCACTGGTAGCCTTGTCATACAGGCTTTTGATGACTTTTGATGACTTTTGTTGAATGAAATAATTTATTGAAACGGAGCATACTTTTAGTTTCACCCTCGATAATTTTGAAGGAACTTATACTTCCAAGAAAACTAAGCAGGAGCATTTGAAGCTTTACAGTAAAAGTTTTGTATCTAGAAAGTGAAATATAAACCTAGAGGGTCTTTTTTCTTTGTTTATTCTCTGTAGTAAATTATTTAGTTTTAAATGCCATTGATTGCTACGATACTAGAGAAAATGAATGCATTTTCATCCTAAATAATCTTAAAGGAAATGACCCTTACATTATAGAAAACTATGCACTAAAGGCCCGACCGCATTGGCCTGTAGCGCCCGGCCACACTTGTGTTACGCTTGTGAATTCTTTATGTATATCCTTGCGTACTGGCTAACGTAAAATTTCCCAAGGATAGCTCATGATTGTGTGATTTTTACTGCATTCAGAAGCGAGTGTGACGTCATGAGTTTAGAGGTCAATCTAAACTCCTACCTTGTATGATTACACGCACTACATGTTGTCTGTTACACAAGACTTGGCAAGTTAAGGCAATTGAATTCACTTGTTGCGTGTCGATCTTAGTACAGTTGTTTCATATTATAGTGAAATCGTGAAAGAGTACATTATATCGTCATGAAAAAGTGTCTTGTTGTAGTGAAATTACACAGCTATTACACGTTTATAAATTCGAACCTGGACGTGACAAACATGGCGCCACTACCTCCGACCCAATATATAAGCCGTAAAACGTTAGCCAATAAAATAAAGACAAAAAATGGGGCCGGGTAGCTCAGTTGGTAAGAGCGTCTTGCTAGTAACCGAAAGGTCGCTGGTTCGAATCCCGGATTGGTCAACGTGTGATCATATTATTTTCCCCTTTACCAACAACTGGCCCGCTGGTGTCAGTATAAATCGGTCCAGTAGTCACCTATATGCGAAAGTGTCGTGTGACTATAATCTATAAACAACAACAGCCAATAAAGGATCATATATAAGAATTACATCGTCCCCTATACGCTTATGTGTCCGGGGACGTTAATCTATAAAACTAAACTAAACCAATAAAGGAAACATCGTCCCCTATACGCTTATGTGTCCGGAGATGTTAATCTATTTTAACTAACTAACCAATAAAGGTGGCCACTAAACTCATAAAGTGTGACATTCCGGTCGGTGAAAAATCTTATAACCCAATACATAAGATGTAAAATGTAAGACATGTGTGGCCCCTATCCTATCCTATCCTATCCCGTAACTCAAAGGTCGTTGGGGCGCCACAGATGATCGTTTAACCAGCTTACCCCAGATAAAGTGTAGAAATAAAGGTGTTGAACTAGTCGGGAATCAGGAGTAGTCAAAATAGGGTCTACTAAACGGATTTTGATGAAACTTCATTGGAAAGTTAACACTATGGCTATGTGTGTGTTAGTGTCTGGAAATACATTGAAATATATAAGCTTACTTAATTTCCCCTACTCTGTAGAAGACGAAGCAGAGTTACAATAAAAGAATGGACATAAGAGTACGCTTCAAAGTTTAGCTTCACTGCTAAACAAAATCGGAGATGCATTTCTTTGCTTTTTAAAGTTTGGCTTGAGAATGAGTGTTTGTTAAAAACACGTACACTAAAAGAGTAATGGCGCGAACTTTTTCCATCTAAAAGGATTAAAGGGAAGTCAAAACCTAATTATTTGACAATTACTGCTTCTTCCGTACTCCCTCCTTCCCTCTCCACCTCCTCTTCCCTACTCATCATCGTCATCATTATAATCATCCTCCTCCTCATCATCAGTATTCACTATTGTTATTATTATCATCATCATCATTATTGTTATCACCATCATCATCGTCATCATTATCGTATTCGTCGTCGCCGTCATCCCCCTCCTCTTCTTCTTCTTTTTTCTTCTTTTCTTTTTTCTTTCTTTCTTTCTTTTTTACTTTCTTTCTTTCTTTCTTCTTCATTCATTCCTTTATTCATTCATTCATGACACTTCGGAAACCTCTTAGTCGAGGAACCAAGGTAAAAAATCCATGGCTTGAAAACAGTCGTTATTTCATAAATCGCTGAAGGTAAACACGCCTCAAATACACCCAGCTTATGAAACAGTTCAGTACAGGCCTCTGCATCCATTTATATATGGTACGTTTTGAAATGCACCCAATTCAAACAGACAAAATTGAATTAGGAGTGTAGGTTATTAAACGAGCGACTATTATCTTCTATTGAAAACTTGAGGTATAGCTCCGTTATGACTTTAACTTAAAGACATTATTGCAGTTAGTTTAAATTGTAACATGTAACTTTAAGTGTAAACACTCTGAATGTAAGGAACTATAACCTACAACTATAGTAAGAGATAAAACTTTAAACCTAAACACACTCTGATAACAAAACTGAAAACCAATAATAGCAATAACAGTGAAGAAAATACATTTCTTGCGCGCTAACCAGATTTTTGTGTTTTGCTATCATCTCTTGTATTGACCGAGCTCATCGCCTTTTTGTGTGGATTTTTTTTCTCCTCCCTTCCGTGGAAGAATTTTTGTTTTTGTAATTGTCTCATTTCAACGCTTTTTTGTGTGTGTTCCTTTTTTTTGGAATAGGCTATGACCGATCGGTCTCTTTGCAATCCGTCATTTCCTTACATATATTCCTTTTCCCAAACCCTTCTTTTTCCAGACCGCGGCCCCCTCTCCACACACTCACTTCCCACCCACCCACCTTCTGACCATTCCTCTCTCAAATTCTCCCAGTTCGCCGCCCCTTCCCCATTTTTGTGCATCTCTCTGTCTTTCTCTCTCACTCTCTGTCTCTCTCTCACTCTCTGAATCTTGTTCTCCCTATCTTTCTCTGCCTCTGTGTGTCTGTCTCTTTCTCTCTCTGTCTCTCCTCCTTATGTTGAATCTCTCGTCCTTGGCATTTGTACTGTCTCCATCTTGTCTCATCACCCACATCCCTCCTCATCTTCTTCATTCTCTCCTCCTTTTTATTTTGTTCTCCCCTTCCTCCTCCATTTACTCCCTCCTCCTCCTCTTCTTCTTTTTCTCCTTCTTCTTCTTCTCCCCCTCATCATCATCATCATCATCATCATCATCATCATCATCATCATCATCATCATCATCATCATCATCATCATCATCATCATCATCATCATCATCATCATCATCATCTTCTTCTTCTTCTTCTTCTTCTTTCTTTCTTTCTTTCTTTCTTTCTTTCTTTCTTTCTTTCTTTCTTTCTTTCTATCTTCTAGTATTTAATCGGACGTTTAAAATTATAGCATTAGCAAACACCGCCCCAGAAAAGGACAAACACCATTTTCAGAGGGAACGAAAGGTTTTTCCTTTTTTATCTTGTGAATTTATTGTTTGACCGAAGCTTTCATTTTCTCAACACAAACATGAAAATGAGCAAATGCACAAGAGAGCAAACTTTGAGTATATCTTTTTTTCGATAGATGTAAAACAATAGTTAACAGGAACTGACATTACAAGAGAATAAATTGGTGGACACAGCCAAAGCGGACATTAGATGGGACCTTCTCCTTCTCTCAAATCCCAACAGTTGTGGAGCAGGCTAACTTTAACCCACTGCAGATCTTCGGACGAAAGTATTAACCGAGACCTAGACTGCGCACGCAGGAATTCCATCGCATGGACTTTAAAGATCCTGATAGTCTAAGACCTCAGTTTTCGTCCGGGCATCAGACTATGCGCCCAAAGGTTGCAAGTTGGCACCTCGGGTGACATGAGTTATATCCTATGTTTGGGCAAGCGCCTTGAGTAGCTTCTTTTAGCTGGAAAAGCGCGATATAAGAACAATTATATAAATAAATAAGCTTGCTTGAAATAGTCTACGTAATCGCGTTCCTTTCCCGCCTTGAAAAAAACAACAACAAAGAAAAGGAAACGTTAGCAGTCATACCTGAATGAACGTTGAAGTTTAACGTCTACGCCCACCATTGGCGATATGGCAGACAGAGATTACCATCCCAGGAAGGAGGGGAAGGAAGGAACCTAAATCAACTTTGAACCACCAGAGCAATAATACTGCAAAAGATGGTCAGTGAAAATGGCCGCTTTTTCTATTGCCCACCACGGGACGTTGAGTCGTACCTCGTTACGTCCCCTGGCTTTAGGGAGTAGTAGGCCTTGCTCAAAAGCTGTTGAGACTTGAGAGTGAGAGAAATCTTGTCTAGTCTCAGTCACGCTGTATGAAGTTGGTACTGAGTGAAAATCCCCCATTGATTCTTCTCCTTTCTCATCTTCTTCCTCTTCCTCATCATCATCACCTTGTTAATGATCATAATCAAAGCCATAGTCGTCAGCATCGTCATCGTCGCCGGTATCAACATCATCATCATCATCATCATCATCATCATCATCATCATCATCATCATCAGCAGCAGCAGCAGCAGCAACAGGAGCAGCAACAGGAACAGCAGCTTTACCCTTCATTGTCATCATCATCGTCATCGCTGTCAACACCATCATCATCATTTTCCGTAACGCATTTCCTTTTTTTTTCTTTATTGTGTTTATGTGTGTGTGCTCTGATTTTCGAAGAAAATCGATTCTCTTCAAAAATAATACGAGAAATCAGTCTTTTTGAGCATTTTCTCTGTTAAAAACTGAAATATCTGATTATTGCCATGAGCTTTGTTTGTATCTCCACCGTTTCAGCAGAATCAAATTAAATGCTGATTAAGAGCCGAACCTTCTTCTTGTGGTGTGTGATTTGTCTGTCTGTCTGTGGCTGAATCCCCTCTCTCTCTCTCTCTCTCTCTCTCTCTCTCTCTCTCTCTCTCTCTCTCTCTCTCTCTCTCTCTTTATTTCTCTCTTCCTCTCTGTGTACTCTGTCACTGTCTGTCTGTCTGTGGCTGAATCCCTTCTCTTTCTCTCCTTCTTTCTTTCTCCCTTTCTCTCTGTGTTACTCTGTCTCTGTCTGTCTGTCTGTCTCTTTCTCCCCTCTTCTCTTCTCACCCTCTATAAAGTTCTTCAACGGGAAAGAGATGAGAATTTGACTGGCATTAAGAACCATAGTGTGCAAACACCCTTAAGAAGCAGATATGTCATAAACACCGTGGAACCAGACGGGCTGTATTAAGGCGGTAATTTATAGCGCCGTTTCTCTTTCCTTTCTCTTGATGAAAACCTGGTTGCGAATATATTCAAGCACAGCATTTCAACAAACGAAAACGAATGTTTCCCGAGGTACCTCAACCTTCCTGTATTCGTGAGAACGTTATAGAAACGTTTTCCAGAAGAACGCTTTTAGGGAATAGCAATGTGATGCATAAAAATACAATATCTGCTGATGTTGCTGTAGATGCTTATGATGGTGATGGTGATGATGATGGCGATGATGATGATGATGCTTATGATGATGATGGTGGTGATGATGATGATGATGATGATGATGATGATGATGATGATGATGATGATGATGATGATGATGATGATGATGATGATGATGATGATGATGATGATGATGAATCGACTTTGTAAACAAACTTCTTTTTCAGGTGTTTGACTTTTATTTTTAATTTCTTATTTTCCTTTTTTTGATGATGATGATGATGATGATGTCGATGACGGCGATGATGATAAAGAATTATTGACATTTAAAACACACTTCTAGTTTAGTTTTTTTACTTTTATTTTTAATTTCTAATTTTCCTATCTTGATGATGATGATGATGATGACGAAGACGATGACCATGATGATGATAAATAATTATTGACATTTTAAACAAACTTCTTGTTCGAATTTTCGCCTTAAATTTTTAATTTGTCGTGTTTCTATTTTGATGATGATGATGATGATGATGATGATAACGATGATAATGAAGATGATGATGATGATGATGATGATGATGATGATGATGATGATGATGATGATGATGATGATGATGATGATGATGATACATGTGGCGAGCATTTTCTATTTGTTGAACTTCTAGTAACTGTAATAGACGCTATACAAAGCTATACATAGACGCTATTTAAAGGTGTACGACAAAGGTGATGATGATCACGATGTCAAATATGTTAAAAACAATTACATTTGTGAACACCCAGAGATACAGAATGAACAAGACTCCTTTCAGTGAGGTAGCGCAAAAGGTTGTAGCGACCCTGGGTATCCGCTCAGTGATTCCAATAAGATTGAAAGCAACCTGGCGTAAAGAGCACAAACTCATGTTGAACACATTTACGATGAGAAAACTTAGGATATCATTTAGTTCAATAAAGGGACAGAATCAGAGTGCAGTAGGGATGAGAGGACAGACGATGAGGATGATTATGTAACGATTCTGAATATCCGATTATTGTGTTGCTTTTGTTGTTATGTTTTAACTTGTTTTTTAACATTTGGTTATTCTTTAAAAAAAAAATTTATATCCGATTATTGATTGAGAAAGGATTAAGTTAACAAGGCGTGTAGGGTAGAAGTTCGTGGAGGCTTACCTTTACAAAGGCACATTTGGACATTATTTCGTTCATCAAGGGTCACACTGCAATCCGGGCAAAAGGGATGAGAAGAAAGATAAAGACGACCACTACGTGACAACCCTAGATATTCCGGTCGTTGCGGGTTATAGGGTACAAGTTCACGACACTCTGATTAACAAATGGACTAAACCATGACTATTAATATTGGTATCGCCCCGTAACAGCAGCAGAATGAGTGGAAGAAGGCAGGGGCGGGAGGATAGGAGGGTGGGGTGAAAAGAAAGGTGATGAGGGCGACGATTAAAGACATTAAATAAATCCAAGAGCATGGATTCATAAAGAATATGGGATTCAAGTTCGTGTGTCTCAACTTCACACAAAGACAACAATTATGAATTATATAGGATAAAGGATATGCATCACGCTGTCAAAAGCTTTTAAAAAAAAAAGCGCGCATAAAGATGAAGAAAATAACATTAGGACATCGATACTGATTTGTTGCGTTTTTTTTTTATGAGAAAAAATATATCGCAGTCGTGACCCTTGCCATTTAAAAAAAATACTGCTGCTGACGATGCTGCTGCTGATGCTGCATATGACGGCTCTGTCAGTCACTGTCAATGATGCTGATGGTATATAATGTGTAAAATCATTGGAAAAATAAATATACTTTAAATAAAAAAAACTGAAATGAACTGAACTGAGCTGCTGGTATTGACGCTGCTGCTGATGTATATAGGATGGTTCTGCTCATGATGCTATGATGATGGCGATGCTTATTGTTGGCGATGCTGAGCGTTGCCCGTTATCCTGCTGATGTTGCTGATGCTGACATAGTGCACTAAACTGCCACTCCTGATGCTGGCTGTTGTTGTTGTTGTCCATTGTGTTCTTATAATACTGCTGAGGAAGATTAGGATGGGGATGAGAATGGCGATGGAGGTGGTGATAGTGGTAGTGCGCGTGTCTGTGTGTGAATGTGTGTGTGTGTTTGTGTGTGATGTGATTGAGGGATATTCTGTTGTTCTGTGATACTGGTGTTCGTATGCCAGAGAGCCTATGCCACGGTCGACCGCGCAAACGGATCAAGGGAAGTTATGAGTGTGATTGTGCTTGTCAGTCCAGCCCTAGCGGCGGGTCCGCGATGGAAAAACAAATGGATGGCGGGTAATCCAGCGTGACTCCGTCATGTAAGTGAACACACTGCGGGATTGCATACAGTCCAACACAAACACACACAAAAACGCCGCCAGCAGAAATATAAAATGTATTATGTAATACCAATCTTTATTATTTCGCACAACGTACTGCGTTAGAAACCAAAACGATTCGCGCGTAAGAGAAAAATTGAGAGGTAAAGGAGTGGGTTGTACAAGCACGGAATTATATTCATCAACGGTCAGGTTTAGGATCCATGGTTCAGCGTCCTATTTCCCTTCGATGATCTACCGCAGCATTGAAGGCACCGTTCATCGTTGACCAAGGCACTTCACTAAAAACAAAAGAGAAGAAAGACAACAGCACCAGCAACAACAACAACAACAACAACAACAACAACAACAACAGGAAAAACGTCCTCTCCAGGATCGCACAAACAACTGCTGCCCTGGCGAGGTTGAAGCCAATTTGGAAAGACAGGACCATCAGTCTACATTCCAAGGTAAGGTTGCTGCGCTCCCTTTTCATCTCCATCTTCATATACGCTTGCGAAACAGAGACTCTCGCAGCAGATAAACAACGAAGAATACAAGGCTTGGAGATGAGGTGCTACAGAAGACTTCTGGGCGTTTCCTATACCCAGTACATCACCAACAACGAAGTCCGACAGACCATTACACAAGCCATTGGACAACGCGATGACATGCTCACAGTGGTGAAGTAACGGAAACTCCGAATGTATGGCCACGTCACCAGAGCATCAGGCCTTGCAAAGACCATCCTGCAAGGGACGGTGCAAGGAGGCAAAAGAAGAGGGAGACAGAAAAAGAGGTTGGAGGACAACATTCGAGAATGGACTGGCTTGTCACTGAGCGAGGCCATTAGGGTTGCTGAGGACAGAGAAAGATGGAGTACGCCGGTTAAACGATAATTTGTGGTGCCCCAACGACCTTCGAGTTAGGGGATAGGATAAGATAGGACGTTTGCGGGAACCCTAAATAGATATCTGCTAGGAAGGAAAGTGTAATCCAGTGAGACTGACTTGGGTTGCGGTTCTTGATCAAAATATGATTGGATATATATATATTATCTATTTATGTTACTCTTCATGCATACTATTCAACTGATTATTGATCATCTATGGTAGCAAGCTAATGTGTTTTCCGTATTTCCGGAACACTCGCTAATTACTTAAAATAATTGTGAGGCATCTACACGGCAAAACGTACAATTGCTGACATTTTTTGGTGTCGCTAATTCTGTTGCATATGAAAATCTTTCTCTATTCACTATTCGATGGTGTTCTGGCGTCCAGACTGTTTGTTGTAGAAGATAGTCAGGAAAGGAGCGGAGTGGCGCTGTAGGGGAGCGTGGGAGGGAGGGAAGAATATTATTGGAGGGATTGACGACAGCCGGTTCGTTTTGTGGACATAGCTATAATCAGAATTTGGCGAGAGCCATCCGTATTTGCAACAAAATCTGTCGTTTGTTACTTCAAGCTTCACAATTTTTTTTATGTTTTATCTTTTTCTGTAGTAGTATTAATTTCAATTGGGCGGAAGCAGCCCTTTCTCTCTGTTTATATATGTGAGTTGTGAAAGAAGAACAATTTGTGGGGACCGCATGGAGCATGTAAACTAGAGACCTTTAGTCAAAGAATTTAGCGACCTGAGTTCAACCTTGACTTAGTAAACTATTTTTCTTATGCCATGTCTTGTGACCAGACCCTTGAACATCTCCTTCAGCAGAAAGCAGATAGAAAAATCGATTTATATGTTTTTTACGGTTAAAGTGAGCGTGAGGTCGAAATCAAAATGGCGAAAAAATATATTCAATATCTATTTACGCTAGAAGATTACTATTTGCTTATGTATTCATAATTTCGGGGGGGGGGGGTGTTTAAAATTTCGATCTAAGCGTCGTGTCCGAGGATTTAAAAAGGTCGTCTGCTATAGCAGTAAATAGCTTATTTCCTTTAGAAAACAGGCGCTAGCGACCGCAGATTAAAACACACCCGAACGTGACCAACATACCCCAAGACCTTGTTATGAGAGTGTTGTGGCGTCTGGGGTATCAAGGGATGTTTGATGACTTATCAAGAATCCATTTGCTAGACTGGCGGCGTGACGTTCTCTGGGAGCCCAACGTTTTCTTTAAAGCTGCTTATGCGCCCGCTGGAGAGCTTCCACCGCAATAATTTAAAATTATGAGACTTCTATAATTATACTATATCTAGTGTAAATATTGGAACATTTGAGGTTGGTTTTACTTCACTTAAATTTTTTTAATTTTATTTAATACAGTAAAGCATCCGATTCCATCGCTTCATCTACGTGCCTTTACATTTTCAAAGAAAGACCACAAAAGATATTTGCAAGAAAGTGAAACATTAATATATTTTTTTAAAACATGTGCTAATTAATTTGAAATGCGTTTGATCTTTTTAAAACTGCCGTATAGTGATGACGAAAAATCAAGAGTCGACGGAGGGATATATAATTATGGAGGTTTTGCTTTAGATACCACAGAAAGAAGAAGAAGAAAAAGAAGAAGAAGAAGAAGAAGAAGAAGAAGAAGAAGAAGAAGAAGAAGAAGAAGAAGATGATGATGATGATGATGATGATGATGATGATGATGATGATGATGATGATGATGATGATGATGATGATGATGATGATGATGATGATGCACCCATTGCACATAGCTACGATCGAAAGAAAGTATACTCCAGACACACGCTGCGCAACAGGTCAAAGTATGTCCCTTGTCCCTTGAAGGGATACTTTGGCGAGGTTAGCAGCCTGCTCAGTTACAGTGTCGGTGAAAGACTAGAAACGGAAAAGTAAGTTTCGTCTCATCTAGACGACGAATTAGGTCACGCTGTATTTGTTTCTAGGTCAACTGTCCTTTACCAACCGTTTGAGAATCTTTTCGAACCGTTTATTGGCACCGGATAGTGTCTTCACTTGGTTTCATACAATTTAGGAATCCAAGAAGGCAAATGGGTTTTTGGGACGTAAAAAGAGCATTTTTGTAGAGAAAAGGGTTAGGGCAATGGCTAGGGATGGATCTACAACTAACCCTTACCCGAACCCTTGTGGCAATATTCCGCTCTTTCCGTCACTTTTAAACAGTACTGCGGTTCGTATCCGCGGCTAGCAGCGAGCCCAAAGTATACTTTGAAGGGATGGAGGGAATACTTTCCCCTGCTGCTAGCGGGAGTTTTGGCGATACTTTCTTCCGATCGCAGCAATGTGTATTACCTCTATGATGATGATGATGATGATGATGATGATGATGGCGATACTTTCTACCGATCGCAGCAATGTGTATTACCTCGATGATGATGATGATGATGATGATGATGATGATGATGATGATGATGATGATGATGATGATGATGATGATGATGGAATAAATTTGGTCAGGAAGGAAACTTGACAATAGGAAGCAAAACATCGAGAGAAACGAGACAGGGTATAATGTGTGGACGTTTTAGAATGGGGATCTTGGGGGTAAAGCAAGTCCATTCTTCCATTCCTCAACCTCACCCACCCATCCACCCCCTACACCCATTTTCTACTTCTAAAGAACCATCCTAAAGAAAAGGGAAGGAAAATCTGTGTTGAGTCCTCTCTCCAAACCTCCTGTCAACAGCGGATCGAAACAAGGTAGCGAAATGAAATTTGCGCTACCGCCAGATCACGACTGTTCGAGAC
Organism: Oncomelania hupensis; assembly: GCA_036898135.1. Classification (NCBI taxonomy): domain Eukaryota; kingdom Metazoa; phylum Mollusca; class Gastropoda; order Littorinimorpha; family Pomatiopsidae; genus Oncomelania; species Oncomelania hupensis. The sequence continues at coordinate 65,088 of JBAHVR010000234.1, read as the reverse complement.
TTGGGTCGAGACTCCGTCAGTCTCGGTTTGCCCTCTCGCCACTAAGTCTCTTCTCGTACACAGACCGCGAGATTTGTCCAGGACCTTATTGCATCTTGTCGCTTGACCTCCTTCCGTTTTCTCTTCTTTTCCCATCCTTCCTTGAGTTTTTTTTTCTTTCCTGTTCCTTTTCGTCCTTCTCTGTGAAGTGTCGGTGTGTATGGAGGGGGGGGAGAGGGGAAGTAAGGAAGAAGGGGTTTGTGTGTATGGGTATATATATTTGTGTATATCTTACATGGAAGTCATAACATACGTACACACACAAACACACATAAATATACTTACACACATACATATATATACAAAGGCACAATCACAATATACAGAGAGAGACAAAATAAGACAACCAGAGAGAGCGAGAGAGAGAGAGAGAGAGAGAGGAGCAAAGGTTCGGGTCAACTTATTCCTAGAGTTTTTTAGCCCGTGAGTTTATAACGCCAAGACGATCGATGCTGAAACAAAAAGTTAATTTTCTCCTGAGGGCGACTTATTGGCGGTTTGTAGATAGGGTTAGGCTGGCAGATTTAGAACGATTTAGATGCCTTTAGAGATTGCATAGCTTTGATAGGAAAAGGGGACGAGAGAGGGTGCTCTGATTTTCTATGTGTGTCTGTGCGTGTGGAAGGTTTGTGTGTGTATGTTTGTGCATGTGTGTGAGTGTGTGTGTTTGTGTACGTGACAGAGAGAGAGTGTGTGTGTGTATGTACGTGTGCGCAAGCGCGTGCGTATGCGTGGGTTTGTGTATATGGTGAGCATCAAGGTCACTAAATTTCACGCCCAGCATAGGCAAATGAAAGTAGAAACGATGAGATCTGATTTTCAAATGGAGCAGAAATACTTTGTTGTTGCTGTTGTTATTGTTGTTTTTGCCGTTGTTGCTGTTGCTGGCACTGTTGTTGTTGTTGTTGTTGTTGTTGTTGATGTTGTTTTGTAATTCTTGCTTGCAGGGCGTTTCGAGTGTAAGAGCAATAAGTAAGAGATGACGGGTGACCCAATACAGGCTGTAGCCTGAGGTTGGGTGACAATGATTTAGAGCCGAAAATGTAGGATTAGAGATTTGGGGGAAGGCGATGGTAAAAGGGTGACAATAAGGGATCGGATGAGAGATACGGAGGTGTAGCAGATCAAATTGGCCGGTCCCTCTTCCCTTCTGGCGGCAAGGGAGGCTAATCCGGCGGGACTTTTCTTTTAACCTCCCTTGAAACCCTGCTTAGGAGTGACGTCCCTTGCATAAGAGAACGATTGACAGAAACAGATGGCGTCTCCGTCAGCTTCGCTTCTAGACAGAATTTTACACACACACACACTCACACACACCACACACACACACACACATGCACACATGTAAAAAGAAAAGGGATGGGAAAAAATGAATACAAAGAAGAGACACGAAAAAAAAAGATATGAAGGAGGAGGATGAGAAAGTGGAAGATAAAAAAGAAAAGTAAGAAGAAGGAGAAAAGAAACTGAAGAAATGAAGATGAAGAAGAAAGCAAGAGGAAGAAGAAGAAGGCTAAAACGACAAAAGAAATGTGTTGTAGAAGAAATGAGAATAGACAAATAACGCGCTGTGTCGTTGTTGTTGTTGTTGTTGTTGTTGTTGTTGTTGTTGTTATTTTACGAAGATGCAGACGTAATAAAGAAGAAGAAGAAGAAGAAGAAGAAGAAGAAGAAGAACAACAACAACAACAACAACAACAACAACAACAACAACAACAACAACAACAACAATTAAAAAAAGGTGACAGTACGGCTAAAGGACAAGAGAAAAATGTTGTCGAAGAAAGAAAAAAACAGACATATAATAGTGTTACGTAACATGAAGTTATATTGTTAATGTCGTCGTTGTTGTTGCTGCTGCTCCTTCTGTTACTATCACTGTTGCGATTACTATTTTTACTCCACTGATACATTCTACTTCTGTCGCTACTCTACTACTGTGTTTAAAATAACAAATACTGCTATCTCCCTCCACAACAACAATAAAATTTCAATAACAACAACAACAACAAAAACAACAACAACAAATAAATGCACCACAGGCATTACTGTCAACGCTACTGCTACTTCAAGGTGTCATGCAGTGACAACAGCAGTAAGTGAACGAACAACATTTATGAAGAGTATTGTGTCAGCATGGCTTTATGTACCTGTCCTAAGAAAATCTAACATTTCCCTAATGCTCTAAATTAATTAAGCAGGGTCAATCGATGCCGCAAGTAAAACTGATGAGCGCGCAGGGCGAGGTGTTGCGTGGGGGTGCGGAAGACACACAAGCAGGACAAACAACTAGCCTAGGGAAATCGGTACTAAAAAACAAAAGATGCCCTCCCGCCCCCCCCCCCCCCCGACTCACCTCCTCAGCCACACACCACACACACACACACAGCACTCCAACCAACGTACGGACTCCATCCTACACAGTTTTTCACGTACGTTCACACGCACGGAATTAACGAAGCCTGCACTATTTCCGCTCTATCTTTACTTCTATGCTTCGTTCACCCTTGAGACCTCTCAAGGTTCAAGCTATAATCCGTTTTGTGGGC
>JBAHVR010000234.1:35000-57500 GCA_036898135.1 Oncomelania hupensis | reverse complement strand
ATAATGATGATAATTACAATAAATATAAAGAAGAAGAACAAGAAGAAGAAGAAGAAGAAGAAGAAGAAGAAGAAGAAGAAGAAGAAGAAGAAGAAGAAGAAAGATATGAAAAAAGATGGGGAGGAGGCGAGGGCGCGGGGGAAAAAGAATGAAGGAAGTCGGAAGAGAAGAAGCAAAAACGATAGAAAATGTAACCATTTAAGCAAGGCCTATCTGTCAAAGCCGATTACACAAAATAATCTATGTATTACAATATTTAGGATAATGAAACAAACTGACGTAAATTAATATATTAATTTAAAATGCACCGAACGAGAGTACAAGGTGCATGCATTGTCTACGCTGATCTGGGCGTGTGTAGAACTTTTCGAAGTATCATAATTACTTTTGCGCAGTAACTATAATCGCGTTTGGTAAGATTGGCTGGGTAGCAGTGTACCTATTGACGTTCTCAGCGTTGTCATAAGTTTCTATACAGATGTCTGAATGATGTGAGTACAAGTAGGAGTAGAAAGTATAATACCGCAACTATCCATTCTACTTATCATGCTCACTACTACTACTACTACTACTACTACTACTACTACTACTACTACTACTACTACTACTACTACTACTACTACTACTACTACTACTACTACTAAACATCATCATCATCATCATCATCATCATCATCATCATCATCATCATCATCATCATCATCATCGCCGACTTTTATTTTTTGAAGTTTTAGATAAACTGCATCCAGTTCTATTAATGACAATGGTTAATACCAGAGTGATTTCGTAACAATTAAGTTCCGTTGAGTAGGCTAGCTAGTAGTCTCAAACCGTACTTCTTATTAATGGTCTTCTTCGTCTTCATGATGGTAACACTCTTTACTAAGTCTCAGAACTAATCATTTCCAAGACTGCGTGCAAACTTAAAAAGTAATTGTGTTTTTTTTTTAAATTTCTTTTTTTTTTTTTTGCAGTTCGATAAATATTCCAGTAATCCTTAGTCGATGAGGTAATCATAATATGTTGAATCAAATTATTTTTTTCTTCAAGATCCTACAAGATTTGTTTTTCCCTTCAGTGAAATCCTTTTTCCCCTTGAAGATTATTATTGAGTACTCCCTCTTCCTCCCGCGCCCACAAGCCATCCTACTCTTTTTTTCTGCCTTTCTCTCTTCGACTTATCTTACAAAACAACAGACTGATTTTCTGTTCACGCTAGTTTATTTTTAAATCAATCCAATGTGCGTACATGGCTGTGTGTTAATGCTTGTGTACTGTGCGTGTGCGTGCTTTGCGCCGGCGTTGTGTGTGTGTGTGTGTGTTTGTGTGTGTTGGTGTGTGTGTGTGTTTATGGTGTGTGTAAGTGACGTTTTGTACATGAAAGAGGGTTCCGGTCCAGACGATTTTCAATTTACGTTGAGTGTTTCAGAGTATATTCAGACTAGACGGTCTCAACCAGTTCCCTTTACAGATAATGAAAGACCAAAGAAGAAGGTACGTGCAAACTTTCACTAGGGAAAGCATACCAACATTTATTTTCAATCTTAGTCACTCATATCTTACAACTCCGATACTCAGTACGCTTAGGTCCCAATTACTTCCCCTGAGAAAATCTTCCTTCGTGTCGCTTGTTTTCCAATCCACCATTTTCCCGTTCGCTTCTAATAGAAATGGGGAAAAGCGATACTAGCAGAAATCGTGAAGAAAAGTAGTGCGATCAAGTTCCAGTCTTTACCCTTACGCTTTTAGTACCACAGACAAGGGATATAAGAGCTCTTTTTACGCAAGAAACTACTATATTTTTTGATTTACACAGGCAAACTTTTAAAGGGGCTTTTCTGGCCCGACGGTAGAGCCGTTAATTAAGACACCCTCTAGTCTCGTATTTTGTGGAATGGGGAAACGATTTTGGCTCTAACTGGTCGGCCAGGCATGTTTTGATCGCCGTAATTAACTAAAAAAAAACTATTAGGGAGAATGAATGTGTACTTCACTGTGATGGGTTCTAGGTCCACACACAACCCATAAGATACAGTGCCTGAGAGGTTTAGGTTGTAGGTTTATTGGCTCTGATCGTCTGTAATGGCTTGGATACTTCAAGTTAAAGGGTGGACGCTTTGGACGCGACTTATACCTTAAATGATGCTAATTTTAATATATTGGAAAAATATATCACAGCATTAACTGTTTAAGTGTACGATTTGTGTTTATCTAAATTAACAATCAAAATAAAATAAAAACGGTTCAAGAAATGTCCAACTATCCAAAGCGCTCGAAGTTTGCTTGAAGCTAATAGAGGCTTCAGTGAGAAACACACGCACAAACACACACACACACACACACAAACATATATATATATATATATTATGCAACCTAGTAAATCATATTTGTTCCACTCCTGTTGCTTCTAAAGTATATCGGGATTTTTAACTTTTGAAAAGCTTTTAATTTGAAAACTATTTTTGCCGATCATTTTCAATACAGATACGAGAAACTAATTTTAAACATTTTTTTATTCCGACCAAATTTCCTTTTTGTTGAATCAACTGGATTCTTTCGATCGTATTTGTTGTAAAGTAATAGTCGATTGGAAATAGTCACTTGCAACGCTAATTGCTAGCACCAAACTAGCCTCACGAATGACTTGAATTCCAGTAAAAAGCGGATAGAGCTTTTAGAAATGTGAAATATCAATTTGGCTGTAATAACTAAATGAATGGCGCCGGACATGTTGCCCCTCTTTAGAGAAGCTACACCCAGACCAAAGTAGCGAAAACTACGAGTCAGCGTTCAACATGTCTCCTTAACAACCCGAAAGACTGAAGGATTAATGATGATAATGATGAAGACAGAAATAAAGATAGAAAGAAAGAAAGAAAGAAAGAAAGAAAGAAAGAAAGAAAGAAAGAAAGAAAGAAAGAAAGAAACAAAAAAGAAATTAAAAAAAGAAAAACATTAGAAAGAAAGAAAAAACCCACAAAAAAAGAAAAAGAAAGAAAAAAAGAAAGTGATTAGAAATAAAGAAATAAATAAAAAGATCAAGACATTTTTTATTTAATGACTGTTCACACATTTGGGTGATATTTGACAAGTAAAATTAAGCTTTTAAAACACTTTACGTATTTAAAAATAAAATTACAATCAATCTAAACAAGTCTACCGACCAGAGATTGAGCAATAACTTTCTCAAATACAGTAACGTTTGGATGATAGCAAACAGATGAGAGTAAATTCTTGATATATATTATATAATCAATCAATCAATCTGAAATAAATGAAAACAAAGTAGTATCCTTATTATTTTTTAAAGACTCAACAAACATACAAAAACTTCACCAAACTCTAAAACCCGAGCTCTCTCCTAACGCGTCAAAGAATTAATAGATTAATCCTATTCACTACGGCACCTCTCCTACATTCGATAGACGCTTCATCTTCGTTCACAATAGAGATCGTCCGAGACGCCAGCACAGGTTCATCGATTGTTATACTTTCCTACGACCTGATCGACCTCATTCAGGCGGATCTGGAATGGCTGAAGAGTCGTGTGAGATGTTGAAGGGTCCTCAGGAACCACTCTCAGAATCGCGGGAACAGCTGGTTGGCACACTATCTCTCCTTGTCTGTGCTATTAATAATATTACCAGTTGTGTCCTCTATATCCAAAATCGATTCAGAGTGGAATACCAAAAAAATGTTTTTGATTTTAGTAGGCATGTATGAATTTTGTAATGGGCGCGGGGTGATGAGATTGGAGTGGAACGTTCTTGTTTTAGTTCTAATGTTGTTCTTTTTTAAATCCAGTTACTACTACTACTACTACTGCTACTACTACTACTACTACTACTACTACTACTACTACTACTACTACTACTACTACTACTACTACTACTATCGCTGCTGCTTTTGGTGCTACTACTGCTATTGCTGCTACTACTACTACAATAATAGATTGGCATTGTGTGTATGTGTCTGTGAGAGTGGAGAGAGAGAGAGAGAGAGAGAGAGAGAGAGAGAGAGAGAGAGAGAGAGAGAGAGAGAGAGAGAGAGAGAGGGAGCGTTCATGTCCTAGGGACGAAGTTTGAAAAGAAATCATATGTTTGTAAACACTATCAGATCAAATCAAACAGCTGAGCAAAATTTGATCAAATAAATGTTTCTACTTGAAATTATGTGTACCGAACACCGAAAAGCAAAAAAGACACTTATTACAAGAAGAAGAGAAGAAGAAAGACATGATGATGATGATGATGATGTTGGTGATGATGATGATGATTATGATGATGAGGAGGAGGTGGATGAGGAGGAGGAGGACGAGTAAGGGTAGCACGAGGAAGAGTAGGAGAAGGATGATGATGATGATGATGATGACGACGACGACGACGACGATGATGATGATGATGATGATGATGATGATGATGATGATGATGATGATGATGATTTTTATTATATTCACCCATACCATTTTCAAAGGCAACTAATCTAAGAGACAATCACAAACTGATCATGTCTTACTTTGCCAAGATCTTCATGTCGGTACATCTTACGAACTCTGACAAAGAAATGCGCGTCAGCGTAAGAACCTCTAACCCCCAAAAACTGGATTGCATTGAATTTAGTGCCTATTGTGTGCTATCTTTGTTTTACCCTCTCCTCTCCTCTCCTCTCCTCCCACCCACTTTCCCCTTAATTTTTTTTAGTCTAAAATAACTTCGGTGAATAGACGTTAGATGAATCAAACAAATAAACAAAACAGTTTACTGATATCCCTCGACATTTTCGTATAAATACTATGGTTACCGTTTTTCTTTGAAGGAACACACTTCTATGTTCCACGTTGTGATTTCTGTAAAGGCACTCAGTATTCTACACTATGGATTCTGTATAGAAGGAAAAAGACCACCTTACTCAAGCACTCTTATAGACTGGCACCGCCGCTGATGGATACCAAATTAATTATTGCTCTCATCCCAATTAAGCGTACTTTGGCCAGAGGCAGCACATGGCCGGTGTGCTGTAAAAACTATGAAAAAGCTAGCCAACAATGATAATTGCCCGCAAGCTGGTCTGCCAAGACAGGAAGATGAAGCGACAGGTGAATATTCGTGCCAGATGGTAAAACAGAAAGAGAAATGATGTTTCCAAGAGGAAAGAAAGAAGAGAAAAAAGTGTAAACATACATTTAGATGTATGTTGTGTGTGTGTGTGTGTTATGTGTGTTGTGTTTAGTATGTGTGTGTGTGTGTGTGTGTGTGTTGATGTATGCAAAGTGCTGATCGACCTTGCAAGAAGTAATTGCATGAAGATGATAACGAACATGAACACACTTATTCGTACCTGCAGACCTAGGAATGTAGACAGGCAGACAGACAGGCAGACAGACAGAGAGACAGACGCACATTCACACACATTTTGACAATTTATTCAGAAGTTTCGACAAAGCATTATTAAACAACACTTCGCCTTCTGATCATTATGCGATGTAAACATTGAAACCCGCAGGCGCATGAAAAAAACGAACTCGCAATGCACACAACACCCACCCCAATAGGCCTATCGTGAACTCACACCCTAAACACATTTTTTTTTACATCAAACATCGGCAAATCAATTATAAATTTATCTACCCATTTTTAATAATGAACTCATTCACCTTTACATACACACACACGCACACACACACAAACGCTCTTACGCACGTACACATTTATGCTCTCCACAAACAGAGGGCAAGACCTATATACAAAATACAGCGTAACATTATACCAATTTATAGCACAAATAATATTAAATATTAATACATTTTATACAACCAAACTCATTCCTCAGCCAATAATACAAAATACATGAAACATCACAATGATATTGTGACAGTATAAGAAACTGTTTAAATTACCATCGTAAAAATCAAAAACAATTTAAATAAACGTTTACTAACAATAACTATCTATCGCTGTCTCTGTTTGTCATTCCGTTTCTCGCTCACCCACACACACATCATACTTCTTTATCACACACAGTATGTGTCTGTATGTTTGCCTGTCTTTCTTTCTCTCTCATCCACTCAATCTCTTACTTACACACACCATACTTCTTTCTCCAACACAATCACATCTATCACATACATGCATATAATACCTACATATAAACACTCATACACAAAGGTTAACCAACAACAGCGTATATCACACACACACACACACACACACACACACACACACACACACCTACACACACACACACATTCATAAACATATACACACAATATGACATCCCCCATACACATATACACATAGAGTCCTCTTCATAACAAGCATCGCAAAAACAATCATATTAAAGCCGTAAACACAATGAACCATGATGTCGAACTTTTATACTTTCATGTCATTACACCTTCTCTGCCACACACGGTGGGAACCAATCATGACACCCACACTGAGGTATTTCGCAAGCCATTTAACACTGTAGGCACGAATACCTATCATTTTCAGGCCCGACGTCACTCTATAATGGACACTGCCAAGACTACCAATGGTCAGCACTACTGTTCTGCATGAATAACCTAAGGCATTTATTTCCAGGCATAGCTGCATGTATTTGTCAAACTTTGAATTGTAGCATATATCGACAAAGGCATCAAATGGCACGGCAACTTCTACCAAGAAAGCCTCACGGCTATTATGATTTATGAGAGTGACATCAGGCCTAGTTGCAGTGGTGCGAAACAGGTCAGTGTCAAAGCCAAAAGTGCGTGGTGATAAGCACGTGTCTTTGATGACAACGATGGAATCCCCTTGTGGTATGCATGACGTCACCATATCAACCACTCTGTTGTGTCTCGCGGTATACATGTTTTGGTACTTAGTGCACCCGTTCAGTACATGAGACACCGTTTCTGTAGGGTGGTTGCACAGCGTGCACCGTCGACTGCACTCGTTCGGGTACCACAGTGCCATCATGCTGTTGCACTGGAGGAGCTGCAGTCTACCTCTTACAACAAAGCTAACAAGGCTGTCTTTCAACTTGGTGTTACACACACACACACACTATGCAGGAATATGGCTTAGACAGGTTAAGAGGTAAAACTCCCCATTTCCAATGTTGTGTTTTTGTATGTGTGTATATATCTATCTATATATCTATATATATCCATATCTATCTATCTATCTATCTATCTATCTATCTATCTATCTATCTATCTATCTATCTATCTATCTATCTATCTATCTATCTATCTATCTCTCTATCTCTCTCTCTCTCTCTCTCTCTCTCTCTCTCTCTCTCTCTCTCTCTCTCTCTCTCTCTCTCTCTATATATATATATATATATATATATATATATATATATATATATATATATATTTGTGTGTGTGTGTTATAGGTACATCACGTAATATCTGGTGAGCTAGAAAACATAAAGTATATAGCAATTAAGAGTCTAAACCTTGGTTTCGATCAGGGCCTCGAGCAGCTCTCTGAGTAAGTAAGGGAGCAAAATACTAAGGGCAATCCATGTTGACCCAAATACAAGGTCTTTCGGTAGCTCGGCAGTATATATAGATCCACATGTAAGACTACAGAATGGACTGACCAATGTACCAAACGCTCCACGTACGCCAAAATACACCAGTCTCCATGGATAAAAGAGGCTAACGACCAACGATTTTCAAAGCCGCTAATGAGGATCGGGTCCTGCGCCAAATCGACTGTTCTTTGAGAGGTGAATAGCTCTGCTAAATGATACTGCTGCCTCCAAATGTCACACCCAAGCCTGATGTTATCCCTCGATCACAACACCTTAAATCATCAAACCACCTTCCGTTTCCCGGCTCCCATTTACTCCACTTCCATGTAATTCCTCAGGTGTTTTGGATCTTTCCTACTCGTATTTCTCTGAGTGTATCTTCCTTCACCTCGTTTCCATTTTTAGTGTTCAAGGACATTTCTTCTCTCACTGCATTTACTTCACCACCACCTTATCCCTGCTTGTTTCTGACCGTTTTCCTCTTAATCTTTCCAAGTCGTAGCAATGTCCAGTCAATGTCATGTCTTTCTTTTGCCAAGGTCTTTATTCATTTTTCTGGCACCTGGACACCCCTTTGTCTTCTCGCGAAGTTATTGGAACTTTAAAATTATTTTGGTAAACTTATCATCATCATCATCATCATCATCGTCATCATCATCATCATCATCATTACCAACCTCATCATCATCATCATCATCATCATCATCATCATCATCATCATCATCATCATCATCACCACCACCACAATCATCACCTTCATCCATTCTTCAATTGGTGTCATCAAACTGTTACAGACGTTGTAAAAGTTATTGCTAAATCCCCTTTTGGTAGACTCTTATAGACTGTTTGTTTTGAAATAATGTTTTGAAATAGTTAGTGTTTTAAAAGTTACATTTTCAATGTCTAATATCACCTAAATGTGTGAACAGACATTAAATTAAAGATTGATTGACATAAGGGATGATGACACGGATGGCAATGTTAGATTAATAATTATGAGTGTGGAGGGAGGAGGGAGAGCGAGGGGAGAAAGCACACAACTTGTAAGTATATGCATATATTCAACTTCGACTATCATACTTTAAAACTTAACATTTACAGACTGAAAATTTCAACCCAAAGATATCCTGGCATCTTTCTAAAAAAGAAATAAAATTAATAAATACAACTTTTTGTCTAGTAGTAACGCGCTTATGTCAAGCAGGGACTGCTACGCATGTTAGTACATCTAGTTAGAATTCGTAAAGATTGGTGGTATATTCAGTCACATCGTTTCTTGCTATGTGGTCTCAGTTTTGCGTGACCTTTACATGGCGCGTTCTCTCTTTCTTTCTTTTGTGTTGCTTTGTTTTCTGTCTTACATAACAGCTGTTTCCAAACGATCAGTTTGATTTTTTTAACGGGAATGTGACGACGAAAGGAGCAATGTCGGGGTGCAGGGTGTGTGTGCGTTTGGTGGTGGTGGTGGTGGAGAGGGGGAGGGAGTTAGAAAGAATGGGGTGGAGGTCAAGGGGGTTTTGGGGTGGGGTAAGAATGGGGCGCTGGACTTTACGTCACTCCAATCTGGCACCTTGTCGATCGAGGGGCGTGATGTATCACAAGCCCAGTTGCTCTATGACCGCTCACAGAAGAAGAAGAAGAAGAAGAAGAAGAAGAAGAAGAAGAAGAAGAAGAAGAAGAAGAAGAAGAAGAAGAAGAAGAAGAAGAAGGAGAAGAAGAAGAAGAAGAAGAAGAAGAAGAAGAAGAAGAAGAAGAAGAAGAATATGGAGGAGGGGTAGAAAGAGGAGCAAAAATGAAAGCCAAGGCCACATGAATCTTAAAGTGTTGCAACTTGTATACCGAACTCATGCTATTGCGGAACGGTGAGTGTATGAATTATGAATTAGTCTACTACTTCAATAATAGTATTGGATGCAGTCAGTCAAAATAAAAAAAATGCAAATGATTTCTTTTCTAAAGCATAATGTAGGGTTTAAAATATTACCATTTTGAATGTAATAAAAATGTGAGTAACCAATTTTAAGTTCCGAAAGCGACGCACGTAAAAGGTTCAAGTTCATGTAGCAACAATTTAGAGGTCAAACTACCGGATTTTGATGCCAAGGAAGAACCGCATCAGCGTAATGGCATACATTCGTTTGGACATCATAACACTAATCCCAGGAGTCCGCCTACGTTATGCAAGTCTCTGTGGAAGGGATTTGGCAGAACGGAACCCTGTCAGCACCAGCGATGTGACGGTGGTACCGGTAGAATTGGTAACTTCCCTCAAAGAGGAAGGAATTCTCATCAACAATGTGCCTTACGAGATTCTACCTGCTTGTCTTTAGTACCAATGCAAGCGTTGACTTCTGTACTGCTATGTATAAACTAAGTCAAACATACATCTTGCCACGGCTTGCAATACGCTTTGTGTACGGACAACTGCTGTTATCTATGACAAGCGTTAAGATCCGCTCTGTACGTCAGATCCCTGTCTTTAGTACCAAATGTTGATCACTGTAGTGCCATGCGTAGAATAAGACGAAAAAAGTCTTGGACTAAACCTTGAATGGTTTGCAATACGCTTTGAGCATGGACAACTGCTGTGGTCTATGACAAATGTTTAGGTCAGCTCCGCGCGTCAGATCCATGCTGAAATATCCCAGACCTTTCGCGTATGCTATGTAGTTACTCTATTGGTCTTACGTTATGAGATCAGCGGAGGCAAGGATTATGGCACAGAGCAGAAACAGCCCACGCAAACCTTGCACTTTCTATATCACGCTTTTTCAGCTCACGGCCCTGGCAATACAGGATCTATCTCCAGCAGCCGAAGGCGTTCATGTGTGAGGTGCCCACATAAGTTATGAAACATACATCTAACTCACAGCTACAATGCCAACCGAGATGTTAGAATAACTGAGTCGGTATAGAGCGTTCATCTCCTGTTTTTGAGGGACCAGAATATTAAACTAGCGCTGGCCATCTCACAATTTGATTCGACCTGAAGGCCAGTTCGGTGATGGTAGTTTGTTTGTTTGTTTTTATTGTCTTCTTCATGAAAATGATAAGACAAAAAAAAGAAGAAAAAAAAAGAAAAGGGATTGATCTTACATAGTCACAAACTGCAGTACATGAATAAAGAAACACATTGGGGCGTTCAGAGTTAATACTTTTGCATCATATAAACTGGCCAATTGAAGAAGATATGAACACTTTTGCCAATTGAATACAAATTTCAAAGCTAATTTCTCCTATTTTTGCTAAATTTCTAGGCAATGTATCGTGCATAGTGTCACATTGATATAATACATGTTTCAAAGAAAAATTTTCTTTGCACAACAATAGATGTAAATGGTAGGATCTGATGTAAGTTCAAATAATAGCAAGGGGTGGTATAGGACCTACTGTACTAAATTCCTCTTATTTCGAGGTGATGCGGCATTGCTGTTGTGAGAAAGCACATTGTTCCACCGCACGGGGGTTGCAAATGAACTTAGTAAATAAAAAATGAACATGCAAACAGAAATGATGAAACACAGGAACAAAAGCTAACAAGCAACTGAGGATTCGATACATTCCCTCTGTTTCTGCTACGCGCGCAATGTATAATGCTAATAATCACTCGTTCTCCCTGAAGGATTCTTGTTGGTGGGCAGCAAGGCCACGTGTTTTATCTCTAGGAGAAGGAAAGTTGATGAAGGTGGACTCGTGGGGGATTTCGTTAGGATCATAAATGTTAAACCAAACCTCGTAATACGTGCATATTTTCACTGGAGAGCAATCGTGGGATGTTGAACACTTGCAGAGCTAAGACAGGGTGGGGTCTAATTTAGATCCAATCCAATCCGATGTCTACTTGTAGGGCGCGCAGAGAAATGCTCGGGGCGCAGGGAGATGTGGCAATTACTGTCCTGAAAAAAGGTTAAGGTGGGCGTCTCGGGCGGCTTCAGTTATATCCTGTATCTGCCAGCGCCTTGAGCAGCTCTTGAGCTGGAAAAGCGCTATATAAGAACGTTTAAATAAATAAGGTCTTGAGCTTCTGGTGAAAAGAGTGCGCATCTTTTGAAGATGATCAAATTCTCTGGAATCTTATTCCATATTCCAGAGGGTAGGTGCTGCATTTCGGAATTACCTGGCCCCATATAACTTATTTGTATCAGTACCCTATTCCTTTCGAGGCATTACGAGGGGTCTAAATGCAGTTCTTGTCCGCGAAACAATACACGCTGTAAAACTGCAGAGAGAAGTGACATCCTTTTGGGGATGAATTAGAGTGAGGATTTACAAAACATTAGCCCTAAACTGATTATAAACTTTAACCCTAGTCAGGAATATAATCATAAACCTAACCCTAAGCACCCCCTACCCACCCGCTGCTGTGGTGAATGCTAGCTGTAACCCTAGCTACTGTCCTGCTGGTGGTATAAAGTTAAACTAAACAATAAATATAATTAACGATTTCTGTGCACGAGGTCTGCGGAATCGCTAATGGTGGTTGTGGACGTTAAACGAAGGTGTTTTTCAAAATAAAATAAAACATAAATTGAGGGAGCTAATCTAGATCGTGAACCTTATGTGGACAACTGGATCACATACTAAAATAGTCCACGTCTATAACTGAGGATCATTCAAATATTATGCTATTAGATAATGGGAGAGTTCCAATATATGATGCCCCATGTATAGTTATTGTATTAAGCTTGCATAGTTCTGTGTTTGGGGTGTAATTTGTAGAATGATTGTGCGAATGAATTCATGAATTCGCGAATGATCTGAATGAATCACAATATATATATATATATATATATATATATATATATATATATATATATATATATATATATATATATATATATATATATATATATATATATATATATATATATATATATATAGTTATATATATAGTTATATATATATAGTTATATATATAGTTATATATATAGTTATATATAGTTATATATAGTTATATATATATATAGTTATATAATAGAGTGTAGTATTTGATTTCAGACTCTCGGCTACGCCCTTGAGAACACGGCCAAAACTGAACTGTTTATTGTATTTATCAATGCTCTTTGGCTTCGGGCACTGCATAGAGTAGATCCAACGTTTCCCGGCGCGTTGTAAGAGGCGACAAACAGTGGGGTGTCGGAATGTCAACACGGAATTGCTGGGCAAACGTCTTCTACACAGAAGTCACCGGCCAGGGCGGAGGAACCTCACGTTACTATAGGTTCCACGACCACGTGCTCGCAGCCAAGGCGAGCCACAGTGTACTCGTGGATTTCGGCTGTGGACAACAGCATGGAGAGGATTGGGCCCCATCAGGTCTTTCTTGCCCAAGACACACCGTATGATGAAAAGAACCGCTCACTCCATACTGGATCGGTCGTCTCGGGTCACCAAGGACCGCGCCTTCCGTTGGCCACCAGGACGGAGATGATACTTGGCTTACTAATAAACAAATAAGCAATATCCGCACGAGAGATAACATTGTCATAGGAACCTGGAATGTCAGGACCCTAACTGCGCAGGGAAAATTAGACAAACTGACCCACGAGCTGGACCACTATCTATTGAACATCAGTGAAACATCGACCGACAAAGGCCACAAGTTTATTTCAGCGGGGGAAATGAAAAGCACGAACACGGCACTGGATTCTGGGTCCACAAAGACATTCTGGCCGCGGTCACGGGTTGCCGCCCAGTCTCCAGCAGACTCATTACCATCCATCTAAGAGCAGCCCCTTTCAACATCACCATCATCCAAACCTATACCCCAACATCACACTATGACGACAGTTATGTCGAGGATTTCTATGAACATCTGCAGGCTGTCCTTGACAACGAACCGAAGAAGGACATAATCATAGTGCAAGGCGACTGGAATGCCAAAGTTGGTCAAGATGTGTACCACAACTGGGGAGGCACATGTGGACCCAACAGCAACAACGAGACAAATGACAGAGGTCTGCGACTCTTGGAGTTTGCCAGATAAAACAGCCTGATACTGGCAAACACGCTTGGTCCCCACAAAATATCAAGACGATAGACCTGGCACAGTCCCAGCAGAGAGCATAAAAAGATTGATTACATCATGTTCAAGAAACGCTTTAGATCAAGCGTCAACATTGGCAAGACCAACATTTCCAGAAGCAGACATCGCAAATGACCACGATCTCGTGATGGTGTCTTTCCGGCTTAACTTCAAGAGAGTAAACAAACAAAGTGCATTAGCAGCGGTGCAATCGCCGAAGAAGAAGTCAGCGCGAGTGGACAACATACAGGGATGTCGTTTGGGTCGGATCTTCGGCTTTTAGCCAAAATTTTTATTAAAAAAGCTGATAAACTGTCCGTTATGTCGGCTCGCCGAGCCGAAGTTTTCACGGGTGAATCGGCTCGGTTTTGTCCATTTTTGCGATATTCCTGTGCTGTACGCTTGCAGTTTAGGTGAGGATTCGATAATTACAAAGGTTAAACCCAGTTAACAGTATTGTGGTCTGTCAAGGGACAGTCTAAACTTTTTATTGTTTTTGTGTGTCTAACATTTCAGAAAATAAAATTTCTTTTGAATGTTCTTATTCTACTCTTAAAATCATGTTTTATTACAAAGATAAGCATCCACAGAACATCTTTAATATATGGAGGTGGACGTTAACGTAGTGAATCTAGTCAAAAAAACTTATGAGACTGCTTTGGAAGAGAGAGCCGAAACTTTCTGTAAAAAGCCGAAAGTTTCACGGCTGTTTCGGCCAAATCGCCGAAGAAAAAATTTCCTAGCAACATCCCTGAACATACCCTCAAAATTCTTTCAAGCAGAGAAGAATCGATGATTAATACCCTCACCATTATATGTAACAAGATCTGGCAGAGTGGGGAGAGGCCTACCCCTGGACCCAGTCATTTGCCATTACTCTTCCCCAAAATGGTAACATTCAGGAGTGTAAAAATGACCGCACCATCAGCCTTATCAGCAATCCCAGCAAAGTTCTTCTGAAAATAATACTCAACAGTTTGAAACCCCAAGCTGAACAAATCATAACTAAGAACAATCAGGATTATAAAAACATATGATATAGATGTTGTTGGTGCTGTAAGTATTTCTCGCATATTATTCTGAGGTTGAAAATCTGTTCAATGGTACTTCGCCCTGCCTTGAATCCAGCTTGTTCTTCAGCTAGGATTTGTTCAGTTTGGGGTTTCAACCTGTTGAGTATTATTTTCAGGAGGACCTTGCTGGGATTGGCTGATGAAGCTGATGGTGCGGTCATTTTCACACTCCCGAAGATTACCCTTTTTGGGAAGAGTGATGACAAGCGACTGGGTCCATGGTGTAAGTAACTCCCCACTCTGCCAGATTTTGTTACAAATAATGGTGAGGGCGTCAATCATCGCTTCCCCTCCGGCTTGCAGCGATTCCGCGAGTATGTTATCCATTCCCGCTGACTTCCCCTTTTATAGTGATTGCACTGCTGCCTCAACTTCTTCTTGGAGAATTGAGAGGGTTTCTTCCCCTTCTCTGTTCTGGGGACATGCATAGGACTGATAGGTCTCCGTTTGGTTTGTGGTTGTAAAGTTTAGGGCAGTACCCTGTCCATCTATCCAAGACTTCTTGTTCTTCTGTAAGGCATATGCCAGACTTGCTTTGGATCGTGGAGACCTTGGGTTGTTTAATACTTGTCAGCCGCTTCACAGTCTGGTAGACCTTTTTGCTGTTGTTCTTGTTCAGACTGTTCTCTATTTCCTGGCATTGATATTCTATCCAGTTCTCATTTGCTGTTCGCACGGATGTCATTGTTGATTTTTCGGTAGGCATCAGCTCCCTGTGACGTGTTCTTTTTCTTTTTCATCTCTCTTCGTTTATCACACAGGTCCAAAAGTTCCCTCAATTATGGCTTGTAATATTTCTGCCACCTCCGAGTCTTGCAGTTTGTCCAGGTCGAACTTCAGTCTGGTGCACTTGGCTGTGTTTACTCTCTTCAAGTGGAGCCGGAAAGACATCATCACGAGACCGTTGTCACTTCTGCTGCTGGAAAAGTGCGTGTCCTGCCAATGTTGATGCTTGATTTGAAGCGTGTCTCGACCATGATGTAGTCAATCAGGTTGTGATGCTCCCCGCTGGGACTGTGTCATGTCCATCGTCTGGATTTTTTGTGGAGGCCAAGCGTGATGCCACTATCAGATATGGTCCTGATTTGGCTCGGAAGAGTCCGCTGGACCTAAAGCAATAATCTTGTATTGTATTGTATTGTACTATCAGATTGTTGTATCTGGCAAACTCCAAGAGTCGCAGACCTTTGTCATTTGTCTCGTTGTTGCAGTGTGGTCCACACATGTATCTCCCCCAGTTGTGGTGCGCATCTTGGCCAACCTTGGCATTCCAGTCGCCTTGCACTATGACTATGTCCTTCTTCGGCACTTGGTCAAGGACAGCCTATAGAAATGTTCATATAAATCCTCCAGATTGCTATCGTCATAGTTTGAAGTTGGGCATAGGCCTGGATGATGGTGATGTTGAAAGGGGCTTCTCTCAGACGGATGTTAATAAGTCGACTGGAGACTGGGCGGCAACGCATGACAGTGGCTAGAATGTCTTTGTGGACCAAGAATCCAACGCCGCGTTCGTGCCTGTCATCTCTACCGCTGAAATAAAGCTTGTGGCCTTTGTCGGTCGTTGTTTCACGTAGGCCTTTCCAGCGCAATTCGCTGATGCCTAAGATGTTCCATCGATAGTGGTCCAGCTCGTGGGCCAGTTCTTCTAATTTTCCCTCCGCAGTTAGGGTCCTGACATTCCTGGTTCCTATGACCGATATTGTCTCTCGTGCGGATCCTGCTAAGTTATCCATCAATAGCACACTTATCACATCTGTCCTGGTGGCCAACGGAAGGCGCGGTCCTTGGTGACCCGAGCGACGACCGATCCGGTATGGTATGAGTGGTTCTTTTCATCATACGGTTTGTCATGGGCAAAAAAGACCCGGCAGGGCACAATCCTCTCCATGCTGTTGGCCACAGCCGAAATCCACGAATACAGTGTGGCTCGCCTTTGCCCCGAGGACGTGGTCGTTGAACCTGGCCGGTGAAGTCTGGGTAGAAGACTTTCGCCCAGTGATGCCGTGCTGACATCACCCCTTTTAGTCGCCTCTTACGACACACCGGGAAACTTTGGGTCTATTGTATTCAGTGCCCGAACCCACAGAGCAATGATCCCATCCCACCACATGTATTTACCGAAATAAAGGGGAAAAGAATTAATAAATATAAAATGAGCGGGAAGCTTTTTATCCTCGCAACTTCATACAGCCCACCCCCTCCTGCTTTTCCCCCGTTCCCCTCTTCCCATCCTCTACCTGTCCTACCAAACACCCACCCACCCTTTAACATCTAATTCTCATTTTGCCCTACAAACCGAACAAGAGGAAACCGTACGTTCTTTTATTCTTTCAACTTGCAACCAGACAACGACAGAGAATTAATTCCATTCTCACTACCCAAAATACTCCTTTCGAGCTCTCGTAATCCTGTCTACAGAGATGCTTCCTGTATCTTGTCCCAGCTTGGCTCAAGATTTGTGGCAGATAGCACAGCTAATACTGAGTTTCAAATAAATGCTTTCAGGATACCGAACTCTCGCAAATACACTTTTGCTTCTTCTGTTCGACGTTCCAGATCCTCGGATACACGGTAGCCAAAGTCCATTGCTACTTGTGTCTAGAGTGTCAGAGTTGGAGATAGGGGGCTTGAAGTTTACGTTTCAAACTGTGTTCAAGTTCAGAGCTCCGAAGTATGGGAAAAAGACACGATGTTTTGCACCGTGTCTTTGCATCGAGTGAATGAGCCTTTCCGTCCGCCACACGGAAGTCTCTGGTAGACGGCTAGTAACAGCCAGTGCTAATCAAGGATTCATTCATGATTCCGCTACAAGAGGCGTTATTGTGTCTGCTCCCGAAGTGGAGTAGTTTCTGCACACTGTTGGTTATTGTTCCTCCCCGATTCCTTGACTTCCGGTTGTGGAAGATAACCGCGTTTTATTGCTTTTGCCTGCTTGGCTGACGAAAAACAGGCTGGGTGGTTTTTCAATAAAAGCAGAGAGGGGGATGAGTGTCTTTTAGAATGGACAACATATGTAGTTTGCTTAGTTGGTTGGTTGGTTCTTCTTCTTCTTCTTCTTCTTCTTCTTCTTCTTCTTCTTCTTCTTCTTCTTCTCCTCCTCCTCCTCCTCCTCCTCCTCCTCCTTCTTCTTCTTCTTCTTCTTCTTCTTCTTCTTCTTCTTCTTCTTCTTCTTCAATATTAAAATTGTGTTTTGGTTTAGCAGCACGATTGTTGTAGTTTATGTACTAAAGTTAATGATGATACAATTAAAAGTATCAGTTCATTCGTTCATTTCTTCAGAATGATTATAATGAGGACAACGATGATGATGATGATGATGATGATGATGATGATGGTGATGATGATGATGATGATGATGATGATGATGATGATGATGATGATGATGATGATGATGATGACCTCTTCCTCCTCTTCTTGTGTACATCAACACGGTCTCTTACCTCTCACTCTTTTAACTCTTCTCTCAATCTCACACATATGAAATTAGATCTTACTCTTTCCCCATCTTCATCCTCCTCCTCCTCCTCCTCCATTAATTCCTCTTCCTCTTCTGTTTGTTCCTGGGATTTTTTTTAAACATAATATCTGCAAATGCTTTGAAAGAGTCGAGAATACGAACGAGCCAATGTTCATCTGTCCGTCGGTCCGTTGCACTCCATGTCTCAAAAATTACCTAAAGAATTTTGACGAAAATCCCATCATCCCATGCATTAATTTCGCTTTTTTAAAAGAATAAAACCGAGCCATAACAATCCTCACGGAAATTAACACGTTCGACAATGCTGATGTTTAGTTATGTGTATGTGTGTGTTTGTGGTAATGAATGACTCGCTATCTTACTTCTTTAGGACAAAACCGAGATGTAAGAATGCCAGGAAGATGAACACTTTAGACAATGCTGATGTTCAGTTATGTGTGCGTGCGCGTGTGTCTGAGAATACATGTGAATGGCTCGCTATCTTGTTTATATTAATTGTAAACTTCTTCAACATCTTTCTGCTCTCTGCCTTCTTCTTCAACCAACCCCCTACTACATTCTTCTCCCCTCATCCCTTCTCCACTGTTGCGGATCTCATCCACTGTCCGTCCATCAGTGGCGTAGTACCATTAATTGTCTGTATCTGTTGAGTAACCAATAAATGCCAGTAGCCGCGCTCGACCAAACGGGCATTTATCTCTCATTCTTCCGCCAGCCAATAAAGCTGCCAACTGACCGCCCTTGGGTTCAAAACAAACAGATTGATTTCCCCGGAAGAGTCAAGGAAAGGTCAGGCAAGGAAAATACCACCAAACAAACATGAAGAGAGACACAGGTCAATGTCTATGGAACTTCCTTTATAATAATAATAATAATAATAATAATAATAATAATAATAATAATAATACTAATACTAATACTAATACTAATACTAATACTACTACTACTACTACTACTACTACTACTAATAATAATAATAATAATAATAATAATAATAATAATAATAATAATACAGGATGCTATACGCGCCTTTCCCCAAATCATTTAGGCTCAAAGCGCGGCGATCTGTACCAATATACACGCTCACCTGTCTCATCCACCCTCACACACACCAAACACACATCCATCACTCACTCAAACAGGTGGTGTAAAGGCAGGGAAATCGCTATTAGAAGACGGAAAGAAAATCGATTTTTTTAAATTTTTATATTGACTGCTTCCTTTACCATTATTGAAGGTTATTATTATTTTGTAAAATATTTATTTGCGATTGTTTTCGGTGGTTTTTTTGTCTTGGTCACTTTCAGCTAAATAATCTTTAGATGAAAGTATGTTTTCTAAGTAATCATTTGCTTACAGACAAATACAGATTTCTCTAAATACATGTAATATATTTCTCCGTAAATAACTTACTATTTACAAAACATTGTTTAGGTAAATAAATCATAATATAAGTAAATAAGGCTTTGTTGCTAAATAAACAAATTATTGATCTATATAATGCATTATATAGCAGACCCGATTGTTTTTCTAAATAATTATGTATTTACCTATATTATGCCTTATTTGATGCCTACTCTCTCCAACACTCTTCAACATCTTCCTAGAGCGCATCATGTCAGATGCTCTTGCAGATCATAAAGGCACAGTCAACATAGGGGGTAGAGCAATCTCCAATCTTCGTTTTGCAGATGACATTGATGGATTGGCTGGAGAGGAACAAGAACTTGAACAGCTGGTACAGAGGCTTGACACCACCTCCAGAGCCTATGGAATGGAAATAAGTGCAGAGAAGACCAAAATGATGACCTACAACACCAATGGCATCAACACTGACATCAAAATCCAAGGACAATCCCTCAACACAGTGCAGAGCTTCAAATATTTAGGAGCCATTGTATCAGACAATGGGTCCCGACAGGAAGTCCTCTCCAGGATCGCACAAACAACTGCTGCCCTGACAAGGTTGAAGCCCATTTGGAAGAACAGGACCATCAGTCTACATTCCAAAGTAAGACTGCTGCGCTCCCTTGTCATCTCCATCTTCCTATATGCTTGCGAAGCATGGACCCTCACAGCAGATCTCCAACGAAGAATACAAAGCATGGAGATGAGGTGCTATAGAAGACTTCTGGGCATTTCCTATACCCAACACATACCAACGACGAAGTCCGACAGACCATCACACAAGCCATTGGACAACACGATGACCTGCTGACAGTGGTGAAGAAACGGAAACTCCGATGGTATGGCCACGTCACCAGATCATCAGGCCTTGCAAAGACTATTCTGCAAGGCACAGTGCAAGGAGGTAGAAGAAGAGGGAGACCGAAAAAGAGGTGGGAGGACAACATTCGAGAAAGGACTGGTTTGACACTGAGCGAAGCCATCAGGGCTGCTGAGGACAGAGAAAGATGGAGTATGCTGGTTAAACGATCATCTGTGGTGCCCCTACGACCTTCGGGTTACGGGACAGGATAGGATAGGATAGGATGCCTTATTTAGCAGAATTTGTTGAATAAAGTATTACTTAGAAGATATTGCTAAACAATGCATTATTTACGTAAACAATTCATTGGTTAGGGACTGCAATTTGCATTATTTAGAGGATTCCAGGATTCGCTTGAAAACGTGGTTTTTATAATTGTACTTCTTTCTATAATTAAATGCAAGGTCTTTTCAAAAATTGTGTATTCAAAATGTGTGTTAATTATTTATTTTCAACACAAATCACTCTACAAATTCGAACATAAAACGTCTGTAACCTCCCGAACACAAACGAAAGGCCAAGGTCAGTTTTGTACGGGAGTGTTCAGTTATTTAGTATCTCCGCCAGAAGGAAAAATACTTTTTTTTAAATTTAACCAAAAACTGTATTAAAACTGTGTTTTCTTTTGTTCCTTTGAGTTAAATTATGTTTTAATTTCAAACGGAAAGTTTGAGCTTATTCAAAACTACCAGCAATTTACAGGTTGGATTGACAAGAAATTTGGCGGAAGTACTCTGAAGGCAAGGACGCCAATGCAGACATAATGATGGATTCCTCTTTCTCGCAGACATTACCGTTGCAGCATCGTATATTAATATTGTTGCGAACGAACAAAAAAATAGAGTGAAATAAAGCAGGTGCCTCATTTTAAATCGCAAAAGCATAAAACCCCAATTTGCAATTTTCTTTATCACTACCACATAACCTCATATGCGAACAGCCTAAATAATTAAATTTTCAGTCCCTAAACAATGCATTAGTTAACAACATCTTCTAAATAATACATTATTTAGCACATTTTGCTAACTAATAAATTATATAGGAAAACAAATCATTATTTGGAATTTTTTCTAAATAATACATTATTTAACACACTCTGCTAAAATTAATAATGCATTATATAGGTAAATAATTTGTTCTTTAGCAACAATGCCTTATTTATCTATAGTATGAATGTTTTTACATAAACAATATATTGTTTAGGTAAATAATACATTATTTACTGAGAAAATATATTATTTAGAGAAACATGCCATTGTTTGTAAAACAAATGATTATTTAGAAAATATGCTTCTAAATCAAGATTATTTAGCTAAAAGTGGTGAAAACAAATATTTTACAAAGGAATTCCATAAATGTCGTGTTTTGTATTATGTGCACTCAATTCGTGAATTTTGATTGGTTTAAAAACAAGTATATGTTTAGATCTATGTAACCTGTAAGTCCTAACGTAGATGAACATGCAGTTATGTTCAGTGTGTTGTTTGTTGAGAGAGTTCACAAAATTATGTAATTCGTCAAGTATAATGTGTTCATATTGATATTGTAAAGAATAGTTGAAATTTTTATTTAGTTTATCATAAGGGTGAGATTAGATACGAGGACAACCATTACTACTACTACTACTACTACTACTACTACTACTACTACTACTACTACTACTACTACTACTACTACTACTATTACTACTACTACTACTACTACTATAATTTAATAAGCGTACTACAAAACATAAGACGCAAAAGCACGTCTCTATGGAAGCCAGATTCTCATAATCTATCTACATAATTCTAGGTAGTTGATGATGAGGAGGTTATCGTACTTATGGCGACCCTAATAACTGGAAAATAAAACTAATCACCTGCAATCAGCAACATTAAACATTGATTACGTGTTTCTTATATGACCCTTCGGCTGCTAACTAAATATTCTTCACGGGTATCAGCAATCGGGGCTGCATAGGTAAAACGGGCTTTCAATGCGCAATTTTACCAGCCCTAGGCAGTATTGAGCTTAAAGCGCGTCTGAGGTCGGGATCAAAATAGCGCCAATACTTTGAAATGTCTATTTCATGCCAAGAGATTACCATTAATGCTTATCATACACTTACAAATTAAATTTTCTGTGTG
>JBAHVR010000234.1:27500-32500 GCA_036898135.1 Oncomelania hupensis | reverse complement strand
AGAGAGAGAGAGAGAGAGAGAGAGAGAGAGAGAGAGAGAGAGAGAGAGAGAGAGAGAGAGAGAGAGAGAGAGAGAGACTGGCAAAAGGGAAGCAATTAATTGTAAACCCCCGTTTCAGAAACTGTATAAGCTTAGTAGTTGGTTGCTGTCCCTTGTTGCAAGCTGATTATTTTAGTCCGTCTCACCCCCCCCCCCCCCTCCAACACTGTTGCATTACTATATAATAATAATAATAATAATAATAATAATAATAATAATAATAATAATAATAATAATAATAATAATAATAATAATAATGGACGCTATATAGGATTAGGGTTAGAGTTAAGTATAATACCTCACATGCAATTTTTTTACAATACCATTCTCTTTACACGTTTATATAATTATGCGTAAATATAATCATGTTTTTTTTAAATATTAATAATGGAAGTGTCTACTATTTACTGATGCGGGGTTCAATTCCTGCGCATGATGAAGCAATAAAACAACGGCTACACTATATTTCATTACGCACATTGACTAAAGGGACAAAACTGCTACAAATTCATAGTTACATAATTAAACACGGATTTGGTCCCTTATTGTAGCTGGCCTCTCCTACTCCGACTTGCTTGCTTTATTTTATATCATGCAAGTCACACAAACGAGAGAGAGAGAGAGAGAGAGAGAGAGAGAGAGAGAGAGAGAGAGAGAGAGACAGAGACAGAGAGAGACAGAGAGAGAGAGAGACAGAGAGAGAGAGAATTGTGGTGTGAGCGCGCGCTAGAGTGAGTGGTAGTAGTCATGTGCTACCCTATAGAAATCACCAAAACACACACATAAATAAATAAAATAAAATAAAATTAAATAAAATTAAAATGATATAAACAAACGACATAGACTATATAGAATAATCAACAAACACCTTAAACAAACGCTCTCGCAAACATACACAGGCACACACTATTAATATTCTATATTTAATTATTCGAGTTCGTAAAGTTAATCTGAGGTCATTTCATCAAATTGATGCAATAGATCACAGAAAAGCTTATTCGCTGAGATGTGCTGTATTAATTCTCCATTGTGGATAATACAGATTTGTTGACTTGACTTAATCCTTTTGTTGTTGTTGTATTTTTAATAAGATGAAAGCTCTCCGATGGACGGATAAGCAGATTTTTTTTTAAAAGGCTTTGATTTCCCTGATAACGTCACGAGCTTTGTTAGCAGAAGGGTGTCTCTATAGTCTTTGAGCGTCACTTCAGATTACAGGCTATGCATTGTTACCCAGGATTGTGCCCAGTTAGTAAGTTATTCATTGCTTACAGGGGCCAGCGGACTGCAAAGAGCCGAATCAGGACCACAAAATCGAGACCACAACTTCGCTGAAATAGGATTCACCCCTGATCCGCATAAAAGATCTGCCGAAACAACCCTAGTGGTAACCCTGAAGGCACTCCGCCAGCCGGTCACTTTACAATAAAGACATCTCACGCAGGGAACGCTGAGGTTATACTGTAATTTATCGAACCCCCGTTTACAAAAACAAAATAAAATACAAACATCATTATAAAATATCAACAAAACACATACATATAAAATGCCTACATTGTCAAATAAGAACATCATAGGAAGAAGCCCAGAAAGCGTCCAATATTCCCAAACTGATTCAACGACCTCACACACAAATGAAGAGTTTTGTCCCGAAAGAGTTTTCAAAAAAAAGGTAGGTGACTGGTCTAGTGAAGAATAAGATAGTGTGGTAGATTGATAGAACAGTGTAGGAATGAGAAAGAACAAAGGAGAAAGACAGCGACAGTGGGAATTTAAAGCACATTTCCAGAAAGTGGGGATACTATTCAGGGATCAGTTTACTAGCGCGCCCTGCGCCATTGACGCATAAAAATTAAAAATGACCCATCTACAATTCTTGCCAGGGGCCGAATGGCGCTTCGATTTTTGGTACCAGTGCGCCACCACAATAACAGTGCACTGTATTGGAGGCGACAAACGTGCTTTTGCTAAGGCAAGTTCAGCGACTGGCTATGAGGGCCCGGATGTTGATCTTTCAGCCAATAAGAAGTATTGTACGATTCTTCCAAATCAGAATTTGCCATCGTCTGCGCGTATGTTGTGTCCGTGCAAGGAGGATTTTGTGTTTTTCTTTGTGCCGTTTTGAAAATGCCCCCCCACCCCCCCCCCCCCCCCCCCCCCCCAACAAAAAAAAAAAAAAAAAAAAAAAAAACTAAACTTGAGGTAGGACAGTCTAGACTGTCGTTTGCTGCTGTTAAACTACAGTCTACCGCCGCTAATCCTACGCATGATGATTGTGTGAGCCCCGAGTCAAGTCAAAATACTGATCCCTGTTCTGGTTAGTGTTTTGTTGGTAAACATGCTTCACAACACATGCACACTCACAATAATATATTTTGTTTTAATTTCTGTAATAATATCTCAAGGTTATCTTTTACATGTACGTAAATTACTGCTGAAATCATGGCCCATTGAAATTGGATCTGAGGGGCCCAATGGCCCATAGCTTTTTTGTGTCAGGCTGAACCCTGCTATTTATAATGAAACCTAAGGTACCCCACCCCCTGTGCCCTTTTGTATGAATGTCGGACTATGCGCCTAAAGTCTGCAAGTGGGCGACTTAGGCGGCTTGAGTTATATCCTGTTTGGGCCAGCGCCTTGAGCTAGAAAAGCGCTATATAACGATTGAATAAAAATTATTATTATTATTATTATTATTATTATTATTATTATTATTATTATTATTATTATTGTTGTTGTTGTTGTTGTTGTAATTATTATTATTTTTATTATTATTATTATTATTATTATTAGTATTATTATTATTATTATTATTATTATTATTATTATTATTATTATTATTATTATTATTGCTAGTAGTAGTAGTAGTAGTAGTAGTAGTAGTAGTAGTAGTTGTAGTAGTAGTAGTAGTAGTAGCAGTAGTAGTAGTAGCAATAGTAGTTATTAATAAATAATGAGAGACTTTGAGTGCAATTAGCACTTATCAAGCAATACATAAAATCAATATTACCTATAAAATAAAATAAAAACAGAGTAATTTGTGGCGCAAGGTGTACATTACACAGATTAATTACAAGAATTAACGATGTGCCCTAAAATGAAAATCAATTCTAAATTACTTCTGTAGCACCTCATCTCCATCCCCCTTCGGGGTGCCGGGGGTTTCAGTATAAATAGTATCCCCACTTTCTGGAAATTTAGTGCTTTAAATTCCCACTGTCGTTGTCTTTCTCCACTGTTCTTTCTCATTCCTGCTCTGTTCTTTCAATCTACTATACTATCTTCTTCTTCGCGAGACAGTCACCTACCTTTTTTCTCGAAAACTCTTCCGGGACAAAACTCCTCATTTGTGTGTGAGGTCTGTTGGATCGGCTTAAAAATATTGGACTCTTTCTGCCAGGTGGTCACTGGGGCTCCCTATGACGTAATTATTTGGCAATGTAGGCATATTCTATGTACGTGTTTTGTTGATAATTTATAATGATGTTTATATTATATTTTGTTTTTGTAAACGGGGTTCGATAAATTAGAGTATAGCCTCAGCGCACCCTACGTGGGATGTCTTTATTGTAAAGTGACCGGCTGGTGGAGTGCCTTCAGTGTTACCACTTGGGTTGTTTTGGCAGATCGTTTATGCGGATCAGGGGCGAATCCTCTTTCAGCGAAGTTGTGGTCTTGATTTTGTGGTCCTGATTCGGCTCTTTGCAGTCCGCTGGACTCTGTAAGCAATGAATAGCTAACTAACTAATCTCATCTCCATGCTTTATATTCTTCCTTGTAGATCTGCTGTGAGGGTCCATAGTTCGCAAGCGAACTGCATGTTAGACTCGGTCAAGCGCTTTCTTGAAGTCTACAAACACATGATGTAGATGTTGGTGCTGTAAGTATTTCTCGCAGATTATTCTGAGGTTGAAAATCTGTTCAGTGGTACTTCGTCCTGACCTGAATCCTGCTTATTCTTCAGCTAAGATTGGTTCAGCTCAGGGTTTCAACTTGTTGAGTGTTATTTTTAGGAGGACCTTGCTGGGATGGCTGATGAGGCTGATGATGCGGTAATTTTCACACTCCTGAACAAAACTTAACCATTTCTTTTAAAAAGCCCCAAATTCCCTAAAATTCTCTTTGTTATTACATGTCAGACGCGCTTTGAGTTATATTCTTTTAATTTAAAATAATTGTGTTATTGTATTGATTTAATCTACGTAAATTCTGTCCTCTGGTGTTGTTCCATCTTTGCTCAAAGCGGCTGTCATCAAACCCCTCCTTAAAAAACCAAGTTTAGACAAAAATAATCTAAAGAACTATAGACCTGTTTCAAACCTCTCCTTCCTGTCCAAAGTCATAGAAAACATTGTTCTCAAACAACTGTTTGCCTACCTATATGATAACGCTTTACTTTGCCCCAACCAGTCTGCCTACCGACCCTTTCACAGCACTGAGACAGCCCTCCTAAAAGTAACCAATGATATGTTGCTTGCCTTAGATAATGGGAAGGTTGTCCTGAAACAGCTCAACCATCATTTGTCTTCCAACAACTTGTTCTGCCCGTTCCAGCCTGCCTATCGTCCTGACCACTCCACTGAATCAGCTCTTCTTCACATCGTGAATGACCTCCTCTCTGCCACTGACTCCGGTAAAATCTCTTTATGTTGACCCTTCTCGATCTCTCAGCCGCTTTTGACACAATCGATCACTCCATCCTCCTTCAGCGTCTCCAGAACTCTTTTGGAATAAAAGACAGCGCCCTCAGCTGGTTCCGCTCTTACCTAACTGATCGCTTTCAATCTGTCTGCATCAACAACCACCTCTCTGAACCGTCCAGACTTGTCTTCGGTGTTCCTCAGGGGTCAGTTCTAGGGCCTGTTCTTTTTACCCTTTACACATCTCCTCTGTCTCACGTCATCCAAAACCACGACACTTTCCACCATTTCTACGCAGATGATACACAGCTAAAAACAGTC
>JBAHVR010000234.1:0-22500 GCA_036898135.1 Oncomelania hupensis | reverse complement strand
TGTGTTGTGTTGTGTTGTTATCATTGCTGTTGTTGTCGGTATGAATGGATATATGTACATTTACTGTTTATACTTGGATTATCTATTTGTAACAGTGTTCTTATGTAATATTTTGTGTGGATAATAAATATAACCCAGCTCCGGGGGGAAAAAAAAAATTCATTCTTTGTTTCTATGTTATAGAATATAATTCTATGCATACAAGTGCATTCTATAATATAGAATTGTATTACATACATAGAATCTTATTCTCTATTATAAAATGTTATTCTGTACATAGAATTTTATTATGGACATAGAATTTTACACTATATTATAGAATGTTATTCTATACAAAGAATTGTATTCTATGACTTACAATATTGGTTTCTTTTTTATAAATGGAATTTCAACTAATGAATGCTTTTTGTGTGCATAGAATGCTTTTTATGTGCATAGAATTTATTCTATGTATAGAATGGTCACATAGAATAAATGGACACATGGTGCCCCATACTAGTGACCACCTGGCAGAAAGCGTCAATATTCCCAAGCTGATCCAACAGACATCATACACAAACAATGAGTCTTGTCCCGGAAGAGTTTTTAAGAAAAAAGGTAGGAGACTGGTCTAGCGAAGAAGACGATAGTATAGCAGATTGATAGAAAAGAGCAGGAATGGAAAGAGCAAATGAGAGAGACAGTGACAGTGGGAATTTAAAGCACTAAATTTCCAGAAAGTGGGGATACTATTTATACTGAAACCCCCGGCACCCCAACGGGGGAATTTATGAAACTGCACCCACCCGTCTAGGACGTGAACGTCATAATCTTTGAAGTCTGTGCGATGGAAAGTTCTGTGCGTGCACAGACTAGACCTCGGTTTATACTCTCATCCGAAAAACTAAAAGTCAGCTGGGACAAAACAATCGCTTACAACGCGTGTTGGTGCCGGGTAACTGTTATTGTCAAAGACTATTATCGTTTTGGATAGCTTCATAGTTCAGACCTTGGGTGTTTAGTTTTTTCTTCTATTATGCATGCGTGTTGACAGTTGAAATGAAATGAATGAATGAAATGTAAATTTATACGCCTAACCTTTTACAAGCCCTAGGCGTTTACAATGGCAAACATTAACACATTCAGACATACAATACAATCTGACCAAACACAGCAGTTGCGTAGTACTGAAGAGGAAAGTTTAGTGAGGAAAATGGAAGAGTGAGTTTTTAAAGAGGTTTTGAATGACAGCATAAAAGTGGAGTGACGAAGTGAATGAGGGAGTTTATTCCAGATAGATGGGGCCTGGTAGGAAAAGGTGCGCTGACCATAGGTTTTGGTGCGTACGGTTGGGATTTTAAAAAGACGGGTATCTGTAGAAGATCTAAGAGAGCGATTGGGGGTATAGGTTTCGAGAAGGTCGGAGAAATAGCTGGGAGAAGTCAGGTCAAAATTTCTGAAGCAGAGTGTAGAAATTTTATGCTGGATTCTGCGCTGTACTGGCAGCCAGTGAAGGGTTTGAAGAAGAGGAGTTATGTGGTTGTATTTAGAGGAGCGAAAAATGAGGCGGGCAGCATGATTCTGAACACGCTGAAGCCTATCGATGAAATAGTTGGGAGAGCCTGAGAGAAGGGAATTACAATAGTCAAGACGGGAAAGAACAAAGGCGCATAGCAGAGTTTTGGTTGCCTCATCAGTGAGGAGATGGCGAACAGTTCATGACAGGGAAATGGAAACTAGGAAGAAGAAAAATACGGAATGATACGGGAAATAACCGCAGTCGTCATGGAAATTTCCTGTTACGTGTATTTATTTTATTCATATTATTTTGCACTTCTGCGCAGCAGTCACCCCGTCGCATTGCCGCCCCTACTCCTCCCCTCTCGCAGATAGGATATCTATCTATCTATCTATCTATCTATCTATCTATCTATCTATCTATCTATCTATCTATCTATCTATCTATCTATCTATCTATCTATCTATCTATCTATCTATCTATCTATCTATCTATCTATACACACACACACACACACATATATATATATATATATATATATATATATATATATATATATATATATATATATATATATATATATATATATATATATATATATAGATAGATAGATAGATAGATAGATAGATAGATAGATAGATAGATAGATAGATAGATAGATAGATAGATAGATAGATAGATAGATAGATAGATAGAAATTCCAAGCTTATTCGAAAATACTTTGAAATGGGCAGGTGGAATCAGAACGAGCCAAATGTCGGTCGGTCCGTCGGAAACCACATCTCAAGTACCTCTGAACGGATTTTTTTGGACCAAACATCATATAGGAACATTATCTGTCATCATAATTGCTCTGTGGCAAAGGTCAAGGTCACTGGAGTCCTTTTTTTTTTGCTAAACACGTTTTGCTCAATATCTCAAAACGGCAAAAACGAAGTATACAGGTACGTACTTCAAATCATGGTCCATCCTTCGATCAGTAGCAATGCGGTTGTCGGACAGTTGGTCATTCGGTCTGTCCGTTGCTCAGAATTTCACTTTCTTTTGTTCAACACCACTCTTTGCCTTACCTCAAGATAAACTAACAATTGTTTTGCCGTATCTCAAGAATAACTGACCCAAAATTCATCATTTTTACTTTGCAGACACTTTAACTATTTCTAGGTATGTTAGATTGTTTTAATTTGTGCTTTCTCAAAGGTAAAGGTCATCGTATTTTTAAAACACATTTTGGGCTTTATCTAAAAATAGACTTATCCGAATTTGATAAATTGTTGTTAGCTTATTGTTGGCATATTGGCCTATCATTATCTGTTTTCCTTGCTTCGTTGGGATAACGCCGAGAAAATTGACACTTTTGAAAAATGTGTATTTTTCGGTTATGTGTGTGAGTGTGTGGAAATACATTTGAATGGCTTGCCCTCTTGTTGTTTCGTACCTACTATTTGAGAAATTTGAATCTAAACTTCGTATCCGAGCGTTCAAAGGGTATGGCGTATCTTCCCTTATTATAGAGGCACAGGCGCCCAACAAATGTGGGTGTGGGTGTGGAAGAGGAAGGATGGGAAGGAGTGGGAGGAGGAGGAGGATGGGCAATAAGGTGTGTGAGATAGGAAAGGGTGGGGGAGGAAGGTGGGTTGGTGGCGGGTTTTTATGCCGAATGTTGTGGGCTCGATTCCCGCAGTAGACGAACTTGTGTGGATTAGGTACGAAACTATTCAGGTCATCGAGGGTTTTTTCTGTACACTCCAGTTTCCTGCTAATCTTCAATAATGTATTGGATGCAGTCAATCTAAAATTGCAAAAATAAAATCAGATTTCCATTCCGTCTTCTCTTTACATCACATGCTTGAGTGATAGATATGTTTGTTTTTTTCTCGTGTGAGAGAGTATGAGCAATATCTGAGCGTGTATATGTTGATACAGATCGCCCCACTGAATGATGACTTGAAGGGATATGGAGTATCCATTATTATTATTATTATTATTATTATTATTATTATTATTATTATTAGTAGTAGTAGTAGTAGTAGTAGTAGTAGTAGTAGAAGTAGTAGTATAAATTTAATGCAGCGGGCTGTGACGACCATGCTCCAAGGCGTTGCTGTGAATTAATCAAGCGGAGAGTATTATGCCTGTAGTTTTGCCTGTGTAAACGAGCCCTAAAATTCGCGAGGTGACGTTATTGAGAAACCGAATGTCTTGTTAAGCTGCATGTCACAAAGAAAGGGGTTGGGGGAATGGAGGGTAAGCTCTTAATCTCTAGCGCTGTATTACCTCCTTTGTTAGGCTAATGATGCGATGACATTCAAGAGAATTAAGGCTAGGGCTACTAATTAAATGAGAGACAGTCAAAGGGTAGACGAGAAAGATGGTATACTACACTAGTTGAGAAATTCGAATACAAAGGCCAGACTGGGTAAGTGCAATTTCTAACTGTGAAGTTTTATTTAAATCGAATTGGGTCGTCTATATTAGGTAATGCTAATAGTGAGTCACGGGGTAGCGTCTATATCAGTAGGGAGTAGCTCGGAGATATTCTGGGTGGATGACTTCTGGGGTACTAGCGCTACTGTGGACTGATATCGTCATAGGGCAAGAGTGTATCTGGCTGGTTTCTGGCCAGATGATCTTCGAGTGGTGATGCTCGTGGGTCAATCACTTAGCTGGCTATGGAGGGCGGTGGTTGTTCCAAGATAGTCTGGTTGGACTGATGACCAGGTTTTAGCGTGGCGTCACTTGGAATGCAGGTCAGTCGGTCACGCTTCTTGCGCAATGACCGGGGATGCCAATCTTGGTTGAGGTACAGGCGTAGATTTCAGCTTACGTTGCTAGCTGTCTATGGATGGTGAAATTCGGGGGAACGCTTCTCGTTGACTCCCTGGGTTGTCAGGGGCCTGCAGCGGGTCAGCGACTGAGAGATGATACAAGGCTGGGGTATGAGCCCTGAACAGGAGCCGCCTGTAACGCAATACAGACTCTGTATCAGCGGGGGATAGGTGTAGCCTGGGTTCAGCGCCTGTGGCGCGAGTTTGCCCATTCAGATTTCAAATTGGCTGACCGGTCAAGGTTGATCCGGCGCATACCAACAGTCAAACAATGCAACTAGGTTTATGGGGCCAATGTGGTGCTTACTGGCAGCCGCTAATATATGATACCTTCGGCGCATTGAGATGGGGGTAGTGGCAACAGGGGCAAATATTTATACATTGGGAGCAAGGGGAAGCAAATGGAGTGGGTACAGGACAAAGGGGTTGTAGGCAAGGGTGGTACTGGGGGACTTTAATCTATATGGAGGGACAGCATGGCATGGGATATTTACACATGGGGCTAACATGGAGCATACAAGTATAAATTCAACCATGGCATGAGTCATATAAACAAGGCGGATAATATATACAAGGCAATAATACATGTCAGCAACACATCAAGACAAAACTATACACACGAACGTACATACCGACAGGACATACGAACGTGGGGGCGAACGACGGGTGATGGGTCTGCTACATGACAAAGAGTAAGTTTCCTCTCTTACCTTGACTAAGACGGGGTGAAGCACACGAGTACTGCCGAAGCTCAGAGGTCGCCAGTCGATGGAGACGTGTCTTCGGACAAGTTGTTGTGGCTTGAAGGCTGGAGGGCATGCGACTGACACCTAGTCTGGGTCTGTGTCAGGCTTTAACTTGATGCCCGAGGGGCGGGGCTTAAGGGAATGAGCCAGCGCGCGTCCTAGGGTCGACTGGATGTGTAGAGGGGTTAACTGGATGGTTGGGAGGGATGAGTGGGTGCTCTCTGACTCAGGCTAGATTGTACGCCTTGTCACAGAGGCCCCCCCAAGGAAAAAGGCGAGGTCCTAGGCCTCGACTGAGACGCGGCCAATCAGCTCTGAGGTCAGAGGCGGGATGCGAGGATGGTTGCGATGATCCGGGAGATGCGGGGCGATGCGGGGTTCCTGGTAGTCGATGGCGGATGCCCAAGGCTGGGGTCCGCGGAGCTGCCGGGTCTCGGCTACGGTTAGTGGGCGGCGGCGGGTATGAAGGCTGGGGCGTCGGCCCTCAGTGGCGACTCGATGGAGTCTGTTGCGGGGTGGCGGCTGAGGAAGTCTGCGCCGTGGTTGTCTTTTCCTGGGATGTGCTCCAGCTGGAAAGAGTATGCTTGGAGCAGCAGAGCCCACCTCATCAGCCGGGCGTTGAGCGATTTAGATGTCGCCAGGAAAGAGAGCGGCTGATGATCCACTTGGACCGTAAAGTGCGAGCCGTAGAGATACAACTGGAACTTCTGGACTGCCCAGACAAGGGCGAGACACTCCTTCTCCGACGTGGCGTAGTTCAGTTCAGCCGGCTTTAGCTTCCGGCTGGCGTACGCGACGGGGAAGAGCGTCGGGGCGTCCGAGGGGTCCCGTTGGAGTAGAACGGCTCCGAGGCCTACGTCGCTGGCGTCCGTGCGCAGGACGAAGGGCTGTCCGTGGTTGGGGAGTCGCAGGACTGGCTGTGACGTCAGTTTCTCCTTGAGCTCCTGGAAGGCAGCTTCACATTGCGGGGTCCAGACGACTCGGTCCGGTGCTGATTTGCGGGTTAGGCTGGATAGTGGCGCGGCAATCCCGTTGTAGCCGGGTACAAACTTTTGATAGAAGCCACTCAGTCCCAGGAAGGACTGGACATCCTTCTTGGTCTTGGGGCGGGGCGCGTCTCGAAGGCGCTGGACGGTCTTTTCCAGAGGCCGGAGCTGTCCATGGCTGATGGTGTGGCCAAGGAATTCCAGCTCTTGGTATCCGAACTGGCATTTGGTCGGCCGGGCAGTGAGGCCAGCTTCTTTGAGGCGGCGTAAGAGTTGGCGCACCACTCGCAGGTGCTCCTCCCATGTCTCCGTGGCGACGAGTATGTCGTCCATAAAAGAGTGTAGGGACGGACAGTGGAGGGGGTCCAACAGCTTCCGCATCATCGTGCTGAATATACTTGGGGCATTGTGTAGACCAAACGGCAGAACGTTAAACTCATAGTGGCCGTCCATCGTGCTGAAGGCCAGGTACTGGCGGGATGAAGGGTGCACGGGGATCTGGTAAAAGCCTTTGCTCAGATCCACTCTGGAGAAATATCTGGCGGACTGTAGCTTCGCAAACAAGTCCGTCGGGTCGGACAGGGGTCCGGGTACGAACTGTGTTACGAGATTCAACTGCCGGAAGTCGATACAGAGGCGATGTTCTCCGCTGGGCTTCCGTGCTAGCACTATACCTGCGCTGTAGGGGGAACGGGAGGGAGCGATGACTCCGGCTTGTAGCAGAGCCTCTACTTCTGTCCTTACTACCTGCTGCTGGGATAGCGGGACGGGGGTACGGTTTCTGGCGGACGGGAGTGGGGTCCGTCAGGGTTAGTTGGACTTCTTCTAGGTCCGTCCTCCCAGGAATGTCGGTGAGGACTTCCCTGTATTCTGCTACGATGGCGCGTAGTTGGCGTTGCTGGCCGGCGGGGAGTGAGGGGTCCAGAGATACGTCTCGGAAGGATTCCTTCCCTTTTAGCGGAAATTCGGCGACGCCGGTCTCTGTACCGTCCACTTCGACGGCCAGCGCGACCGTGAGTAGCGAGTGGGAGTCTGGGGCGATTGCGGGTTGCTCCAGGTACCGCTTGAGCAAGTTGATGTGGTGGGTCCTGGGCTTTCCGCCTACCTCGATGCGATAAGTGGTACGTGAGAGTTTCTCCAGCACCGGGTAGGGTCCTTGCCAAGCTATGTCTAGCTTGTTCGTGCCGCTGGGGAGAAGTAGTAGGACCTGGTCTCCTACCTGCAGTTCTCGATCCCGAGCGCGGCGATTATGGTAGCGGGCTTGTCTCTCTCTCGCCTTCTTCAGGTTGGCGGAGGCGGCTTTCCATGTGGCTTTGAGAGTTTCCTGGAGCCTGGTGACGTATTTCGTGGCGTCGACCGGTGCCTCGTCCAGTTTGGCGTCGGTCCAGCTACGTCGCAGGGCGGCTAGAGGTCCAGAAAGGGGTCTCCCAAAAAGCAGCGTGGAAGGCGTGTATCCGGTGGAGGTGTGCGGGGTCTCTCGATACGCGAAGAGTGCTGACGGGACGTAGGTGTCCCACGCTTCGGGCTGTTCGTCGGCGATCTTGCGGATAATCGAGATGAGAGTCCCGTTCAGGCGCTCGACCTGTCCGTTGCTTGCGGGGTGGTAGGGTGGAGTGCGGATATGGCGAATGCGAAGCAGTTGGAAAACTTCCTGCATGAGTTTTCCGGTGAACTGGGACCCGTTGTCGGTCAAGATGTTGTCCGGGAATCCGACTCGTGTGAATATGGTGACGAGCGCGTCGGCGACTCGGGCGGCGTCAATCTTCGGTAGTGGTACGGCCTCACACCACATAGAGCAAGCGTCGACAAGGGTAAGCAGATACTGGTTCCGCTTCTTGGTCCGCGGAAGGGGTCCTACTATGTCGACTGCCACTCGTTGGAAGGGTGTTCCGACGACCACGGTGGGGCTGATAGTTACCGGTACGGTGTGATGGCGGGGCGAGTAGCGTTGGCACTGGCGACAGGACTTGACGTAGCGCTTCACGTCTTCTGTCATCCCGGGCCAGTGGTACTGAGCGCTGATGCGTAGAGTGGTGGCTCCTATGCCCATATGTCCACTTAGGGGCATGCTATGGCCAAGTTCCAGGACTTGGGGGCGAAGTGTCGCAGGTACGACGAGTTGCGAATGGTCGTCCTTCTGACGGAAGAGAAGTCCGTCCTCGACGAAAAAGTCTCCGGACTTGGGTGGAGTGCGTGCGGCGGGAAGTTTTCCGTAGCACTTGCGGAGGGTGACGTCGTCTTCTTGGGCCTTCCGGATCTGTTCCGGCATCTGGTTGGGGATCGGGGGTGGTGTCGCGGCTGTTTTCGCCTGGGCGCGCGTCTGGACGGCGGCCATCGACTCCACAGGCTGGGGCGGCATACCCAAGAATACGTAGCGGCATCCTAGGATCAAGTCATACAGGGGCTGGTCCATCACGGCCGCTTGAATGGTCCCCGTGACGTATCGGCTGGTGACTTGGATCCGGGCTATAGGGAGCGTGGTGCTGGGCTGAGACGCGTCGGCCAACTTCAGAGTGATAGTTTCGCCGGTCAGGTCCTGTTCCCTGATGAGCGAGCGGCGGACGACGGCGTCAAAGGTGAGTCCCGTGTCGTATAGACAGTGGGCTGGGCGATCGTTGACGGTCACTTGCTCAGTGACGGCCGGTCTATCGGTGGGAGTGGCGACGGGGGTTACCGGGTTCCCGTCGGGAGTAACTTGGCGTAGGGCCAGTACTGTGCCTTGTTTGCGACGCTGGTCGCTGATGCGGCGGAAACATTTCTCGCGGGTGTGTCCTCGGCGCTGGCAGTAGCCGCAGTAGAGCTCTGTGCTCCGCTTCCCAGGCTCTGCTCCGGGGTTTAGGCGTCCTTTAGGCGGGGGTGGACGGTGATTCGCTGGCGGGACGGGCCGGCGAGGTTGGTGGCGGGTATCTGATGACGAGGGTGCGGGCGGATCCCGGCGAGGCTGTCTGTCGTCGGGGTGCGCGGTGAGGTAGCGGTCCGCGACTATGATGAGGTCTTCTAGTCGGGCGGCTCCCTGTTCGGCGGCGAAAGTCCGAAGCTCCGCTGGCATTGTCCCTCGAAGCTGCTCGGCTAGCATCAATTCGAGCAGTCCGTCGTACGTTTTTGGTTCGTCCGTTTGCTCTATCCATTTGTCCCGTAGAGTGGCTAGCCGGTCGGCGAATTGCGTAAACTTCTCCCCTCTCTCTCTCCGGGAGTTCCGGAAATTCTTGCGGTAGTGCTCACCTGAGAGCTCAAATCCGTGCAGTAGAGCTCTCTTGAGGGCGGGGTAGTCGCCCTCCTCGGAAGTCGGCGTCTTTGCCAGGATTTCGTAGGCCTTCCCCTTAAGGCCATGACTAAGCTTGCGATACCAGTACCGGGGGTCAAGGCTGTTTTCTCCCGCGACTCTCTCGAATCGGGCGAGATAAACTTCAATCGATTCATCCCGTTCGACGAATGGGTCCAGGGGAAAGTTCATCCCCGGAATCGGCGGGGGGATTGCGGATAATCCGGCGCTGGCGGTGAAGCTGGGGGCGATGAGCGAGAAATCTTCGCTCGCGGGCGATGCGATACCTAGATCGCGGCGTTCGCGCTCAAGCTGGAGGAGTGCTTGGCGCCGTTCCAGTTCCTTGTCCTTCCTCTTCTCCTCAAGTGCCGCGACCCTCTCGTCCTCCTCCTTCCTCCGTGCGGCGGCCCTCTCCTCCTCTGCTATCCTCTCCTTCGCCTCCTCTCTTCTCCGCTCGGCGGCTCTCTCCTCCTGGGCTACCCTCTCTTTCTCCTCTTCCCTCCTCCGTTCGGCGGCTCTCTCCTCCTCTGCTATTTTCCGAGCGGCGGCTTTCTCCTCCTCTGCTATCTTCCGGGCGGCGGCCCGTTCCTCCGCGGCGAGGCGCTCTTTCTCCTCCTCTTTCTTTGCCTCTCGCTCTTTAGCCCTCTCTTCCCTCTTCAACTTTTCCTCGGCCACGTCTGCATCTACGTTGGCCAGGACGTAGTCCTTGAGTTCAGTGCCGGCGAGCCCTAAGCTCTCGCCAATACTCTTGTACTTGAGCGCAAGCTCTCCCCGGTCGGCCATGGTAAGGGAGGTGACTTACCCTGAAAAGTCCTAACCGGAATGAGGGGCGCACACAAGGGTTACACTGACGGAAAACAAGGGGGTGGGCAGAATGAGCTACGATGAAACTGCACAGGGGCGCATACAACACAACACAACCACAAAGACAAAATGCAATCAATCAAAATTCAAAAATGAATGCCAAAAAAACCCTTTTCGAGACACCACCATTCGGAAAAGCCAGTAAGGGACCTATGGGGCTATGCTATCTACTACCTAGGCTTAGGGGCTGGGTCCTATCTGTACTGGGCTGGGGTGGAAATTAAGCTAAGTCCTTAGTCTCGTCAAGTTGGGATGGGAACCTAAGTCTTTAGTCTCGTCGGGTTGGGATGGGAACCTAAGTCTTTAGTCTCGTCGGGGTCGCCAAAGTTAATGTCACAAAGAAAGGGGTTGGGGGAATGGAGGGTAAGCTCTTAATCTCTAGCGCTGTATTACCTCCTTTGTTAGGCTAATGATGCGATGACATTCAAGAGAATTAAGGCTAGGGCTACTAATTAAATGAGAGACAGTCAAAGGGTAGACGAGAAAGATGGTATACTACACTAGTTGAGAAATTCGAATACAAAGGCCAGACTGGGTAAGTGCAATTTCTAACTGTGAAGTTTTATTTAAATCGAATTGGGTCGTCTATATTAGGTAATGCTAATAGTGAGTCACGGGGTAGCGTCTATATCAGTAGGGAGTAGCTCGGAGATATTCTGGGTGGATGACTTCTGGGGTACTAGCGCTACTGTGGACTGATATCGTCATAGGGCAAGAGTGTATCTGGCTGGTTTCTGGCCAGATGATCTTCGAGTGGTGATGCTCGTGGGTCAATCACTTAGCTGGCTATGGAGGGCGGTGGTTGTTCCAAGATAGTCTGGTTGGACTGATGACCAGGTTTTAGCGTGGCGTCACTTGGAATGCAGGTCAGTCGGTCACGCTTCTTGCGCAATGACCGGGGATGCCAATCTTGGTTGAGGTACAGGCGTAGATTTCAGCTTACGTTGCTAGCTGTCTATGGATGGTGAAATTCGGGGGAACGCTTCTCGTTGACTCCCTGGGTTGTCAGGGGCCTGCAGCGGGTCAGCGACTGAGAGATGATACAAGGCTGGGGTATGAGCCCTGAACAGGAGCCGTCTGTAACGCAATACAGACTCTGTATCAGCGGGGGATAGGTGTAGCCTGGGTTCAGCGCCTGTGGCGCGAGTTTGCCCATTCAGATTTCAAATTGGCTGACCGGTCAAGGTTGATCCGGCGCATACCAACAGTCAAACAATGCAACTAGGTTTATGGGGCCAATGTGGTGCTTACTGGCAGCCGCTAATATATGATACCTTCGGCGCATTGAGATGGGGGTAGTGGCAACAGGGGCAAATATTTATACATTGGGAGCAAGGGGAAGCAAATGGAGTGGGTACAGGACAAAGGGGTTGTAGGCAAGGGTGGTACTGGGGGACTTTAATCTATATGGAGGGACAGCATGGCATGGGATATTTACACATGGGGCTAACATGGAGCATACAAGTATAAATTCAACATGGCATGAGTCATATAAACAAGGCGGATAATATATACAAGGCAATAATACATGTCAGCAACACATCAAGACAAAACTATAACACGAACGTACATATCGACAGGACATACGAACGTGGGGGCGAACGACGGGTGATGGGTCTGCTACATGACAAAGAGTAAGTTTCCTCTCTTACCTTGACTAAGACGGGGTGAAGCACACGAGTACTGCCGTAGCTCAGAGGTCGCCAGTCGATGGAGACGTGTCTTCGGACAAGTTGTTGTGGCTTGAAGGCTGGAGGGCTTGCGACTGACACCTAGTCTGGGTTGTGTCAGGCTTTAACTTGATGCCCGAGGGGCGGGGCTTAAGCGAATGAGCCAGCGCGCGTCCTAGGGTCGACTGGATGTGTAGAGGGGTTAACTGGATGGTTGGGAGGGATGAGTGGGTGCTCTCTGACTCAGGCTAGATTGTACGCCTTGTCACACTGCATGCATGCTTATTAGAGAGCATTCACCTCGAAAATGTGCACTAATACACTTTTCTATAAATATATGAGGTGTAAAAGTCGTTTTTGTAAAATAAATTATCTTAGATCAAGCTTAAAGCCGTTCTCAGATAGAAGTAAGTTTTAAGTAAGTTAGTAATTTAATGAGTGAGTAAGTAATAAGATGTCTACGTCATAAAGTGAGTGATTAAGTAAAGTTAGTAAATAACTTATCATAAACAAATAAGTTAAAGTATATATAAATCAATATCAAAATACAAAGAAGAATACAAAGCATGGAGATGAGCTGCTACAGAAGACTTCCGAGCATTTCCTATACCCAGCACATCACCAACGACGAAGTCCGACAGACCTTAATAATGCAAACCATTGGGCAACACAATGATCTGTTCACAGTGGTGAAGAAACGGAAACTCCAATGGTATGGCCACGTCACCAGATCATCAGGCCTTGCAAAGACCATCCTGCAAGGCACAGTGCAAGGAGGTAGAAGAAGAGGGGGACCGGAAAAGAGGTGGGAGGACAACATTCGAGAATGGACTGGTTTGACACTGAGCGAAACTATCAGGGTTGATGGAGTATGCTGGATAAACGATCATCTGTGGTGCCCCTACGACCTCCGAGTTTTGGGATTGGATAGGAGAGGTTATGATAGGATAGGATAGCAAAATTAAATTCTTATATACTCTATGTGTTCAAAGGTACGAATGTGTGATTTATTGATTACAAATCCCCATTTTCATTTTAAATAGTAATAATAATGATGATGATGATAATAATAATAATAATAATAATAATAATAATAATAATAATAATAATAATAATAATAATTATTATTATTATTATTATTATTATTATTATTATTATTATTATTATATAGTGCTTTTTAATACTGATATATGATTTTAAAGCGCAGTTTAAAAGTACTGGTCCGGGTTTGTAAGCTTACTATATAAACTAAGATTTGAAAACAACAACAATAACAATAACAATAACATACAAACACTAATTGA
Organism: Oncomelania hupensis; assembly: GCA_036898135.1. Lineage (NCBI taxonomy): Eukaryota > Metazoa > Mollusca > Gastropoda > Littorinimorpha > Pomatiopsidae > Oncomelania > Oncomelania hupensis. Next base: position 9,342 of record JBAHVR010000234.1, on the reverse strand, counting down.
GTGCGATTTTACATGAAACCCGTCAATTAAAAGTGTTGTCTATATAATTATGCTACTGTCATCGTTATCTATAATGACAAAATAATCAAACTTGAAAACATATAACTAATGGGTCAAATTACCTTTAATAATTGTAATGTTAAACCTCACTTTTCACCGTAGAGCATATAATTATACAAGCTCTATATGTTTACCGTCTGAGGCCAGACTTCTTTGCAGTAATCCATGTTTATTATGCCCAATTTTGTTTCATTTAGTTTAGATTTAATTTAAATTTAGTTAGTTAAACCGCTGCTCAAAAACTGCGTTTCCATGCTATTTGTTTGACAGAAATCTCTCTCTCTCTCTTTCTCTCTCTCTCTCTCTCTCTCTCTCTCTCTCTCTCTCTCTCTCTCTCTCTCTCTCTCTCTCTCTCTCTCTCTCTCTCTCTCTCTCTCTCTTTCTCTCTCTCTCTTCGCAGTTCTCCAAACATAGCCACTTTAAAGTCCAACTTGAAAACTCATCTCTTCCTTTAAAATGTCTGATCTCGCCTCACATCACCAACATTATTCCTTCTTTTCTGAATACAGAATCTTTATTGCCCCCACAAACACCTGCAAGGAAATTCTTAGTGCAGTGTCCATCTGCTTATACAATCTCAAGCAATAAAACCGTAACAACACTAAACTGAAAATAAATAATAATGATGATGATATCTACAGTGATTAAGATCACAGATACACACACATACACACACCAATATACACACACGCGTACTATCACACACACACACTCACATATTTATAGATATCTATACATACATATACACACATACATATACACACATACATACACACACACACACACACACACACACACACATATATATATAAACTAACAATAATTGTGAAAATGATTGTCAAAAAGGAAGCATGGCCCGCCGCCATCTCTATTATCTCAAATTTTTCAAGTGGGCGCCTGTACTATGATGGCTGCTGGGGCCAAGGCCATTGCTACGTCACCGAAGGAGGTACAGCACGTGGCCCTGAAAATGCTATTGTGACTCAGAGGAGTATTTGAATGGTGTTGTAGGCCTACTAGAAACAAAGGGCTGCAGATAGTATGGAACGGTGCAATGCGTTAATACTGTGATAGCATGAAATTATACACTTCATGGATGTATAGTTTTCTGCCATCGCACGGACTGAGCCAAAACAAGAGAGAGCAGCGGTAGGTAAGTGGGTCAATGCATCCCTTTTCACTGTATCACGAAGACTGATATTTTGCTTTCCAAAAACCTATTGTTATTGTATAGTGTTTCACTCCTAAATTAATTCAAGAGATTCAGAATAACAAAACTAATTATACTATTTAAAACTAGTCTAACATATAAGTGTAATAATTACATAATCACAAATTAAAATCTAAATTATATTTCAATGGCATCTCTTGACCTCAGCGCGGCTTTCGACACGCTGGATCATTCTGTACTGCTTCAAAGACTTAACAAATCATTTGGCCTACGTGGTGTTGTTCATGACTGGTTTGTGTCGTATGTGCAGGATCGCTTTCAGTCAGTTCTGGTTGATGGTGTTTTATCATCACCCGACTCACTTGTATTTGGTGTCCCTCAGGGTTCTTTGTTGGGGCCTGTGTTATTTACATTGTATTCTCAGCCACTTTCAGACGTCATCACAGACCATGAATGTAATTTCCATAAATATGCAGACGATACTGAACTGTCCAAGAGTTCTCAGCCATCATACTTTAAGGCTGTGCAGTTAGACATTCAAACTTGCATCCATGATGTTCTTTCCTGGATGGATAGCAATAAGCTCAAATTGAACACTGAAAAAACTGAAATCATGCCTGTAGGCAAAGCCTCGTTTCTCAGGCAGGTCGGCAGGGACTCCCTAGTTGTAAATGGCAGCAGCATTCCGTACCAAGACTCCGTGCGCTATCTTGGAGTCAAAATTGACCAAAGTTTGTCAATGCAAGATCAAATTGGTACTAGTTGTCGTGCTACTTTTTCTCGAGATGAGGCGCATTGCCTCTATTCGACCGTTTTTAACCGAGTCAGCGTGTGCAGCTCTTGTCAATGCTTTTGTGACATCACGGCTTGACTTCTGCAATTCTGTTCTGGTTGGTCTTCCAACTGAACAAATAAATCGCCTTCAACGCGTACAAAACAACGCAGCGCGTCTTATTTTGAAACGGAAGAAAAGGGATCACACCACTCCCTTACTATGCAAGCTTCACTGGCTGCCGGTGAAGTTTCGCATTCAATTCAAGGTCTGCGTTTTGGCTTTTTGGTTCTTTGAAGGCACACTACCATCCTACCTAGACAATGCACTTGTAGCCTATAAACCAACTCGGGCACTACGTTCTTCGTCTGAACGTCTTTTGACAGCGCCACTCCGAAATATGAAAACTTTCGGAGAACGTGCATTTTCTTTTGCTGCGCCTACTCTCTGGAATTCGCTGCCGGCAAACATGAGAGGCGTACCTGACTTGGCGACATTCAAATCGCAACTGAAAACGTATCTATTCAAGCTTGCATTCAAATAATAATTATTATTATTGTTGTTTTTATTTTATTGTAATATTATGCCATATGTGTTGTAATGACAGGATGTACAATGGATGAATGCGAGTGGGTGCGCAATGAGTCACAATGTGAGATTTGCGCGATATAAGTACCATTCATTATTATTATTATTATTATTATTATTATTATTATTATTATTATTATTATTATTATTATTATTATTATTATTATTATTATCTAAATATAATCTGTCTGTCTGTCTGTCTCTCTCTCCCTCCCCCTCTCTCTCGCCCCTCCCTCTCCACCTCTCTGTCTTTTCCCTCTCTAATGTACTTATGTCAACCTAGATCTAATTCATTCATGAAGTCTTCTAAATATATAATGTACATTTCCTCACCCCATTCCATTTAATTAAATATATTAATATATAACATTTAATGCATGCCTTAGACTAAGTTACATTATAAAATACGATATTATTTCAAAGTTATAGCAAATTACATTAAAAAGCAAACCATTTTCATTAGGTAAATTAACGTCCCCGGACACATTGCGTAAAGGGGACAATAATAGCAAACCAATAAATGTACATTAGCATTATAATGGACACATTTACATAATAAAAGACCATTGACTTCAAGCATAGTACAATAGGATTCATATACCACCGCCTTCACACCGCACGCCCCCATGCATCCCCCATCACTCCTTAGCTGCTCTCCATTTTATTATTTTTATTTTAACAACTTTATTAGGATCACCGAGGTGAAATTCGGGCACTTTCAGTTTCGAAAGCACAGCAGCCCCAAGTGAAGCGCTGTACCCAAGGTACATGCTGGGTGTGTTCTTGTCACCTACACTCACCCGTCTAGGACATGAGCGTCAGGATCTTTAAAGTCCGTTATGATGGAATGCATGCGACACAGACTAGACCTCGGTTTATACTCTCATCCGAAGGAGTAGGAAACGGGAGTAAAGTGTCTTTCCCAAGGACACAACACAATGCCCCGAACTCGGCTCGAACTCGGGACCTTCAAATCCGCAAGCCAACGCTCTAACTCCTCCTTCCTCTCTCTCCCTCGTCTTTTATATTGTACTTGTAAATATTCTTTTTCAAGCTTGTATTAAGTCTTTGCATACTTTGTTAGTGTCTCGTTTTTGTTTCACTTCTTGTGTTTCGTATATATTTCGATATTTACGGTAGATATAAATGCGTGAGAACTGCGCTTTGAACTGATGTCATTAGGAAAAAGCGCTATATAAATACCCTTATTATTATTTTATTATTATTTGTACCGCTTTAATCAACTGTTAAGCCGATTCAGTATAGAAGAAATTCTCTTTTTGGCCGCCTGTGCTGTGGACTGGGCTTTCCGCGTCAGAAATAGCACACACACTGCGACGAACCGAGCCCACAGGTTTCTGTGTGGTTCAACCAGCACACCACTGGTTCTGAAACGAGAAAGGATAGCGAAAGACATTAGGCCGAACGAACGAACAACGCCCCATGCAGAGGAGATGTGACGGGTTTAAATTCTGTGTAGTTGCTAGTTCTACTTCTAGACATTGTTATGTATTTATAACGGAAGAGTTTCCTTGTAAACTCGTCAGTATTTCTTCTGTGAATGAAAGTAGCTGTGGTGTTTACATTCTCACTCTCAGCAGCATAGGCCTACCAAAATGGAGGAATAGCATTCGTAGCGCTACACGTTCTCGCTCTTTTTTAGTACTGTGATATGACGGAAGGAGCTGTGATATTGAGAAAGTCTCTGTTCATTTAAACTCCTGATACATGTGCCATTATAGGGTCGAAAGATTCAATACTCGCATCAATACCACTATGACTATCTGCACACAGCAGTAGTAGCAGTCTCGAGTGTTCAACGCTGATGTCGGTGTTTGAACATAGTATTTTCTGGGTAGCCTATATTATAGTATGGTTAAGGTAGAACAGTCAAGAATATTTACGGTTTCTGGATCATACACGAGTGTGAGTTCTTTTGTTTATGTGTATGTAACTTAGAGTTTGTTGTTGGCTAAAGTGTGTGTGTGGGGGGGGGGGGGGGGGGAGGGAGGAAGATATAATACGGGGTAGTGAGTGTGTGTATGTACGTGTCATAGTAGTCCTTGGTACGTGTGTATGTGTGTGTGCTTGTGTGTTATAGAATAATAGAGTTCTATAATGTTTTATGATGTATTTCATGAGTAGATTATTATTCGCAGTTTTTGTTTCTCACTTACTGTATCAAACTTCCTTCTGTAAATGAGAACAATCAATCATCTTGTGTCTTGTATATTAATTAATACATTAGAATGATTAGTGCAGTATTATGCGAAATGTCTTTGGTTGTACCTCAGTTTTGTTCCCAGTACATCTTTCTACGTGTTTAGGCTTCCTTTAGCGCATTTCGAAAATGTTGAAATCATTAATTATGTACGTCATTGCAATTCAATTCCTCTGTTGAGATAATACACTATTCCTGTTCCTGTTAGGAGTCAGTTTATTTGTGTCCCGGTCTGTTTTCTCAGGAATGTATCATATCAAGTGATGGTTTAATGTACAACCTAAGCCAATACATAGACCACTTCAGGATGATGAAGTCAGCGACCTTTTCTGTTTTGCAATAGGAACATTTATAATAAATATTTTTGTTTAGTTTTACTGATTTTCAACCCGGAAAGCTGTTGAATGAACGGGATGAATTTTAGACACATATGATGATCCAGCTAGTCCCCCCCCCCCCCATTCCCCCTACTTTTCTTCCCAGTACTCTATAGGTATTTAATTAAGCCGAGATAAAAGTTATTTCTTGACAATATTATAGCTATGTAATTACTAGGTCAAGTACAGAATGTGGGTGACTGAACTAAGTGACTTAGTGATGTACCACGATGTAATTTCTCAGTCAATGAGATTAATAACGTTTTCGGAATTCGTACACATCAACTGACCACTTGGCGGTCGTTCAACTCTTACATTGTAATCAGTAACTAAGGAAACCAGTAGGCCTACAGTGACCTAACTCTGTCACAACCGCGTGACCTTTCTGTTGCAGCGTAATAACTAGATTAAACAGGCAGGGTACTGCAAGGACGTTACGGTAAATAACACACGTAACCAATACAGAATATCGGAGCCTTGTGAGGTATACACGCTAATGCACACCGTATGCCTCCAGCAGTCTCATATACCCAAGGTATGCATTCTTTTCTTTTTCTTTCCTCGTGATCATCATTGAGTTGGTTATATGGGACAGAGATGAGGTGCACTTATTTTTTTTAACATATTCTATGGGAGGCGAGATATAGCAAACGCGCGCGCATTTGCATTTGCGCGCGCGGTTGCTACGCCCGTTGCTATGAGGGTTTTGCTGAAAACTGTCAACGGAAAGGAACTGAAAATGAACAAAGCGCAGACGCCAAAGATTAAAGAAGGGAAAAAAATAGATCTAGCGTACATTTTGTAGTGGTTGGGCGCGGCTTTGTCACTGAGTAGCCTATAATAATATCAGCTGTGAGTTTAGAGATTGATGTTAATAATAAATGCAAGAAATATTTAATTTGTGCACGTCTCAAATTCTTTCAAAGACACATTCTTTTCCGGGTATAATTTTTACGTGTATGGAGCGGAATATAGCAAATTGCTTTGCGCTCGCAAGTGCGCTCGCATTTACGCGCGCAAATGCGCTCGCAAGTGCGCTCGCATTTGCTATATTCCGCTCCCTATCCTATCCTATCCTGTCCCGTAACCCGAAGGTCGTAGGGGCACCACAGATGATCGTTTAACCAGCATACTCCATCTTTCTCTGTCCTCAGCAGCCCTGATGGCTTCGCTCAGTGTCAAACCAGTCCATTCTCGAATGTTGTCCTCCCACCTCTTTTTCGGTCTCCCTTTTCTTCTACCTCCTTGCACTGTGCCTTGCAGAATAGTCTTTGCAAGGCCTGATGATCTGGTGACGTGGCCATACCACCGAAGTTTCCGTTTCTTCACCACTGTTAGCAGGTCATCATGTTGTCCAATAGCTTGTGTGATGGTCTGTCGGACTTCGTCGTTGGTGATGTGTTGGGTATAGGAAATGCCCAGAAGTCTTCTGTAGCACCTCATCTCCATGCTTTGTATTCTTCGTTGGAGATCTGCTGTGAGGGTCCATGCTTCGCAAGCATATAGGAAGATGGAGATGACCAGAGAGCGCAGCAGTCTTACTTTGGAATGTAGACTGATGGTTCTGTCTTTCCAAATGGGCTTCAACCTTGTCAGGGCAGCAGTTGTTTGTGCGATCCTGGAGAGGACTTCCTGTCGGGACCCATTGTCTGATACAATGGCTCCTAAATATTTGAAGCTATGCACTGTGTCGAGGGATTGGCCTTGGACTTTGATGTCCGTATTGATGCCATTGGTGTTGTTGGTCATCATTTTGGTCTTCTCTGCACTTATTTCCATTCCATAGGCTTTGGAGGTGGTGTCAAGCCTCTGTACCAGCTGTTCAAGTTCTTGTTCCTCTCCAGCCAATCCATCAATGTCATCTGCAAAACGAAGATTGGAGATTGCTCTACCCCCTATGCTGACTGTGCCTTCATGGTCTGCAAGAGCATCCGACATGATGCGCTCTAGGAAGATGTTGAAGAGTGTTGGAGAGAGTAGGCATCCTTGACGCACACCGATTGTTGTTCTGAACCAATTCCCGATGGCTCTGTTGTGGAGGACTGCACTGGTAGCCTTGTCATACAGGCTTTTGATGACTTCAATAATTTTTGGGCTGATGTTGTACACTTTCATTGTTGCCCATAGAGCTGCATGCCAGACTCGGTCAAACGCCTTCTTGAAATCTATGAACACATGATATAGATGTTGTTGGTGCTGTAGGTATTTCTCACAGATTATTCTGAGGTTGAAAATCTGCTCAGTGGTACTTCGCCCTGCCCTGAATCCTGCTTGTTCTTCAGCTATGATTTGTTCAGCTTGGGGTTTCAACCTGTTGAGTATTATTTTCAGGAGGACCTTGCTGGGATGGCTGATGAGGCTGATGGTGCGGTAATTTTCACACTCCTGAAGGTTACCTTTTTTGGGAAGAGTGATGACAAGCGACTGGGTCCATGGTATAGGCCACTCCCCACTCTGCCAGATCTTGTTACAGATAATGGTGAGGGCATCAATCATCGCTTCTCCTCCTGCTTGTAGCAGTTCCGCGGGTATGTTGTCCACTCCTGCTGACTTCCCTTTCTTTAGCGCTTGCACTGCTGCCTCAACTTCTTCCCGGAGAATTGGGAGGATTTCTTCTTCTTCTCTGTTCTCTGGACATGCTAGAACTGATGGGTCTCCATTTGGTGTATGGTTGTAAAGGTCAGAGCAGTACTCTGTCCATCTATCCAAGACTTCTTGTTCTTCTGTAAGGCATATGCCAGACTTGCTTTGGATAGTGGAGACTTTGGGCTGTTTGACACTTGTCAGTCGCTTCACAGTCTGGTAGGCCTTCTTGCTGTTGTTCTTGTTCAGACTGTTCTCTATTTCCTGGCATTGATCTTCTATCCAGTTCTCCTTTGCTGTGAGCATGCCTTTTCGGATGTCATTGTTGATTTTTCGGTAGACATCAGCTCCCTGTGAGGTGTTCTTTTTCTTTTTCATCTCTCTTCGTTTATCACACAGATCCAAAAGTTCAGGTGTGATCCACAGCTTCTTCTTTGGTCGGTGCTTGCCAAGGATCTCAGTGGCGGCATCTGTCACAGCTGAGTTGAAGGTGGTGGTCATGGTGTTGACATCTACTTCACCAGCCCCCAAAATGAGCAGTGGTGCAAATTTCCCTCCAATTGTGGCCTGAAATAGTTCTGCCACCTCCGGGTCTTGCAGTTTGTCCAGGTCGAACTTCAGTCTAGTGCACTTTGCTGTATTTACTCTCTTCAAGTGGAGCCGGAAAGACATCATCACGAGATCGTGGTCACTTCCGATGTCTGCTCCTGGAAAAGTACATATTCCGCTCCATACACGTAAAAATTATACCCGGAAAAGAATGTGTCTGTGAAAGAATTTGAGACGTGCACAAATTAAATATTTCTTGCATTTATTATTAACATCAATCTCTAAACTCACATATGATATTATTATAGGCTACTCAGTGACAAAGCCGCGCCCAACCACTACAAAATGTACGCTAGATCTATTTTTTTCTTTCTTTAATCTTTGGCGTCTGCGCTTTGTTCATTTTCAGTTCATTTCCGTTGACAGTTTTCAGCAAAACCCTCATAGCAACGGGCGTAGCAACCGCGCGCGCAAATGCGCGCGCGTTTGCTATATCTCGCCTCCCATAATATTCTTTTTAGTATGTAAAATCTGTATTTATGATAAATCTGCAGGTTTTTATGACACTGACGTAGACCCTTTGCGTAATTTACCTTAAATGTGCATACACTGACAGTGGTTTTGACGCGTGACTCTAGTGTAATTAGGCCTACCAACCTTTTGATAGATTCCTGTTTTGTATTGTGTTCGACTTCTCAGTCTCTGTTTTACCTATCTTCTTTAGCCTATAATTCGTCCGTTAACTGTAAGGATTTACCACTATTCATTCACAACGCGAAGTTTTTCTCGTTGTCATTTATCCCCTTTCCAACAAGTATCCTATCCTATCCCGTAACTCGTAGGTCGTTGGGGCACCACAGATGATCGTTTAACCAGCTTACTCCATCTTTCTCTGTCCTCAGCAACCCTCATGGCTTCGCTCAGTGTCAAGCCAGTCCATTCTCGAATGTTGTCCTCCCGCTTCTTTTTCGGTCTCCCTCTTCTTCTGCCTCCTTGAACCGTGCCTTGCAGCATGGTCTTT
>JBAHVR010000233.1:120000-125000 GCA_036898135.1 Oncomelania hupensis | reverse complement strand
TAAAGTAATTCATAGGGTGACTTACTAGCAGTTCCCACCGAATAAACATGAGGGTCCATAATTCCATTGTGCAGAGCCCATAAACCCCACGTGACACTTTAATTGGCGAGCCTAGCCAGGATCTGTGTATAATAGGAATTGGGTATAACCGGACCTAAGTACAATAAAATTAGATAACAGTAGTAGTAGAATAACTTAGAATAGTGTAAGGGTATAACACTGATCAGTTGTGGTGCATTATTCTTTAGTTAAAAACTTTTTTGCTTCAAATATTTTTGTGCCTGTATGTTGCATTGTTCTTTTGCAGGTTTTGCTTAAATAACTGTTGTATGCCATTTGACTCTTGTTTTATTCTATTTTTGATTACGAATTTGATTGTCTTTGCATTGTTTTTATTGAATTGCAATATTGCTAGTGTTTTGGTATTCCACGTGATTCAGAGGTTGTTCATAGACACGTTTGGCAATGTCGGACCCAGTGGCCTTGAGATTGCGTTTCAAGGAACTAGGAGAAGCTTTACACTTAGCAGGGGGAGACCTAATTGCGTATATCAATGCAGAGGTAGAGAAGCAGGAGGCTAAGGCAGAGAGAGCAGCAGAGAGAGAGGCTAAGAAACTCGAAGCAGCAGAGAGAGCCGCAGAGAGAGAACAGAAAAAAGCAGAATTAGAGGCAGAGCAAAAGAAAGCAGAATTAGAAGCAGCAAGAGAGCAAAAGAAATTAGAATTAGAAGCAGAACAGAAGAAACTAGCATTAGAAGCAGAGCAAAAGAAAGCAGAGTTAGAAGTAGAACAGAAGAAGGCAGCATTAGCAGCAGAGAGAGAAGCAGAAGTTAGGAGATGGGAGTATGAGAGGGCAGAAAAAGAAAAAGAGAGGGAAGAAAAGGAAAAAGAAAGACAGCATGAGTTAGAGCTAAGAAGATTGGGATCAGGAGCTTCAAGTTCTTCCTCAACCCCTCCCCACTCAGATCAGCTAGAGGTAGCCCCCAACCCTGTACAAGGAATGTCATTTCCACTGGGAACATTCAATGAGAGAGAAGAAGGTCTAGATCTCTATCTGACTAGGTTTGAGCGTCTAGCAACAGAGTATAAACTAGATCCCACCCAGTGGTCTTTTAAGCTTAGTCAAGGGCTTAGAGGAAAGGCTTATGACATCTACAGTAAGCTACCGACTGACAGAGTGACTGACTATCACAAAGTAAAAGAGGCACTCCTAACGGGATTCGAACTGACAGGAGAATGCTACCGGCAAAAGTTCCGCACCAATCGGAGAGTGAAAGGAGAGAGCTATGCGCAGTTCGCGGATCGGTTGTCCACTACGCTGGATAAGTGGATTAGCCAGTCAGCCACGGCTAAGACGTATGATGGACTGACAGAACTGTTAGTATGGGAACAGCTACGGGAAACCATGACCCCCGAGCTGAGGACATTCTCAGTAGAGCAGGGCGCGGAAAGACTGGAAGATCTGGTCAAGGTCGCAGATAGGTACGTGGCCGCCCACGGAGAAGCCAAGAGCTTCAGGCGAGACCTAAAGCCTAACGGGAAAGAGGCACAGAAACGAAGCCCTAACCGGGAAGAGCGCACCGCGAATAAGCCGAATAACCCCAGACCTGGGCAGAATAAAGGACCCAACACGGAATTCGGGAAAAGAGGTCCCGCAGAACAGAGACGGTATTGTTCGTTCTGCAACAGAAACAATCACTCCACCGCAGAATGTTTCAAGTTGGCCGCACAACGTAGGGAAGAGCGCGAAAGCCGGCCAGCGCACAGAGTTCTAACTCAAAGTAGCGGTAACAAGCCACACACAATCGGAGATCACCCATCGGTGACAGACACGGTCAAGGTCAACGGAAAAGAAGCGAACTGTCTGTATGACACAGGTCTATCATACGACGCGATAGTTAGCGAATCTCTTGTATCGCGCGCGGACTTGACAGACAAGACAGTCGACTTACAAGGAGCAGACTTGACGAAACCGACGACTACTTGCCCAATAGCTTGGATCGAAGTAGAGAGTAGGTACGTCACAGGACGAATCCAAGCAGCTGTTTTACAGAAACCCCTGTATGATCTAGTGCTAGGTTGTAGGTATGTGTTCTTAGGCACGCCCCCTAAAACTGTAGAGATAGCTGCAGTGCAAACCAGGGCCCAAGCTAAAACCCAACCACCCCAGCCCGAGTTAGCTCCGAATCCAGGACTCGAAGAGATCAAAACAGCACAGAAAGAAGACACCTCGATAGCGAAGTGCTTCCAGAAGCTACCCAAGGCGCACACACCCCCGCACAAGGGAGACTTCTACATGGAAGAGGGAGTTCTACATCGACAAGGAGATGGAGATCACACCCAACTAGTACTACCAGCCACCCTTCGAGCCCAAGTACTAGAGTTAGGCCACAGCATGCCACTCAGCGGACACATGGGAATTGGAGCCACAGTGCAGAGAATCAGCGCACACTACTATTGGCCAGGAATCACGGAGGATGTCAAGCACTACGTGAAATCTTGCCACCAATGTCAACGATATTCCCCGCGACATCACACCGTACCAGTTACCTTAGGACCATCGGTAGTAGTCGGCGTGCCATTCCAGCAAGTCTCAGTAGACATAGTAGGACCACTGCCCATGACCAAGAAGAGGAACAGATTTCTACTCACACTCGTCGACGCATGTACGATGTGGTGCGAAGCAGTCCCGTTGCCAGCGATAGACACCAAGAAGATTGCAGATGCACTCATCGCCATCTTTACCAGAGTCGGATTCCCGGACAGCATTAGAACGGACAACGGATCTCAGTTCACCGGCCGCCTGATGCAAGACGTGTTCGAGTTGATACAAGTTCATCACATTCGCACACCACCATACCACCCAGCCAGCAACGGACAAGTAGAAAGACTGAATGGAACCCTTCTCACCATACTCAGGAAAGTCGCCGACGACAATCCAGACGCGTGGGACACCTACGTGAATGCGGCACTGTTCGCATACCGAGAAACGCCCCATGCAGCCACAGGCTACACCCCGTCAACATTGCTATTCGGCAGACCTCTAGCAGGACCGCTAGAAGCCCTGCGCAGAAGTTGGACGGAAGCCAAGATAGACGACACACCAAGAGGTGCCACCAAGTACGTCGCAGACCTGCAGGAAACCCTCAAAGCAACGTGGAAGAAAGCTGGTGAAGCACTGAAGAAGGCAAGAGCCCGTCAGGCGAAGTACTACAACCGCCACGCGAAGGACAGAGAACTGCAAGTCGGCGATCAAGTGCTACTCTTACTTCCAAGTGGAACCAACAAGCTGGACATCGCTTGGAGAGGACCGTACCGGGTGACTGCCAAGAAATCCAAGACAGTCTACCAAGTAGAGGTGAACGGGAGAGCCCGGTACCACCACATCAATCTCCTCAAGAAGTATACGGACAGACCAGCGACCCCCAGCACTCACAACTTGTTAGCCATCGCCATCGCGGAAGAAGGAGAAAGCATGGAGACCAATGCAGTAGAGTATCCCCTGCACTCCAAAGAAACCTACAAAGACGTGATACTCAACGGAGACCTAGCCGCTAAACAGCAACAGCAAGTACTACAGGTCATTCGACAACATCAGACTGTGCTCACAGACCGCCCAGGGAGGACAGACCTCGTTGAAGTAACCTTAACGGTGACCGACCCAACACCCGTCCGCCAGAAGCTCTACCCGATGCCACTGTCGCAGCAGCAAGCCATCAAGGAAGAGATAGACACCTTACTGGCAGCCGGAATCATCTCAGAGTCTACTTCACCCTACAGCGCAGGCACGGTATTGTTGCGAAAACCCAACGGAGAGCATCGACTGTGCATCGACTTCAGACTCCTGAATGCGGTAACGCAGTTCCAGCCAGAGCCACTCCCGGACCAGACAGACCTATTTGCCAAGCTACAGCGAGCGAAGTACTTCTCACGTATCGACCTCAGCAAAGGATACTATCAGATACCAGTACAACCACAAGTCCGAAAGTACCTAGCGTTTAGCACTATGGAAGGACACTTCGAGTTCAATGTACTTCCATTCGGACTCCACAACGCACCCAGCATCTTCAGCGCCATGATGCGAAAACTCCTGGCACCCCTGAGCAGCGAGCACCTACATTCGTTTATGGACGACATCCTCATCGCAACACCTACGTGGGAGGAACATGTCACGCTCCTACAACAACTACTCGCCCGCCTCAGAGACACGGGATTGACGGCAAGACCCACCAAATGTCAGATTGGATTCACAGAACTAGAATTTCTGGGACACACCATCAGTCAAGGAAGCCTGCGACCGGTAGAAAAGACAGTGAAACGCCTACTCGACGCTCCTAGGCCCAAGACCAAGAAGGAAGTGCAGTCGTTTCTAGGACTCTGCGGCTTCTACCAGAAGTTCATCCCCAACTACAACAGCATCGCCGTACCACTGACAAATGGAACCCGGAAAATCGCCCCGGACAAAGTCGTATGGACAGCGGAATGCGAGACAGCATTCCAAACACTCAAGGACAGAATGACATCGGCGCCAGTACTCCACCTACCCGATTTGACTCAGCCATTCGTTCTTCGCACCGACGCAAGCGACTTAGGCCTCGGAGCAGTACTGCTACAGCGCGACCCCAAGAATGCAGAGACGCTATTCCCTGTCGCCTACGCCAGCAGAAAATTGAGACCCGCCGAGACCCACTACGCCACGTCGGAGAAAGAATGTCTTGGACTAGTCTGGGCCATACAGAAGTTTCAACTCTACCTGTATGGGACCCACTTCACAGTTCAGGTGGACCACCAACCACTATCGTTCCTGGCAGCCTCCAAGTCTTTGAACTCTCGCCTGATGAGATGGGCACTCACCCTTCAGGCATACTCATTCCAAATCGAGTACATCCCCGGCAAGGAAAACCACGGAGCCGACTACCTCAGTCGCCATCTCGTGGAGGACACAGCAGCTGTCGCCCACCCAACACAACTAAGGGCCACAGCACCAGAATTCGTCCCCGC
>JBAHVR010000233.1:0-115000 GCA_036898135.1 Oncomelania hupensis | reverse complement strand
AAATTAATTAATCAATTAATAAATTAATTAAAATAACAATACTTATCATTATCATCACCATTATCTTTATTATCATCATCAGCAGCATTATCACCATTATCATCATAAATAATAAGAACCATGCACCTCTTAACCTGAACGCCAGTCGTGCTTATTTGACCTATGTAAGAAAATGGACGCTGATGCGCTACTTTTGGAAGAAGGATCTAGGAACTTCTAGAATCCCATTTGCATAGAAAGTCTTTATGATATAAAATCTCTCCTCAATGTTCAGAATTTGCATCCGAGTCCAAATGCATACAGACGCCCGCGGACTTCCTCTATGTCAACGTCATACCCCACATGAAGGGATTACTAAAATGTTAATTAATTAACGAAATACTGGGATCCTCGATCTAGGGTCTATATGCGTGACAGGAAAGACGTTGCTCTCACCCTCTCCTACTGGTGCGTGAGGCCATTTTGCACTCTGTTGGCCACTCTTCAATAAACCACAGTGACCAAACTGTGGCTAAAGTAACATAATGAATTTTACGTTTGAACGAGCAAGGCGAAAATGCCCTACGGTTAGAATGCTCTCGAAGGTTGCAGCAGATTTCAAAAGTTAATTCTGGCTGCATGCAACTACACCCAACTCCCTACATTCCAACCATCCACATACCAACCCGTCCACTATGAACAGTGCTGTTAGCAGAAATATTAGGAGCTTCGCAACATGCGGAACAGAAGTGTCAACTACAACCTTAAATCTTCTAAAATTGCATTCAAGTCAACAGGCTATGGCTTAAAACGCCTAAGAAAAAAAAAGTTTAAATAAACATCCACAAACGCGTTTTACAACGTGTTAGTGTGTGCTGTCTTGTTTCTGAGAACCTGCAAGCAAACTAACTGCTTTATTCATTATCTTAACCAGTCAAAGAATTTGTTTCAGACTACAATTTCTCCATGTAAACAGGTGAAAGCTGAAATGAATGTAAACGTTGTAACGGCCTACAGCAATATATCCCGAACATTAGCGTTGCACTATATTATGTGAAGTGCCTTTGCTTGTTTCACACTGTACTCGTTAAATGCACCTTCCAATGCCTTGGAATGACGAGTACACATTTGCCAGTGCATGTGGGCTGGCAGCTTAATCCAGAATATCGGAGACCAGGGGTTTGGGAGCGATAGAGAAGATGGTGTGTAAATCTCGTAAACTATGACGCTGTCACAGAATTACGGGAGTTTAGGAATGTATTGCTCTGTGCCATTGTGTCACGTGAAGTGGTCACATGAATTACACAGTACATAATTAATGACATAAATTCCCTTATATATTTGAAGTGCTGCAACAGTGTTTTACAGCTATGTAATTGTATTGATATCAACATAATTTAATGGACATATGTAATATAAATCGTAAAGACTGTGTGTATCGACCGTGACCCCCTGCACATTATTAATGTAAATCTCTGCAGCAATAATGTACATGAAAGCTTATCATCAGATCCTCTGTTTATTTATGCTGGCTTCACTTTGTCCGTCACTGTGTGTGTGTGTGTGTGTGTGTGTGTGTGTGTGTGTGTGTGTGTGTGTGTGTGGGCGTGTGTGTGTGTGTGTGCGTGCGTACGCATAAGCCTTAAAATGGGTGACTGACCTTGCTTTTTATGCTGAGAATGGGTTTGTATATTAGCCACCCACATGTGTGTGTTTGTGCGTACACATAAGCCTTGAAATGGGTGACTGACCTTGCTTTTTATGCAGAAAATGGGTGAGTGTATCAGTCACCCAGAGTTTTCCAGCCACCCACTTTTTTCTAAGTGCGCGGGAGTGCTCTTTTAGTGCATGGGAGTGCAGTTGTAGTGCATGAGAGTGTTTTTAGTACACAGGAGTGCTCTATCCGGGACGGAGAAAATACAGTGAATTTCCGAAGAAGTTTTGAACAAAATTCGACCTATTTCGTTGCCTATAGGAGACGAAATAGGTCAACTTTCTAGAAAAGGGTTAGCGTAAGGGCTAGTTGCAGCGCTACAACTAACCCTTGCCCTAACCCTTTTCTGTCAAAAATCACTTTCCGATTCTTACATTCTTAGTAAAACCCAGTTTTGGTGTTTTGTGTACGTGTGTGTGTGTGAACCAGATATATTAGAAGGACATGCATTTGTTAATTGTTGTAAACGATGTAGTATCATAGTTTTGGTGATTGACTGTTTAGGGCTAGTGCACAACAACCTTGTGTCTGTATTGCAGCTCATTGGACTATTGATACCTACCAATTTGTGTCATGTTCGGCTCTACAAGGGTGTGGGAGAGGAGAAGGTTGATGGATAGGGAGGGTAATGGTGGGGTGGGGGAGTAGGAGCGTATTTGATGCTGAGTTCATCACAACGTTATTAAAATTAAAGGTTTGGGTTGTAAAAAAAAGTTATCAAAATGTGTCTATTCTCTCAATTTTTTTTTCACACAGTGAAGCAATTAATTTACACTACAGATGCTGCAAAACTTCATAGAATTAAGGTCACTGCGACTGCATTTCGCATATACGACGCCCTGGACCGTGGAACACTTGTGTCCACCGCAAGAACAACACCCATTTCGGCCCCCCGCACGCGGAAGCAGAGTTGATATCTCGCACAAGAATTGCCCTGTGAAGGTATTGTGTGGCAGATCATATTATTTATTTTAGATATTCTGAAGCAGAATTGCCTAGGCTATATGTATAATATGTCTTGTGTACTCGTGAAAAGTGGCTTTGGATTTTCTGCCAAAGACCGTGAAAATTATACAGAGAGGTATCGATTTCTTACAAATTAACCCAAAACTACCATTTGAATTACTATTCTAATATTAACAGTTTAATCTTCAATACCTTGCGGCCTTGTATGCGCGTTTTTGGAACCAGCTAATCTAACGTTATTTTGTGGTTCTCGATTCTCAGTGGGTAAGGTCTTCCGCAGACATCTGATAAGGTTCCCCGCATTTTTGACCAAGCTGCAGGAGGATCCCCAAATTTCACAATTAATCTTTGTACCCATCGTGAGTCTAAACTAGGATAAGCTAAGCTAAGCTAAGCTAAAGCTTCAAAATGAAAACAAGTATCCACAAGTAGTTAGTAAGCTAAGCTAAAGCTTCAAAATGAAAAGCGATATCCACAAGTAGTTAGACTTTAACAAGCAGGAAGATTTAAGCCCTTCTGTTGACCGTGCCTTTGTGTTATTTCATCATTTTTAACGTGGGATACAGTATTTCTGACATGTCTTAGGGCAATTTATATTCATTAGCGTGGCACTATATTATATATCGGATGAAATGTATTCTCTTATGTCGTACACGAGAGTATAAATGGTAAGAAAACTGGCTGATCCAAAGCATAACTAAGTACCGGTCAGTATGATATAAACTTCATTACGAAAAAGCCTGATTATCTCTTATTTTAAGGCGTTAATTTGGCGATACCTACCCATATTATACGGCAGTGGGGGAGAGGGGCATAATTGAGTGTTGCGCCCGCGGTGGACGCAACTAGGCATTCCACGATCTAGGGCGTGTATACTGATATATCTATAGACTCATATGATGAGAAATTGTATAATGATCTTTATGACTCATGCATGTGGTTACATTGGTTTCCACCGTCTTTCTATGTCTTGAAAAAGTATTTATTTCCAATACATTAAAATCGTTGTATGTTTCCTGCTATATTGTATAATGTTCTTTATGACGCATGCATGTGGTTACATTGGTTTCCACCGTCTTTCTTTGTCTTGAAAAAGTATTTATTTCCAATACATTTAAATCGTTGTATGTTTTCTGCTTTATTGTCTGCTGGCACTGCAATATTATTCCTCTGTTATGTCTGTAAGAAGACGATAAACAAGAGTTAAATTATATAATACAGACTACACCGATTCTCTGAACATTTCTTTCGCTTGAAATTTCAGTAAACTCTTTGTTAGGACTTAATGAGCCAGTCCCCGAATGGAAGATCACAAAACATTCGTATTGTTATGCCATTGTAGCGAAGGATTCTTTAATATTAATTAAACATATTTGTATAACCCTGTAAAGAGGCAAGTCTTGACTCTTTTTTTAAAATAATAATTGAGTAGTTCAACAGAACGATACTTCTCTGATACTCTGTATTCCAGCAGTTAGTGTCTGTTGAGCTTTAGCACCTGAGAAGCAAGGTCTTACTTAAAAGTTCTTCTTACCTGAACTGACTTTTTATCTTCTCACCTCTGCCGTAAACCAGCAGCTCGCTATTTACGCGCCTTCCGCACTGTTGTTTTGTGTGGAGCACTTACTTAACTTAATGGGGTGTCGGATAGCGCAGTGGTTGGAGCACTCGCTACTGTGTCGCAAGTTAAGCATCGTCCAGTGCGGTTAGCACTTGGATGGGTGACCGCAAAACGTGAAGCGACAAATAACAACGCCCCCAGTTGACTTAACTGTGACTGAGTACCTACTCTCTTAAGGGTGGGGAAGGTAAAGCAGCGAGGGAGAGAGATGGGCGTCACCCTCATTACGCTGGCCCAAGATAAGTGTGATCTCCAACATCACGCTCCCCTACGGCCACAAGGCTATGGGACTACCTTCACCACCTTTTTTACTTACTTAACCTCATTGCAGGTCGGCCTGTATAACTCTTGACGGAGAGTGTTTTGCGAAATACATAAATAGATAATATTTTAATCTGGTGTGTTTTTATCTCATTCAGTCTTTTCGCTTGACCTCATTCTCTTAATGTGATCATTACGTTTCTCAAAAACGTCTATAGCTGCTTCAGATTATTGTGAATGTTTGGTATACCTCAAGGGTGATGAATCCCACGCAATAGTCAGTTTTGCATTAGACATTTGCAAAGAAATGTTTTTTAAAGTTAAAAAGAATAAAGAAAAAAATGTCCCTGTACATGGACAGTAACATCGCAACACAATTGCCTAACAAATTCTCATCACAGCCCATTGTGTAAAATTCATCTGTCATCAATGTGTACATGAAACCTTAGAAAATCCTCAGTGAACAAAAAAAAGTTTTTTAATTAATTTATTTTTTAAAAGCAAACTGGGCTTTTTGAGTTAAGTGTGTAGATTTTGGCCAACTTTAAAATGCCGTGTGTTCCTTGTGACTGTGAGGTGTTGGTTTTTTTTTTGTATCTTTTTTACTGTTGCAATTTGTAAGCACTTTTACTGGTGAAGACAAAAATTGTGTGCACGCAAAACTCATGGAATTGCGTCTAACGTTAAAACCAGAACCTGTCTCACGCTATTGAGCTTTCTTTCAGAGAATATACAGGTTTACTTTCTGGCTCCCACACCCCCTACTCCCCCTCCAAAAATATCAGAAAGAATGTTAGAAAGAGCCAAAAATGGTTTTAACAAAGAACTATCATAGAACTTTAAAAAATAAATAAATAAAATAAATAAAAAAGAAGAACAGAAATGAGGGGGGTGGAGGGGGGTGAAAGAAGGAAAGAAAGATCAAAAGAAATATACACATTTACCAAGAAATTGTCTTTAACATAATAATTACATCCATTGTCTCCATTTCAAAAGTTTTTATTTCACGCTTTTTTTTCTGACAAACGTTTTTCTCTCATCAGAACCTTATCGTTCAACTGGTCCTTTTGAGATTATTCTAGCAAAAATATGTTGTAGGCCGGGAATTTAATCTTTAAAATAATAATAATAATAATAATAATAATAATAATAATAATAATAATAATAATAATAATAATAATAATAATAATAATAATAATAATAATAATAATGAAAAATGAGAATTGGTGAGAATTGGGTGCTTGTGCGTGAGTAGGATTTAAATGTATGCGGCGATGATCGAAAGTAACGGTCCACACTTCACCCCACTCAGATAGATCGGAGGTATTTCGATAAATTATTTCATATTTTTCGCAAAGGATGAGGAAGAAGAAGAAGAAGAAGAAGAAGAAGAAGAAGAAGAAGAAGAAGAAGAAGAACAAGAACAAGAACAAGAACAAGAAGAAGAAGAACAAGAAGAAGAAGAAGAAGAAGAACAAGAACAAGAACAAGAAGAAGAAGAAGAAGAAGAAGAAGAAGAAGAAGAAGAAGAAGAAGAAGAAGAAGAAGAAGAAGAAGAAGAACAAGAACAAGAACAAGAAGAAGAAGAACAAGAAGAAGAAGAACAAGAAGAAGAAGAACAAGAAGAAGAACAAGAAGAAGAAACGTTGAAAGTAAGAGAAAAGACTCGCTGATGAAATGACATTTATGTGTGGGAATTGCCTATTGACTGTTTCTTGTCATTTCAGTTTTATCAGATTTTGGGTACTTAGTCATTTTGATCGGTCAGGAAAAGTAGCTCTATTATAAATAAGAGTCATCGTGATTAAGTTTCTGGCTTACATGTATAGATCGCGGTTCGGATTGAAAGAGAACGGCTGATGCAAGAGTGAGACATAAAACCAGAAAAGGAAACTACGGGTGAGGATGGGAGATAAAGGAGAAAGATTGAAGAAGCATCCACCATTTTTTTTTCCTTGAGCCATTTTGTTCTTGGTGTGTTTGCCCAATCGTTGGCAAGCATTTCGAAATCAATGAAGCGCGACGGGTGACGTAGCACAACTCATCCGTTCCATCGACCTGCTGGGCAGACGGTCAACCGCTGTGCAATCTATGGCCGACTGCATAGCATTATCATTGCACCATCTATGACGTAAAGAGCTGCGTCTATAATGATGCTGGTGATTACTCTGACGGTCAGCCCAGCAAAGTCTATAGCCGACTGCAGTGCATTATTATTGCGTATATTATAAGGATGTTGGTGATTACATCTTTCTATAGCTATGAAGGGTGTCCAGTCATCAAATTGTTTTCCCCTGCAAAACTGCAGCGCATTATTCAGCGTCCATGCCTTGATGATGATGATGATGATGATGATGATGATGATGATGATGATGATGATGATGATGATGATGATGATGATGATGATGATGATGATGATGCGTGCCTACCAACCAGAAGGTTAGCCATAGACGAATCATACCTCGTTTTACCTCTGTGATTGTTAACCCTATTTGCGGTTGATGACTCTGTGCCGTGCAGTTTAATGCGCATCATCTCTAACCTGTGTGCCTGAGATGTGCGAGGTCGCGCTCACAGATTATCAGAGCTCTGGCGCTGCATGCAGTGCGGAAAATGGGAAATCATTAATCATAATGCATCAACCATACCAAGCTCATCTTGGACCCAAAGAGACTGCGCGTACTGAATATAGTGCTGCCGCTCATAATAATGTGATGACGCAGTAGTGGTGAAAAAAAAACGACGGCAAAACAGTTAAACGAGAACATTTGTAGACAATGGTTCGACATTTTAAGGTTGACGGCTTGGTACGCCGAGAAACTAACGTGACCCTGATACACAAGCAATCGCCACCCCTCTAGTATAATGGGGATGATGGTTGTGTGTGTCATGTGTGGGCACGCGCGCGCGTGTGTGTGTATGTGTATGTGTGTGAAATATTTGCGAAAATTGAATCTTAACTTCGTGTCCGACCATTTTAAAGGTCTCTTGCTGTAGCAAGTAAAGGGCGAATCTTTCTAAAAAATAAGAGGCACAGGCGCCCAGCATATTAACGCAGCGGTGCAAAACGAACATGCTATAAGGCGTTGCTGCGAAAAATAAGAAGTGGGGATTGGGTGCGTGTGATATTGAGTGACGCGTAAGGACTGTATCACGGAAAAACTAGACTCGCTTAGCTGCTTACACGCCTATTGGAGAGGTTTTACCTCAAAATGATAATCTAATGTAAAAGTTTGAAAAAGAGGACCTCACACTCAAGTTATAAATATCTTTCAACGCAAACATTGACGGATGAAGCGGCATACAGTTCACTAATACGAAAAAAAACACAATACTTCTATGACTAAATTATTTTTTTTTTAGTGACGGAAAGTTTATTGTTAATAAAGTGGAATATGTTGTCTTTCCATCTGTACACTTCATTGATAATTTGAAAAAAAAATCCAATTTAACGCCTTTCTCGGGTCTGGAAATGGAAGTGTCTCATGAACAACATAAAATACATATGTAGAAATTCGGTCAATGTAGATGCGATGATGAAATCCCCCGGAAAAATAACGACAACTTTACGCAGTGTTGCATAGTTTTAAAAAAAAACAGCAACAAAATCTTGGTATCTCTAGTTTCTATTACTGGATTGCCCAATTCAGCACGGAAGCTAGGCTGAAAGATCACTAAAGAGCTGCATCAGCTGTCTGTGTTTTATGAGCTAAGAAAGCCTTGATTCCACACGAAGTGTAAAAAGTAACCTCATAAGAAACTCTTTGCTGGGCTCGAAGAGTGTTTCACATTAGTACCAGAATGTGTAGCGAAGTTAATCAACGTCCGGATATCTAGATATATAACTCTGTCACATCCTCACAAATGTTTGTCATTCCACAAATGACAGAATGGTTATCAAGGGTAATATAGATATATAGGACAGTAGGAATCTTATTCGTCCAAAGGATTACATTGGAAGTTTTATTTCCGGCCATTCAAATACAGAAAGAATTAAGCCTACAATAAAAAGAATAGCAATCGACAAGTACTTTTAATAATAACAAACTACGATGAAATAATGCCCTGGACAATGATGACGATGGCGACGACGACGACGGCGATGATGATGATGATGATGATGATGATGATGATGATGATGATGATGATGATGATGATGATGATGATGATGATGATGATGATGATGACAACGACGTTGGTGTTATAGATGATGATGATGATGATGATGATGATGATGATGATGATGATGATGATGATGATGATGAT
This sequence comes from Oncomelania hupensis, assembly GCA_036898135.1. NCBI lineage: Eukaryota > Metazoa > Mollusca > Gastropoda > Littorinimorpha > Pomatiopsidae > Oncomelania > Oncomelania hupensis. Next base: position 106,193 of record JBAHVR010000233.1, on the reverse strand, counting down.
GATGATGATGATGATGATGATGACGACGACGAAAAAAACAATGATGATGACCACGACTTTGATCATAAAGAACGAACAAATCGATTATATAATCAATTAAAGCAAACCCTTCACATTGCAGATGATAATAGGAATAATGATAATGAGAAGGTAAACAAAATTAATGAAAACAGTTAAAACATTATTCATATGATTGGATATTTAGTGACCTTAGTTTCACTTATGTCCAGTAGATCAATGCGCAATGTTATACTATAATGGGAGTGCATGGGGATATATTAAAGGGAGAGGCATAACTGTCCTATTCCAGAGCCTCACAATCTGATAATCAATGCACAAATTGTAAGTATTGAACCTTACACTCTTAAGGTTCTCTGCGGGTTCTCTATTTCTCTGAAGGTTCTCTATTTCAAAATGCTGAATGTATTGCTGCATGTTCCACCTCTCCCTCTCCTCATCCCCTTTTCTTACGACACCCCATACAAACTGCACCACTTCATTCTACCCGTCCTGTTGTGTAAACTAGCTTACCTTTTATAACACGTTGCAGTAGTAACACTTGAACGTTCGATCCATTTTCTTAATTACCCCCACCCTTTTGCTACATATCCCGATCTTTCATAAAGCAAACTAATTATATACATGGTTAGATATTGACCTTTGGTGCATCGGCATGTCCCACTAAACCTCAGTGCCAGACAAAATTGTCATGTCCTGCCCACTGGTTGTTAAGAAATGGTGATACACGGGTCTATCCATTAAATACCGATTTCAAAATTAGTATCATATAATTTACTGTCTATCAGAGTACACGGGGCTACACCTTTTAAAGCTGGAAGCTCGTGTTAACATTTTTCGACAGACAGCCGGAAACGGAGAGCATCGTTTTTCAACTCATTCAGCATTTTCCGACGTTTTTATTATCCAACATTTTATAAGCTTCTGGTTCGGATTAAACTTTATTCCACATGGTTTTATTAGTATGTTGATGATACTAAACGTATTATATTTATCGAGCGTCTGTAATATAGGCCTACAATATTATGCACTCCTGCGCAAGGATGGTGCATTATGCACTTTGGAGGTTCATAAACAGCACAGCGGGCCAACTCCAACATAATGCCATCGCCAACTCCACACACACACACGCACACACACACGCGCGCATCCATACACACACACACATACACAAACACTTTCAACTGATTTACTTAGGAAACAGTGCTTTATAATTAAACTTATTATTATTATTATTATTATTATTATTATTATTATTATTATTATTATTATTATTATTATTATTATTATTATTATTATTGTCGTTATTAGTAGTAGTAGTATGATGATGATGATGATGATGATGATGATGATGATGATGATGATGATGATGATGATGATGATGATGATGATGATGATGATTGTGACGGTAGGGTCTATTGTTGCTGGGCTCTGCACAATGGAATGCTATTACCCACTCGTCGTTCGTCGGCGGAGATCGGATAGTTAGATCGCCCTATGACTAATCCTAAGACTTGTATATTTTTATGCCGGTCTGTGGGAGGATGGGGTTACAGAAATAGGGAGAAAAGTGTAAAAGATTCACTGACACACTAGCTCTCGCAAGGCAATGAAACATAGGTAGTCCAGCCACATGTTAACAATAATATCACACATTTATTTCCTCTACTCTATACGCAGTTATCTAAGCACTACATTAACTTAAATGTCCAAAACGTAATATAACTAGGATTAACTTAACAGTCCAAATTCACTTCGAGTAGTTCGATCTTTGATTGAGCTCTTCTGCTACTGTTCACAATATTTGCTACTGTGTCCTGGGATTTTTGTTCGTTTTGGCCTAATGTTCATTTTTCCGGAAGAGTGAACTACTGCACAGTCCCTACAAATCAGTGTTCGTGCACTTGTTCTATGGCACTTAACTGGGACGTCGAGGTGCGGTGCTGCTTTCTCCTCGTCTCGGTTGTTGACTACTGAGCTATCGGAGCTCAGTGCTTGCTGCTCAGTTGCAGGCCGCGTATCTGGGTTGCCTCTTCGTGGGGTCTATCACCTGCCGCGGACCAAGCCTGCTCGTCTGCAAAACATAAGACGAGTTTCTGCACCGCCTTGCTTACAAAGGGAGTGCAGAGCGTCTCACTGTTGGCAGAAACAGCCCTCAGCGGGATCGTCTCCACTTATACAGATAAGAGACGAACAATCTTCTAAGTCCGTGGTCCACTGCAACCTCCAATATATATATATATATATATATATATATATATATATATATATATATATATATATATATATATATATATATATATATATATATATATATATATATATATATATATCATGGCTAAATTAAACACAGGGAGAAGTAATTAATAATATACACCTTCTCTGGTACAGCTACTGGTCTGCAATAAAACCTATAGGAGAAACAACAGTTGGTCAGTAGGGGCTACCTCCTGCTGTTGAAAACCGGTCACATGGGTCAGCCACGTGGTCATGCAAAGTTTTACCAACATTCACAATTATAAAACATGGCAAGACTTCACAAGCATAATCCAATAATAATATCAATAAATAGTGGTGAAACAAACGATTGATCATTTACCTTTTGACAATGTCAGGTTATGGCTATACTGGGATGATGGATTTCACCCGTCATCTGCGTAGTCTTCTGAGAGAGAACTTTCAGCGCGTCCGTCCCTCTCGGGTGCGGTTTAGACAAAGACTGACGTACCTTAACGGAGTGGCAAGCTAAATTCCGCTATATCCCATAAACCTTAGCGCCCTCGCGTGGGCTGACGGATATACCTATGTCACGTTATAATATGTCACGGCCTACCTAGCGAAAATTTTCCCAGCACATACTTAGAACATACCTAACTTTTGTCGTCTGCTAGGCCTCAAATGTAAGTTTCAAAGGCCAAAGAAGAATGAACTTTTAGAGGCGTGAAGCCTTACTGCAGTGTCCAAACTAGCCTCTTGTGACAATGATGATGATAAATATAGCATAATCATACTTTAGCTTGGATGAGACATTTTTAAAGGTTCTTGCGCCATTTTGATTACGAACTCCAGACTCACCTTAATCTGCCTCCCCTTTCAACTGTAAGCATCCCACTGCTATATGCATAGGCTAGAGATATCAAAGAGGTAATTATACTTCAACTTGGGTCTTATTGGAGATGCCGACACGAATTATGTTGACATTCAATGTAGGTATAGCTCTATTTGTAGAAGTTATAATGTGACTCCGTGCGTGACGACCTAAGCCTAATTGATGCAGCGAGTAAATTAGGATGGCATGGGCAAACACAGGAAGTTTACATGTTGACTTGGCGAGGCACCGACAGTTAACATTTGTCTTATCTGAAGTCGGGAAAAGATAGAGAGCAAACACGCGCGCGCGTGTGTGTCTGTGTGTGTGTGTGTTTGCGTGGGTGTGTTTGCGTGTGTGTATTTGCGTGTATGTATTGGCGCATGTGTGTATTGGCGCGTGTGTGTGTGTACATGTGTGTGTACGAGGGCAGTCCGATAAGTACTTAGCCTCACCGCCCGATGGCGCCAGTATCGCAAGAGCAATTTACTATCGTGTAGTACATTCTCGTAGACGGCTACTGTCGAAATTTCAGCCGGATCGGACTCGTAGTTTTATTTTGACCGCGTGTGGAAGCGGGCGTGTCCGCGGATTTTAGAAAAATGGAAAAAGAGCAATATCGGTCGGTGATTCGATTCTTGTTTTTGGAAGGGAAATCGCGCAGCAAAATCAAAGAGCGTTTGGATGCTGTGTACGGTGACTCTTCTCCATCGATGGCGACCGTCAAAAATTGGTTTAACGAGTTTCAAAGTGTTCGCACGTCGGTTTTTGTTGAGCCACGTCCCGAAATCGGCTACCACGGAGGATAACGTGACAAAAATCCACGATCTCGTATTGGCAGAAAGGCAAAACGGTCACTGGGCTGTACTATGCGGAATTACTGAGCCGATTCGACGCCGAATTGAAGAAAAAACGGCCCCATTTGGCGAAGAAAAAAGTGCTCTTCCACCATGATAACGCACCGGCTCACACCTCCGCGCTCGCCACGGCCAAATTGGTCGAATTGGGCAACGAACTGCTGCCCCATCCACCGTATTCTCCAGATTTGGCCCCGTACGACTACTTTTTGTTTCCAAACTTAAAAAAGTCACTCGCCGGGCAAAAATTTGAGTCGAATGAGGAGGTCATCGCCGCCACGGAGGCCTACTTTGCAGACCTCGAGAAAACGTAATTTTTCAGACGGGTTAAAGAAGTTGGAGCTTCGCTGGGTCAAGTGTATCGAACTAAAAGGAGACTGTATTGAAAAATAAATCGCCACTTTTTCAAAAGTTTCGTTTTTCTTTTGTAGGCTAAGTATTTATCGGACCACCCTCGTATGTGTATGCGTGAAAGAGATGTGTGAGAGAGAATGTGTGTGTACGTATGTGAGCGTGTGTATTTGCGTGTGTGTGTTGGCGCGTGTGTGTGTACATGTGTGCGTATGTGTGCGTGAAAGAGTGTGAGATAGAGAGAGTGTGTGTGTTTGTGTGTGTGTGTGGGTGTGTGTGTGTGTGTGTGTGTGAGTGAGTGTCTTAGCAATTCTATTAGCACTCTCAGATTATAATTTCCAAATGTAGATTTGCGACTTAAAAATTGAGACGAACTTATCATTATGACATGAATCATGTGATATACTCATTTTGCTCTGTCGTTTAAGATCTCCGCTTTTGTCCGTCGTCGAGTTCATCATCATCATCATCATCATCATCATCATCATCATCATCATCATCATCATCATCTTCATAATCATCATCATCACCATTATTATTATCATCATTATCATAATCATTTATTTATTTGTATGTCTTTTCCATCGAAATGATAAGACAATGAAACAACACACACAAGAGCACACACACACACAAACATACACACACACCACACACACACATATATTAAAACTACACAGTGATGAGTGTGGCATCTACGCGAATGTTAGATGGAAGATCCTCACCATGCAGCGGTAGCAAGCTCACACATATACACATAATTATAGGTTTACAATCAAACCACCTCAAAGAAACTGTTCAACAGAAGAAACAATCAAGGATTTGGCCAAATCAACACATAAATCAAAGCCAACGTTATCCATAGAAGTTAAGGACTGAAAGCTGACAGGCAAATATCCAAGTGTATAGTTGCAATAAAATAATACATGAATCAGATAAACTGTGTTATTACGTGAACAATTCACATTACTGCAATATTTAGTTCTTATAGAATTCAAAAATATTCTGTGGGCCATTGTTACAACTGATCTGGATACCCCGCGGTGCATTTCGTATTGTTTATTGAAGTCAAACTTTTTTTAAATTTTACTTTCCACTACTCGTTGTAATTTCTTAGAAGACAAACTTATTTGTAGTGATAATGCATTTACATTGCTTTAGAAGCTTCCATTGCAGCTCGATCATTGCAGTTATTGATAATGAATCCTTAGTGAGAAGGAATCCAATACAATGCAACATGAGTTCCATTTGTGATTAGACTATGAACTGAACTTTTATTTCAACAAATAATTTCTTTTCTCTCTTTACTATTATTTGAATTAAGCGCCTCTAATGCAGACTTCGAGTCAACAAATACAACGATGCTAAATAAGTTAAATGCTAGATATAACATTGTATTTAGTGCCATCAGTGGGGCCGGGTACCTCAGTTGGTAGAGCGTCTCACTAGTAACCGAAAGGTACCTGGTTCGAATCCCGGATTGGCCAATGTGTGACCATATTATTTTCCCCTTACCATCAACTGGTTCGCTGGTGTCAGAATAATGTGTCCAGTAGTCGCCTATACGCTTCGGCGTCGTGTGACTATAATCTACAGTTACACATTTTTACATTATTACTAGTTCTGATGTAAATATCGAATATCCCTTTCTAATAAAATACGACTCTGTTATCTGAAATTCTGGTATTACGTAGGGTGCTTCTGCATCCCCATTTTCTAAAACAGAGCAATCCTTATATATTTTAGTTGAGAATAATATTTTTCATTTTAATGAATTATAGCATCCATAGCTAACATATTTAATGTATCACTCTTATGTTCCACAGTATAATTAATATCATAACTAGCTTTTTCAAGCTCCCATAAAGAAATAGGTGATATTTTCTCTTTTCCAGCAGCGTATTCTTCTGTATCATTGTCATCAAATAGGATATCCCTAGTAAATGTTGCAATAGTCTGAAAATGTTGTACTGTTTATGACTGTTTAGGAAAATGTATATCCGATCTTACTAGTAATTCTTCATCTTTTTTTTACCGACCTTGCTCTAATTATATATTTAGCATACGACAATTTTCTCCATTCATTTAAAGGGATAATTCCTGCAATTTTATACGCAGTTGTAGTTTTTGTGTGAATGGGGACGCCAATTGCTAATTTTACAGCTTTGCTATCCAGACTTTGTAACTTATTAAGATAGGTTTTTGATGCAGAAAAATAAGCCTCCTGTCCATATGCTAATTTGGACCGTATGAGGGCACAAACTAAATGAACTAATGTTTTTGTATCTTGTCCCCACGACTGCCTACTAATTATATTCATCAAATTATAAAGTTTTACTGCTTTTTGTATGACATATTGAATATGTCTTTTCCAATGTAGCTAAGATATTAAATATACTCCTAAAATGTTATTTCTTTGCAATACTTTAGTTTTTCTTTATTAATAAAAATTGTAGGCAGTTGTCTGGGTTCTTGACCATTATTGAATAAAATCATATTTGTCTTTTCGTGTGATAATTTAAGTCTATTTTGAACCATATACAAATGAATATTATTTATTTCTGTTTGGTATAAGTTAGAAATATGTTTAATTTCATATAATGAAGGGTTTTTTCTTGAGAGATACATTCATCCAAATAGCAATATCATCTGCATATTGTACAAAGTGCATTCTTTTACTAACAGCAGACGGTGAATCATGAATTAAGATATTGAATAATAGAGGTGATATTATAGACGCCTGTGGAATACTCATGTCAGTTTTATAATTAGAAGAATAAGAGTTTCCAACTTTTACTTTTATAGACCTCCCTGTAAGAAAAGTTTTGATATAACTAAACATATATCCAGAAATTCCAATTTGCTTGAGTTTAAACAATAATCGTGAATGCCACACTCTTTTATATGCCTTTCGTATGTCGAAAAATGTCGCTAACATACTCTTTCTTTAAGCAAATTGTCTCTTGATATGAGTAGTTAACTTAACTAAATCATCATCATCGTCATCATCACCATCATCATCATTATCATCATCATCATCGTCATCATCATCATCATCATCATCATCATCATCAACATCTTTTTCTTCTTCTTCTTCTTCTTCTTCTTCTTCTTCGTCGTCGTCGTCGTCGTCTTCTTCTTCTTCTCCTCCTTCAGATAGTCATCAAAGCTAGTATAAAAAGAAACAACGCCACCACAGGACCTGCCGGAAAGCAACTTCATCCACATTTTCGTCCTCACTGCCACTACTACCATTACCCACCATCGCCGCCACATTTTTTCACTACTATGTCATGTAATCGTGAACTGTAGCAGAAAATAATATTTTGTGCTGATTTTTGTAACAGCATTTACGCAATGGCTAGCTCTTTTAATTTAATCGATCTTACCTGTAACTTTGAAGTATGCATTAGGGTAAAGAACCTTAAACAAGTGTCTTTATTTCTTCGAGCTGACCTTCAATGCCTCGCCCACAGTTGTTTTTTTAATATGTGTAGACCTTTATTATTTTTATGAGTATGCAGGGGGAAAGGGAGAGAGGAGATCGGGGTGTGGGTAGGGTGGCTGGTTCTGATGGGAAGAGGGCAAAGACATGTTTTCCTTACTCTTTTTCAGTCACGCTAGCATATCTTTTTTACGGACGCATAATTTCTTGGGAGAAGAGAAGAAGTTTCTTTTCAAATGAGTGGCGATTTTTCTTCATGCCTCACACACCACGCGCGCACACAGACGCCTGCACGCGCGCGCGCAAACACACACACACACACACACACTTTACCATTGCTATAGCGTATCTTAATATTTCACGCCTCTTGACAACAGCTACAGACAGACTGAAATGTTGAGAACTGTTCGTGACAGCATACCCCAACAGCCCAACAGGCTGAGGGATTAGATAGATAGATACAGGGATCTTAAGTCTGAATGGATGGGCAGCTTCTATCACCCATGCAGACACTACTTCGCCAGTTTTGTATATGAATTGTTATACTAAAAAAAGCTGTAGCCTAATTCAGGTTTCATCTTTCAAAATGTCTCACTAATAGTGCGTGGGGAAAACGGTTCAGTAAAGGTTACGGCCAGGTCATGCTCATACTCCGACCTTCCCTTTTGTGAATCCAATAATAGCTTAATTGTAGTAAAATGCTACACACATCGCCTAGAGGCTTTGGTGCATGGATTCTAACGTTGTCTCGGTTGTATCGTCACATGATTGACTTGAAGGCGTGAATGGATAATAATAATGGAACAAAACGCTACATTCTCTATAATTGCTCGCGTTCCATCCAAAAGAGGCTTTTTCTCCGAATATATGCCATGCATTTTATTGAACTTTGGACCTTTGTCCGTTTATTAAACAAACAAACGATAAAACAGCAAATATCAAATAAGGCTCCTAGCCCAGGGGGCGGTATAGCCAGACAAGGATGGAGGATGGGGGGAGGGGGTATAGGGAGACACAATATATACATCAGGACAGCAAGGACGGCACTATATTATAAGACACAGCAGCTTCTAACTGCAAACAATAACATAACAGACTCGGAAGAGTCCGCTGGACCTAAAGCAAGAATTATGTAATGTAATGTAACATAACATAACCACAGTCATCAGAGAAGTGAAAGAACAAGGTAAAGAATGCAAGAACAGTAAAGCACACATGAATGACCAACAAACAGTATTGAAACATTTGAGGAAAAAAACACACACACACACAAAAACCAAAAAACAATGCTGTACTACTTAAAAAGGGAAAATATTATTCCAATAAGACGACTTAAATTTATCAGTGTGCTTTTCAATTTCGAGTTCATTAGCTGATTTAATTTGAAAACATTTGGGCGATTCCTAAACTATTGTGTCAATAGGAAAAATCTGTTGTCTTTTACATGTAGAAGGGATTAGTACAATTTAACAAATAATGGAATTCATCACCTATTTCATTTTAAATCACACAAAAAACACAACCTTTCTTTTTTCGGAATATTTATATATCTTTGAGTTTGAATCGGAAGTTTGTGGCAACTGAGTCTAAATTTTAACAGATTTATTCTAAAAACTGGTGACATATTAACTAAATAATCCTCAAAACAAAACTTTTCCTATAAAATTCTGTAAATAATACAACTGTTATGCTCATTTATATTCTGATGCCAGATTTGCAAAAATAGGTCTTTCAGGCGTTGTTTAGACTGGATTCTTAAAATAATTCAAAGAATAACTACAACCACGCAACCATATGAAAGACAAACCGAGATCGTCCAGAAGAGAACTAACATTATTTAACCAAGATAATGTATACTCATTATTTAAAAAAACAAATAAAAGAACAGACGAAATATAAGCACCGACATTTTTGTGTAATCGTTACAACAATCGATACACAATTTATACCAAAAACAAATTAACCTACATTTGGCATCCAAAGAGACAGGAATACAGCCAACCTCACCCAAAACCATGCAAGTCGGCGAACAAGTTTTTACGTCAAGGATCATTTTCAAAAATTTTAGTCGCAACTTATCACATATATCCATTTCTTTGTGAGCCCACACATCGCAGTTATACAATAGAATCGGTTTGATATATTTATCAAAGAGATCTAAATGTAGCTGGACATCAAGCGGCAAATCTAACTTTCTACACTTCCTTAAAAGTGCATACATGATCAGTGGTTGAGTTACCTTTTCTAAAACCTGCTTGTTCATTACCTAATAAATTATTGGACTCTAGAAATAAATTAATCCTAATATTAATGATGCTAGTAAACCGATGACCCAAACAACTAAGAAGAGTTAATTTATAACTCTGTAATTGTCTACATTTAACGTGTCTGCTTTCCATTTATATAGTGGACACACTATGCCAACTGATATCATGAAGATTTTTGTAAAGGAGTTGGATGAACTGATCTTGCGTCATGCATTTACCGATTTGCTTTTCTGACTGAAATATAAGTTTACTGTCCTTCATAGCTGGTGCATTCACCAAAGTGTGTACAGAACTATTCAATACCCTTGAACTTGCCGTGTGATTATCTATATTAGCCTATGCACTCTATTTCTGAAAACAGTAAGTACTATTTTATTTTATTTCATTATAACTTTCATTCATTTGTTTCATTCTTTCTTTGCCCGCTTCTGTGCTATCTCTTTCTTTATATTTCAAAATATATTGTAGCTTTTTTAAAATTAGTTCAATTTTCGAAAACAATATTCAGTGCATTTTTCATGACCGTGCCACTGTTCCAACCCCTCCTTGTCCATTATAATTGCCTTTGAGCATAGAAAAATCACGCCGCTCTTTTAAGTTGAAGTCGCTTTCAAATTATGAATTGAAGTCCCAAAGAACTTGAATAATTAAATATTGAAGGAATGTTGAACGTATATCGTCGCGTTGCGACTGCGTTCCCGCCGATGTCTGTAAAGTGCTGTGCAATATAGTATTTATCTGTTGTCTGAAGTATATGTACTGAGCCCTTTTTGTTTGAGAATCAACGGGCCATGCGTTCATTATGATACGTGTTTGGATCGCTTGACAAAGCATTGTGCATAGAAATAAAGGTGCGTGCATTTATTATGATACCTGTTTGGATTTGTAGACCAATCTCCGGGAACGGGAACAGTCACGTTAGCGAAGCGGAAAGTACATGTGCAGTATTAGCACATGTACTGTACATGTACTCCGACTCATAGTAATTTCTTTACCTTGGAAATCGATGTCCAATTTCTATTGCCTTTGTCACGTTGTATTGGCTAGAGAACTTTGCTTTTATGCAACAAAAAAAATTGAACACTCTTTCTGGCTATAGACTATTCTTAACTTGACGAAGCTATTCGTATTATACGGTCACATCACACAGGAAGAGGTGAATGCACTGTTGAAATTTGTTCGTCGACAATATTTCACATGCTGTTTCACCAAACTATTTAAGTAAAGTCCAGTAAAGACAGTTAATCGTTAACAACCCACCGCGGAAAATTACTACAGCACAAAATATTGTATTCCTTTAACGCATACTTATTTTTTTAAAATCAATAACACTATTTTAACAAAATTTCATAAACAAAATACTTTATTGACTTTGTGCTTAAAACTGTCTCGCGCAACTATTATTCAACGCTATGCCATGGTCTTTACAATCGGTATTTAGAATACTTCCGCTTGCGAACATTGTTTACAGCGTGGAGTGAGTATACGACAATCGTGAGGAGGACGGGGAGCTTAGCTTTATTGTGGTAGCGCGCTCGGCTTTTAAGATCTTCTTCAAGGATTTTGTGCTACTAACCTTCCAGGCTAGCGTTGACGTGGAAGTATGCATGGCTATAGATGGCTCATTGTCTTTTTGTGTGTGCTGCGAGTTTCATTTCAGACTACCAAATAGCATTGCCTATCTTTGTGAACCAGAATCATAATGTGTGTAGTTTGTAAAGGTCTTGCCAAAATTGCTTTCCGGGGTAAATGGAAAATATCGGCCACGTCCAGCCAGTAATAAGTATGTCACACTGCGTACTATATGAAAAACCTAAAGCACTTGTAGTAAGTAGCAGGACAACTTGGTAACTAAGTAAGTATATTATTATTAAATTTACAGTGGTGCAACTCGCGTACCATTAGAGTATATTGCTAACCTGATACAGCTTCATAGTCCACTGCAAGCTATAGTACGGCTCTCGCCTATACAAATTAGTGTGGACGTCCTCTTACATGAATTAGAGTGCAGTTTATAAAGCAGTTTATTTCCACTGCGATGATCGATAATTATAGTTTTTGTACTACATACTTACTGGTTATAAAATAGCTGTGATAAAATAGATGTGATAGTTTACTAGAGAGATCTCTTGAGGTTTGTTTTTACTTTTAAAAATAGAAAAGTAGCCTCATTAAGTCACCCATGTAGACAAGGGGTGGAATAACCTATCAACCTTTGAGATCAGGACGGCATACTCACTTTTGATACGGGACCGCAGACGAATACCAGGTCAGGGTTTGTTTAATTACTGTATTTTATTTTTGTGCGTGCTTAGTGTGGTGTAGTGTGATGTGATGTGGTGTAGTGTGGTGTGATGTGGAAGGTTGTGCTGTTTTACCCCAACCCTATACCCTGTCTAGAAGCTAGGCTTGGTTTCCTAACATTTTGACCGAGGAAGCAATTTACAACTCATTTGACTTTGATTTATCTTTCGGCCAACAAAGGAACGATGTTACTTGCTAAAATAAAGGGTGCATGACAGGAGAACTACTGATGCTGAAATGTCATCCGATAGATCCCAACCTTTATTGAGGTTTTGGGAAGAGCAACTATAGTGTAAAGATGAAGATTTTTTTTGCAGCAGCACACCACCATTTAAAACCAGCTTTAGGAGTGCAAGCCGGTCCGTCAGTACAAAATGCTGTCTGTTACAGTTGAGTAAACCCGATGCGGTGCGATTTTGTATCCTTTCTCGCGGTTTTGAAAATGAAATCTCGTGATTTTAAAATATTTGTGAACGTGCTTACTTACTCCAAAACTATGGATAGTTCAAAAATACAAAGTCTTGTCTCCAAAATGTGGCTAGATACTAATGAACATATTACTGCAGGCACTATCGACACTGTCCTTCTCATGGTTTGTTTACGGAGGACGCGATCACTGACCGTGAAGCCAATAAGCTCTGGCACACCACTCCATGTTGGGCAATCTACGCGCTTTGAGCACAAGCACATGTCGGTGTTTGCCTTTAATTTCATGGTAGGCAGAGCTCCGATCAGTGAATTTACATCAAAGATCTCTTTTACGGACGGATCAGTCAATGTAATTTTAATCAAACTGCTTGTTTTATGCCTATTTTAAGTTTTAGATTACAACCAGCCGTGTTTGTGTGCGTGTGTGTTTGTGTGTGTGTGTGTTGTGTTTTTTGTGTTTGTGCGTGCGTGCGCGCGGGTAATATTTGCACACTTTTAAATGAAATTTTGATATCAATTGTGGATGCCTGTACATATGCGAGAGAGAGAGAGAGAGAGAGAGAGAGAGAGAGAGAGAGAGAGAGAGAGAGAGAGAGAGAGAGAGAGAGAGAGAGAGAGAGAAAACAAGTAGTGTCATGATTTGTAACAACAAACGAGTTTTATTCTCAATGTCAATTAATATTGTTATTATTATTGTGATATATATTGGTGTTGACTGTTTTTAAACCATAATGTCATTTCTTGAAAGAGATGATTAAGGTATCCCATCTTATCTCATGATATAAACACATCCCTTAACATCATTCCTATTTCTGTCGATTATTATTTATTTATTGGTTAGATTAACGTCCCCAGACACTAAAGAATATAGAGGACAAAATAAGAAGTCATGATACATTTAAAAAAATCCAAAGGTGTAATGTCTATTCGACTGATATTAACAAAACCACGGGATGAAATAAAAGGCTGGCACGCAGAGGGCAGATGAGGGTTCGAACTCGCTCGACGAAGAGTTAGCAAATTGAGGCGCTGCACCAAAGAAACTAAAAAAAATTAAAAAAGAAAACAAAAGAACCATTGTCCAGCAGAGGAATCTTTTCTTTTTCTAGTGTGTCTGTCACCCCCAGACGCACTGGCACAAGGGAACTTAATTAAAACCCGATTAAAATTTCAGGACCATAGTAAAACAGAGAGAATCGTCCATAAGAACTTGTGATTAATTACAAAATTAATTAAATTAAGATCCAAAGGACACTAGTACCTACATATAGTACATTTCGTAGCCCCAATTAGGGCGTAAACATTCAATTTCTCAACTACACACCTAATAAATTGATTAAAAATGTATTCAACCTTTCCTGTGTTTTGTACCTCTATAGATAACTTGTGAAATACATACTGCAGGTAATGGGTGGCGGGGTATAGCTCATTAAATCAAAGAGTGAAAGAGATTCAGGTTATTAATTGGTGAAACAAACAGTGAATGCTTCTGTGTATCCTGGAAGAGAGGCGCTCATTTAACAAACTGGCGAAACTAACAGTTAACATTTGTGGCGTGTTCTCAGCCGACGTCTCAGTCTGCGCGATGGGTGCAAGATGTTTGTGTAGTTCGCAACATCTCACTTCAATTTGGCGAAGGGACCAGAGCTTGTTGCACCCCTGTATAGATTGTACAGTTTTAAATACAGCCATGCTACCCTGCCACTTTCACCCGACTTTAGTTGAACAAAAAGGAACTTCCCGTGGTCTTTTGAAATTGGAAGTGTATGGTTTCTTTATTACAGTTTTGACACAGTATATTTGCGACAGTGTTGATAGTACACGTTTCAACCATCCAGCTCTAGATTTAAAAAATATTAAAAAGGTAATGTTAGGTCCGTGGTTTTTAAAAATGTGCTTGTTTGTTGTTGTTTTTTTAATTATTTTTTATTTTGTTAAAAAAATATATAATCGCGTTTTTTGTTGTAGCTTTATCAAACGAGTGGGTTTGTTTCGTGGGTTTCTAATCAAAGCCTGTATGTGATGCAATGTTGTAATGGTTTGGGTAAAACTAGCAATGTTTCTTGTTTAACAGCGTCAGGAGTGGTTAGTACTTGGATGGGTGACCAATGCTTAGAAGGCAACCACTACAGGCGACACAAAAGGACTGAAACAGGCGCACGACACATCCCAGTCCACCCAGCTGTGAATGGGTACCTGTTTAGAACCGGGAAAGGTAAAAGCAGGAAAAAATAGGAGATACCCACCGCCATCATTAAGCTGACCCAGAGAAAAGAGAGATCCCAAACGCTTTCCTCTTCAACGACCGAAAGTTTACGGGGACATCTTTACTCAAAGTCATTAAGTTGTTTACCATGAACTCGGGAAAAAAAAAGTTATGGCTATATGATTTCGGTCTTATAGTCTCTAGCTATTAAAGCATGCTCAGTGAGTTAATGAACCTAGCAAAATTGCTCACTTATATGTTGCCCATACGGCGATTGATTAAGCGAAAGTGAGAGTGAAACCTTACGTATGTAGTAAGAGTTGTGCCCTCTTATTTATTTGGCCCTTGAATACTACCAAGTGCATGTCCTCAATTGTCTGTCCTCTATTATTTTACCAGCTCATTTATTTTATGTTGCTGACAGTTGTTGTTAATTTCAAAGTTGTGGGGAAAATATACGGTTTCCACCTCGCTTGCAGCTTCATTGCTACAGGATACAGCATAGTAATTATCAGTTCCATAGCTGTACTGCAAGTCTCTGTAGAGGGGTTTTGATTACAATGAGACGGGCCCCAGTACATAATTTATGCCATAGAAATGCGAGAGCGAAAGTCATCTAACTACGACGAGTAGCTGTAATGTATGAGTTGTCTGCATGGAGTTATTGTTTCGTTCGTTCGTTTGTTCGTACGGGTAAATAAAGTAATGGATGATATTAGTTACAATCTATATATGCCATCAGATCACTCTGCGCAAAATGTGAAGGTGTAAGCTTATGTTGGTTACAGATCGTCGCGAATTAAGTCCATCTTACATACACAACAAGCAGACAGTTATCATTCAACCATGTTTTGTTTTCGAGATCTGCTTTTTACGGGTGCGAATGCGAATCTGCATGCAGTGTGAAAGCGACTGTTTAAAAGCGAATATACCCCCGTTGGGTGCCGGGGGTTTCATTATAAATAGTATCCCCACATTCTGGAAATTTAGTGCTTTAAGTTCCCACTGTCGCTGTCTTTCTCATTTGCTGTTTCTCATTCCTGCTCTGTTCTATCAATCTGCTATACTATCTTCTTCTTCGCTAGACCAGTCACCTACCTTTTTTCTTGAAAACTCTTCCGGGACAAGACTCCTTATTTGTGTATGAGGTCTGTTGGATCAGCTTGGGAATATTGGACGCTTTCTGCCAGGGCTAGGCCTTCCTATGATGTTATTATTTAGCAATGTAGGCATTTTATATGTATGTGTTTTGTTGATAATTTATAATGTTTGTATTCTATTTTGTTTTTTGTAAACGGAGGTTCGATAAATTAGAGTACAGCCTCAGCGTCCCCTGCGTGGGATGTCTTTATTGTAAAGTGACTGGCTGGTGAAGAGCTTTCAGTTTTACCACTAGGGTTGTTTCAGCAGATCTTTTATGCGGATCAGGGGTTGTCCGGTCCTGATTTGGCTCGGAAGAGTCCGCTGGACCTAAAGCAATAATCTTGCAATGCAATGCAAAAGCGATTATAAAAGCGCGTATACATATTATACGTCTCTCTCCTTCTATATAACTAACTAAAAAATCTCCCTCTCCGCCCCTCTCTCTCTCTCTCTCTCTCTCTCTCTCTCTCTCTCTCTCTCTCTCTCTCTCTCTCTCTCTCTCTCTCTCTCTCTCTCTCTCTCTCTCTCTCTCTCTCTCTCTGGCATCTTGATTGATAAACTTTCGCCAAAATAATTGCCTGGTTCTTAGCTGTACTTCAGGTCCGGTCCAGTTCTCTTTTGCTGATCCAAGTATGCAAGACTTGCTTTAAACTTTCCACTTCGTGTGTTTGACTTTCCGTTTAACCTGACCAGGTTCGTAGTTAAGTTGTATTCCAAGTCTTACTGTTGGACAAAGAATTAATTGTAAACGTCAAGATAGTAAAACAACAATGAATTTCTACGTAGGCTAAAATACAAATTCAGTATCGTTTGCATATATATTTGTTGGCAGTTGTTGCCTTAAAGAGTTGTTGATCGCATTGTACCAAGTTCATATAGTTGTATACTAGAGTCTCAGTGTTGGACCAAGACTGATTTCAAACGCCTCCACTACCAAAGGAAAGATTAGAGCCGACCGAGCAGGGTTAGATCGTCTTGAAGATACTGGCCTGGAACTCTTGGCTTTAGTGGGATGCCTTGATCTTTTAGCTTTCCTGTTGAAATTTGTTATATTGAAGAGCTTTCCATAATTTCCACTTGGACCCTCCGCCGTAGCACAGGGGTAGAGCGTTCGCCTGGCACATCAATGACCCAGGTTCAAATCCCGTGGTGGACAATATTAAAGTGGGCATGTTTCATTATCCCTCTAGGCATTATGATTGCTCTGGTGGTTCAATGTTAATTAAGGTTCCTACTTCTCTTAACTGGGATGGTTATATCACCGTCTGCCATATCATCCATGGTGGATGTGTAGTTTAAACTTAACTGGGGTTGTGTTTTGTTCCCCAAAACTTTACCCTAGATCCTATGCTATCTTGTCCCTAACTCGAATGTCATTGGGGCACCACAGATCTTTCTCTGTCCTCAGTAACCCTCATGGCTTCGCTCAGTTTCAAGCCAGTTCATTCTTGAATGTAGTCCTCCCACCTCTTTTTCTGTCTCCCCTTCTTCTGCCTCCTTGCACAGTGCCTTGCAGGATGGTTTTTGCAAGGCCTGGGTGACGTGGCCATACCATCGGAGTTTCCGTTTCTTCACCACTGTGAGCATGTCATCGTGTTGTCCAATGGCTTGTGTGATGGTCTGTCGGACTTCGTCGTTGGTGATGTGCTGGGTGTAGGAAATTCCCAGAAGTCTTCTGTAGCACCTCATCTCAATGCTTTGTATTCTTCGTTGTGGATCTGCTGTGAGGGTCCATGTTTCGCAAGCGTATAAGAAGAGGGAGATGACAAGGAAGCGCAGCAGCCTTACCTTGGAATGTAGACTGATGGTTCTATCTTTCCAAATGGGCTTCAACCTTGTCAGGGCAGCAGTTGTTTTCCGATCATGGAGAAGACTTCCTATCGGGACCCATTGTCTAATACAATGGCTCCTAAATATTTGAAGCTATACACCGTGTTGAGGGATTGGCCTTGGACTTTGATGTCCGTGTTGATTCCATTGGTGTTGCTGGTCATCACTTTGGTCTTCTCTGCACTTATTTCCATTCCAAAGGCTCCCAAAGGTGTTGTCAAGCCTTGGTACCAGATGTTTAAGATCTTGTTCTTTTCCAGCCAACCCATCAATGTCATCCGCAAAACGGAGGTTGGAGATTGCTCCATCCCCTATGATGATGATGATAATAATAATAATAATAATAATAATAATAATAATAATAATAATAATAATAATAATAATAATAATAATAATAATAATAATAATAATAATAATATTTATATAGCGCTTTTCCCAGTGAACAATATCAGTTCAAAGCGCAGTACTCACGCATTCATTCTAAACATCCGGCTTCATACACAATAAAATCAGACACTTGCTAACAAATAAGAGACGAGGGGGGAGGGAGGGAGGAGGACAGAGCTAAGGAGGGGTGATGGGATGGGTGGTGGCGGTGGTCTGAATCAAAACAAAAACAAAACAAAACTATGCTGACTGTGCCTTCTTGATGTGCATGGGCATTTGACATGATACGCTCCAGGAAGCGTCATTTTGTCTTCAAGATCTGCTGTGTTAAAACGCGGTAATTAATTTCCCACTATTTCAAATCATGGACTGTTTTCTATGCTTTATTTGACTTGGGCTGTACCACTCTCTGTTGCTACTCTCTTGGACAGAACCCATGTTGTAATAGGTCAGTATTGACATGCTAAACGTGTTGTTTCATTTCTTTATTCCCCCCACCCCCACCCCCGCACCCACCTTACTCCCGTAGGGGTGCCGGGGGTTTCCTGTATAAATAGTATCCCCACTTTGTGTAAATTTAGTGCTTTAAATTACCACTGTTTGTTCTTTCTTGTTCCTAATCTGTTCTATCAATCTACTATCTTCTTCGCTAGACCAGTCACCTATATTTTTTCTTGAAAACTCTCCCTAAACTCCTCATTCGTGTATGATGAGATCTGCTGGGTCACGCCAGCTTGGGAATACTGGACGCTTTCTGCCAAATGGTCACTAAGGCTTTCTATGGTAGGCTTATTATTATATAGCAATTTAGGCATTTTATATGTATGTGTTTTGTTAATATTTTATAATAATGTTTGTATTCTATTTTGCTTTTTGTAAACGGGGGTTCGATCAATTAGGGTAAAGCCTCAGCGTCCCCTGCATAGTATGCCTTTATTGTAAAGTGACCGGCTGGTAGAGTGCCTTCAGTGTTAACAATAGGATTGTTTCAGCAGATCTTTTATACGGATCGGGGGTGAGTCCTATTTCAACCAAGTTGTGGTCCTGATTCGGCTCTTTGCAGTCCGCTGGACCCTAAGAACAGTGACTAACTAACTAAATTTCTTTAATATATCTACGGCATCGTTCTCTTGGCGTCGTGCAGCAATGTTTCAAACACGGTTGTTAAACATGAAAAGTTTTTCGGACGGTCTCGCGCGTTGAAAAGTTAAGACAAGCCAAAGACCGAGGAGTTTCGAGTTTTGCTATACCATGGTTATTCACGTTAGATTCTTTTAGAGACCAGTGACGTGCGTTTAAAAGATTCCTGAATTAAATTGTTTTGGAAGGTATTTATAGACAATTTGTTTTGTCTCTATGCTGTAATATTGTTGACAACATCTCTATCTAAGCTGTTTGATGTTGTTGTCATAAACAAAGAAAAACAGAAAGAAATAACCCTCATCGTTGTTGCATTAATGTTTAGATAGATAGATAGATAGATAGATAGATAGATAGATAGATAGATAGATAGATAGATAGATAGATAGATAGATAGATAGATAGATAGATAGATAGATAGATAGATAGATAGATAGATAGATAGATAGATAGATAGATAGATAGATAGATAGATAGATAGATAGATAGATAGATAGATAGATAGATAGATAGATAGATAGATAGATAGATAGATAGATAGATAGATAGATAGATAGATAGATAGATAGATAGATAGATAGATAGATAGATAGATAGATAGATAGATAGATAGATAGATAGATAGATAGATAGATAGATAGATAGATAGATAGATAGATAGATAGATAGATAGATAGATAGATAGATAGATAGATAGATAGATAGATAGATAGATAGATAGATAGATAGATAGATAGATAGATAGATAGATAGATAGATAGATAGATAGATAGATAGATAGATAGATAGATAGATAGATAGATAGATAGATAGATAGATAGATAGATAGATAGATAGATAGATAGATAGATAGATGTGTGTGTGTGTCTGCGTGTGTGTCTGTGTCTGTAGCGAATCGTGTTTGCGTGTACAAAACAAAATGGGCATAAGCCGCCGCCGCGCTCAATTCGTGTTCAGACAGCTAAAGCTAAAATTGATTTAATTTTTGGGAGCTGATGTCTTTCAACTTTTGACTCAGTTGTGGATACACAGCGTTTTCATGCCACATTAATGCTGCATCCATCTTCGCGGGGAGAGGAGCCACGCCACCGATTTTTTTTCCATCGTTCATTTGCAATGCATTCATTTCTCTTCTGGTCGCCAAACAGATCACTTTCACGCATGTCCAGATTCTGTTTTTTGGCTTGTGTGGTAGTGTGTGCGCGCGTGCCTCAGTGTGTGTTTATGTGTGTGTGTTTGAGAGAGAAAGAGAGAGAGAGAAAATGCATGCGTCTGCATGTGGGTGTGCCCCTCTAGAAAACACATCTGTTTTCAGCCATGTAGTTAGTGTAACTAAAGAGTGAACTTTCCAGTTCTTCCTTTTTTTAAAAGTGCAGTTTTTAGATTTTTGGTTTTTCCATAAAGGACCATTGCACGTTTTATCCATGTATTAATTAGTTATGTGTCCTCTACTTTGTTTTGCCCGCTTCCAGCTTGAATTTCGTTGATAAAGCGCCTTTCAAATTTCTATAATCCTCCTTCTCCTCCTCATCCTCATCAGAATCATTATCATCTCTCTCTCTCTCTCTCTCTCTCTCTCTCTCTCTCTCTCTCTCTATCTCTCTCTCTTTCTCTCTGTTGATGCAATTCACGCATTGCTTTGTCTATTTTGTGGGAGATAGAATTCGGATAAAGCCAGGGGTACATCTATTTTTAGTCTTTGTTTATATGTACTACTTCCTCACACTGTATTTTGTGTTTTCCTTTCCTTTGGTGTTCTTGTGTGGCCCATTCTTAAGACTATTGGCGTTTCGTCATGAAGTAGTCTATTTCTTTCCTCAAGTGTGTTCGGCTTTGGCTGGTCTTATTGGACTGCGCCAAGGCCGCACAGTTCTAGTAAGAAACATAAAGCACATAAAGAAAATACTATGCAGAAAACAAATCTAGGGGTGATTTGTCCCTCACGACCATGCAAATACCTCGGTTTATTAGTTCCAGAGCAA
This sequence comes from Oncomelania hupensis, assembly GCA_036898135.1. Lineage (NCBI taxonomy): Eukaryota > Metazoa > Mollusca > Gastropoda > Littorinimorpha > Pomatiopsidae > Oncomelania > Oncomelania hupensis. Next base: position 84,746 of record JBAHVR010000233.1, on the reverse strand, counting down.
ATAGCAGTGAACTATTGTTTTTGCCTTTGTCCGTCCGTCCGTGCGCTCTCTCTTCTAAAACTAATGGACGGATTTCTTAAAAAAAACATTCTTTGTAGTTAGAACACAAAGATGCTTACCAGCTGACACAAATTTGTGCATATCTGATGACGTCATAATAGTCAGGCCATAATGTGTTTAACTGATTGTTTTGTGTATGTGTGTGTGTATGTGTGGGTGAGTGTATGTGTGTGTGAGTGTGCGTGTTTTGTTGTTGTTATTTATTTTCTTATCGCATTTTTTTTTCCAAAATACTAAAAGGATTTGGTTCAAACTTGATATGTACTTTGATTTTACAGACGCCTTCAACAAAAACCAAATTTCCGCTAATCGAGGGGACTTTGAACCCGTTAGGATCCAGCACTTGTTTATTTATTTATTTATTTATTTATTTATTTATTTATTTATTTATTTATTCATTTATTTATGTGTTTACAGTTTAATTCTCCAACCCAAAAAAATGTTAGGTTTGACCAACCGACAACCCTCCGGTATGTATTTATGTATTTATTGTTCAGTTATTGTGTTGTTGTTGTTTTTTTTTTTTTTTATTGTAGTGTGAGTGAAAATTACCGCACCATCAGCCTCATCAGCCATCCTAGCAAGGTCCTCCTAAAAATAAAACTCAACAGGCTGAAACCCCAAGCTGAGCAAATCATAGCTGAAGAACAAGCAGGATTCAGGGCAGGGCATAGTACCACTGAACAGATTTTCAACCTCAGAATAATCTGTGAGAAATACCTACAGCACCAACAACATCTGTTTGTAGACTTCAAGAAAGCGTTTGACCAAGTCTGGCATGCAGCTCTGTGGGCAACCATGAGAGTGTACAACATCAGCCCTAATATTATTGAAGTGATTAAAAGCTTGTATGACAAGGTTACCAATGCAGTTCTCCACAACAGCGCCATCGGAAACTGGTTCAGATCAACAATCGGCGTGTGTCAAGGATGACTACTCTCTCCAACACTTTTTAACATCTTCCTAGAGCGCATCATGTCAGATGCCCTTGCAGATCACAAAGGCACAGTCAGCATAGAGGGTAGAGCAATCTCCAACCTCCGTTTTGCGGATGACATTGATGGATTGGCTGGAGAGGAACAAGAACTTGAACACCTGGTACAGAGGCTTGACCCCACCTCCAAAGCCTATGGAATGGAAATAAGTGCAGAGAACACCAAATTGATGACCAACAACACCAATGGCATCAACATGGACATCAAAGTCCAAGGCCAATTCCTCAATACAGTGCATAGCTTCAAATATTTAGGAGCCGTTGTATCAGACAATGGTCCCGACAGAAAGTCTTCTCCATGATCGCAAAACAACTGCTGCCTTGACAAGGTTGAAGCCCATTTGGAAAGACAAGACCATCGGCCTACATTCCAAGGCAAGGCTGCTGCGCTCCCTTGTCGTCTCCCTCTTCCTATACGCTTGCGAAACATGGACCTTCACAGCAGATCCACAACGAAGAATACAAAGCATGGATATAAGGTGCTACAGAAGACTTCTGGGCATTTACTATACCCAGCACATCACTAACAACGAAGTCCGACAGACCATCACACAAGCCATTGGACAACACGATGACATGCTCACAGTAGTGAAGAAACGGAAACTCCGATGGTATGGCCACATCACCGGAGCATCAGGCCTTGCAAAGACCCTCCTGCAAGGCACAGTGCAAGGAGGCAGAAGAAGAGGTAGACAGAAAAAGAGGTGGGAGGAAAACATTCGAGAATGGACTGTCTTGACACTGATCGAAGCCATGAGGGTTGCTGAGGACAGAGAAAGATGGAGTACGCTGGTTAAATGATCACCTAAGGTGACTGGAAGGAAGGTTACCTGATCAAGCTTCCCAAGAAAGGTGACCTCAGCAACTGTAACAACTACAGGGGCATCACACTTCTATCTGTGCCTGGAAAGGTCTTCAACCGGGTCCTTTTGGAGAGGATGAAGGATACTGTCGACCCACAGTTACGAGACGAGCAGGCAGGCTTCCGACAAAATAGATCCTGCACGGACCAGATTGCAACGCTCCGCATCATAGTGGAGCAGTCCCCGGAATGGAACTCGCCGTTTTATATCAACTTCATCGACTATGAGAAGGCATTTGACAGCGTGGATCGAGATACCCTCTGGAAGCTCCTTCGACACTACGGCATCCCGGCCAAGATGGTCAATCCGATCAGGAACTCCTATGACGGCATGTCCTGCAGAGTTATCCATGTCGGACAGCTCACAGACAACTTCCAGGTGAAAACCGAAGTCCGACAAGGGTGCTTGTTGTTACCTTTCCTCTTTCTCATCGCCATAGATTGGGTTATGAAGACGTCCACCAGGGAAAGTAGGAACGGAATCCAATGGACTCTGTGGAACCAGCTCGAGGACCTGGACTTCGCTGACGACTTTGCTCTTCTTTCCCATAGCCAACAGCAGATGCAAGAGAAGACAAATGCAGTGGCGGCCACATCATCGGAGGTCGGCCTCAACATCCACAAGGACAAGAGCAAGATCCTGAAGATCAACTCCATCAGTACCGAACCAGTCATCTTGAATGGAAGTCCCTTGGAAGAAGTGCAGTCCTTCACCTACCTGGGTAGCATCATTGATCAGCAGGGCGGCACAGATGCGGATGTCAAGGCTAGGATCGGAAAAGCAAGAGCTGTCTTCATTCAGCTCAAGAACATCTGGACCTCCAGAGAGCTGTCTTTGGCCACCAAGATACGAGTATTCAACTCCAATGTGAAGTCAGTCTTAATGTATGGAGCAGAGACATGGAGGACAACCAAGACCACCATCAAAAAAGTCCAGTCCTTCATCAACAGTTGCCTCAGAAGGATTCTCCAGATCCGCTGGCCCGACACCATCAGCAACGCCAACCTTTGGGAAAGGACCCGCCAACTCTCTGCTGAAGATGAAATCAGGAAAAGGAGATGGCGCTGGATATGGCATACCCTACGCAAACCAGCGACTAACGTCACCCGGCAGGCGCTGAAGTGGAACCCCCAGGGAAAGCGAAAGAGGGCCGTCCAATGAACACCTGGCGACGCGACCTCGAGGCCGACACCACCAAGATGGGCTACACCTGGAGTCAGTTAGAAAGAATGGTACAGGACAGAGGACTCTGGAGAGCTGTTGTTGGCGGCCCATACCCTGGCATGGGTGAAGGGCATTAAGTTAAATTTTACTTCAGTCTCAATTTGGTTTTCTTACCTTCAGCTGCAGCTGAACCTTCCACATCCAAGATGACTAAATAATGTTGTATTAAAAAGCTAATATTTTATGTCTCAATTTGCATACTTTTGCTCTCTCTCCCGTTCTCCTTTCCTTAGTTCACTTCAAGTTCTGCCGGACTCATAGGTCGTGATCGTAATGCCATTCGTTATATTATTATTTATATAGCCTTCTGATTATCTTGTCTTGTCTCACCAATTTCTTCCTCCGTAACCCCACTCCTCCCAACCCTTCTATGACCATTTTCCCTCTCCATTCCAGATACTTTCTGCCTTTCTGCTTTGCCGTCTCTCGATTTCCCTTCTTCTTCTTCTTTGACCCACCGCCGTAGGTCAGTGGTAAGGCGTTTGCAGTATGATTGCATTGGTGATTTAGTGTTGAGTTTGGTCCCTACCCCTCTTTTTTTGGCATGGTAATCCCCGTCTGTTATATTGCCAATGGCTGTGTGGACGCTAAGCTCCAATGTTCATTTTGTTTCTTCTTTAACTCCATTAACCATTGGTTTTCCAAAAAAACTTCTAACATTCATTATTATTGTTCTTGTTCTACTTGTTCTTCTAGTCCTTCTTGTTGTTGTTGTTGTTGTTGTTGTTGTTGTTGTTGTTGTTGTTGTTGTTGTTGTTGTTGTTCTTCTTCTTCTTCTTCTTCTTCTTCTTCCATCTGTCAATCTTAACATACGTACTAGTACGTGTATGCCAGTCTGAAACGACCGATTCTGACATCCCGCGCCCTTCCGCAGATGGTGGCTCTGCCTGAAAGATGCACCAATACAATTAAATGTAAACACATTCCAATCCAGTCTATATCATTTCCTACTCTCTTCCCCACCTTAAACACTATGACATACATGATAATAGAGAATAACGTGGATCTTCAGCTTGCTTTCTTTATCTGTGCTAGTACACATTCCATCGATCAGTTTTTATTTTAATGTCCTCTCTCTCTCTCTCTCTCTCTCTCTCTCTCTCTCTCTCTCTCTCTCTCTCTCTCTCTCTCTCTCTCTCTCTCTCCCTCTCTCTCTCTCTCTCTCTCTCTCTCTCTCTCTCTCTTCCCGTACTCTAATATATACTGTACAGTCTTTGCTTCAACTCACACATCCCAGATTCCTCCTAGAAGGCCCAACAAGCTTGATGGATAAATCAGCTGACAAACGAGGCATCTCTGGAGCAAGGCTTGTTGTTCATCTCCTGCACGCCAACATAAACATTGTTATGGCAGGAGTTTTCAACACCCTCAAGTATTCTTCTTCATGAAAACATTTTCGGTCCGTCAGCGTGCATGCACACTCTACTAGCCTTGACGACGGATTTATCTCAATTTTTGTCTGTATAGCAGTTCGCGCTTGTATTCGACTAGACCAAGCATGGCTGCTAATAGGTTAATTCTTGTATTAATCATTCGGACGAGGGTATATTAGCGGAGGTGTAATCTGTAGGACACGCATGCATTCCATCGCACGGACTTTAAAGATCCTGACACTCATGTCTTATGCGGGTGAGTGCCAAGTTTACCAAAACACACTCGGACCTAGTTCAATTTCCATCAAAAAGCGAGATGACGCCTTTTGTGACTTGATAACATTAAATCTTCTTGTTATTTGTTTTGCTATCGTCTTAAGTAGCTCTTTGAGATCAGTTCGCACATTTTGGACTGTGAAATAACAAAGCTCTGTTCAGCAGACTGTTGGCTCAGTCGGTAGAACGCTCGCCTTTATTGTAAGAGAACGTCAGTTCCATTCCCCAAGTGACGGGAGACTTTTCTCACATGAGTCGCATCGACCTGACTTTCTGTACTGACTTTGTATCCGGGATTCACTTCCCGCATGTCGCTGCAGCGGCACATTAAAAGTGTCTGGCCATGTGTTTTGTGCAGTCTGAGATAAATCCCAGTATCTAGGTCTGTCGGTGTATTTCAGATCTACTGGGTAGTTTGCACTTTATGGGTGGCTTGAGCTTGATCTTCTTTTACGCCAGCGCCGTGAGCCGCTCTTTGAACTTGTAAGTGCACTATACAAAAACAGATAGTTTCCTCATTTTAATTCTTGTTAAATTTATTGTGATGTGCTACCTTTTTGTTTATTAATTAAAAGGATCTTGATGTTTTCCGCTGTTAAATAAATTGGTACCATTCATTAGTCTGGTTTAATCTTTCTTAGTCTTTGTTCATCTTTCCCGTAACCTGACTTCCACATAATTTCAAGAACATTTGTCATCGTTAGGTTCGCTTTCTAAGAGCTACAAACAAGTTAATGATCATGGAAAAGATGTTCCCTGAAATACAGCACTTCACCTGCTCTCTGCTTAATTCACCGAAAATAGCAAGAAGACCGTCATTATCATCATCATCATCATCATCATCATCATCATCATCATCATCATCATCATTATCATCATCATCTTCATCATCATCATCACATCATCATCATCATCTTCTTCTTCTTCTTCTCCTTCTCTTTCTTCTTTTTCTCATCCTCATCCTCATCCTCATCATCCTCATCCTCATCCTCATCCTCATCCTCATCCTCCTCCTCCTCCTCCTCCTCCTCATCATCATCATCATCATCATCATCATTATCTTGTGTGTTACTCTTTTATTGTCTATTATTCACCTAAGTGATTTAGACATTGGAAATAAGAAAAATGAACATAGTACTGAACAAATGTAAATAATTAACTATATCAAAAAGTCAACTTATTAACAAGAACATCATTATTATTATCTTCTTCTTCTTCTTCTCCTCCTTCTTCTTCTTTTTCTCCTCCACTTCCTCATCATCATCATCATCATCATTATCATCATGAATTTTATCCTCCTTCTCATCATCATCATCATCATCATCATCGTCATCATTATCGTTATTTTAAGTAGACGTCTGGTAGGTTTGATCTCTATCATGCTAGCCTTCTTGAAAAGGAATGGACCAGTATTTCTGATTAACCAAAGACGTATTACTCATGGCGCACGCTGTACTACAGATGTTAATGTTGTGGCTTCTGTTCGCCTGTAGGCCTTTTTATATATAGAACTTTCTAGCCTCATGGCAAGCCCACTAAACCAGGAGGCCAGGATTATTCTGCATTCTTCGCGGCAGTACATTTCAGGAACTTTTTTTTTAAACTTAAGGGAAAGATAACCTTTGTAATTATGTTCACATAACTTATTGAAACTTGTCTTAATCGCTAAACGTACGTTAATAATTCACAATTCCCCCTTTTTGTGTGTGTGGGGGGGGGGGGGGAAGCGGGATGATTATGATGGAGGAAATTTAAGACGTGTCTTCTACATCTCTCTACTCTGCGGAAAAGGGTTAGTCAAGTTTAAGATGCCGAGTTTGGTTGTAATAGATATATATATATATATATATATATATATATATATATATATATATATATATATATATATATATATATATATATATATATATAGTCCTATATATATAGTCCTATATATATATATATATATATATATATATATATATATATATATATATATATATATATATATATATATATATATATATATAGTCTCTTTGGACAGACGCTCAAGAGTTAAAAAAGTTTTTTAATGTAGGACTTAAAAGCCTGCTGAGCACTCAGCTATTAAAGTAATAGACATACAGCAAATGGATAGGTCTTTTAATACATTTAATGAATTTAATGAGTTTAAAATGCCAGTGTATAACAAATGAATGTGTGTGTGTGGGTGAGAGAGAGAGAGAGAGAGGGAGAGAGAGAGAGAGAGAGAGAGAGAGCGACAACAAGCGTACTTGGAAAATTGCATTGTGGTCACAATTACATACTGATAATATAATGGGTAATCGGTGTCCAACCCGACCGCAAAGCTTTGATATTTAGACGGTTTTTCTATATGTTGCGTAAACAAACAACTGGTCTTAATACATAAACCTTTGCATCATAATTATTAACTCTGACCGCCGAAATGTGTTTATTTATTCATGTACTGCATTTTCTGATTATGTAATATTTTTTTCCTTATCATTTTGATTAAGAAAACAATAAAACAAACAAACAAACTTTGCAGCGGTGTTTTAGAGACAACAATAGCTTGCTATTAGTAAGCGCCACGACATTGACAACACGGCCCGAACAGAACTGTTCGGGTTTTTTTTTGTTTTTTTATCCCTCGTAAGAGGGACATAGCAAATGTTGACTTGCAAGGCGGGGAAGCGTTTTGATAGTAAACCGGATTACCGGCTACTAGTGTCATGACACTCTCCACAAGTCACTGCCACTGACTTCCATAAAATGCCTGCCGACATTGTAGTCCTGCTCATTACCAACAGCAGAAGGCGAATGGTCAGGCAGGGAAAACATATGTCGTGTCGCCTTGTCTTGCATAATCCAATGGCCACACCAAAAGATTCTGCACAGCAGGAGCCACTCAAGATTAGACTAACCCCAAAATGGAAGGTAGACAACCTCTCCCAAGCGTGAACCAGTCGCCTCCCATTCCGCCGCATTACTTAAAAACAAGGTACAGGGAGAAGAAGCAGAAGGAGAAGGAGGAGGAGGAGACAACAGAAAAAAAAGAAGAATGGGAAAGAGGATTAAGAAGTAGGAGGAAAATGCGAATTAGAAGGAGAAGAAGAAGTTGTAGTTGCTGATGAGGACGAGTATGGAAAGGACGAGGACGAATAGAAGAATGGAAGGGGGAACGGAAAGTAGAATATTTTGTGCAAGTTAGAGGTAGGATTGAATTATGATGGATTGATGCTTTCTTTGCCCCCTGCTCCTAGGTGACTGGCGTTGCGCAGCGACTGACCTGACGTGCTTTCGCTGATAGGGGGCCCAAGTAGTCCGAGCCAAATTCAAAAATGAAAATAATTCACTAAGAAGAAGAAGAAGAAGAAGAAGAAGAAGAAGAAGAAGAAGAAGATGAAGAAGAAGAAGACGAAAACGACGACGACGACGATGAAGATGATGATGATAAGGATGATGAGGATGAGCATCTACAACAAAAACAACATACTCATATTGGATAACTGATGTATACTCCAAACCTAATAACGTTTTACTAACCAAGCTAACAAATGTAACAAGTGGGTTAAAAGAGCTTTCTACTTCGCTTCTCTTACAACCTTTAACAGTTGTATGTGCTCGATCAAATCTCTTTCCATCTCGTTGAGCTCTAAACTATCGACCACATTAGAACCACCACCATCGTAATGTTATCGGAGCACAAAATTGTAGAGAACTTTTCGGTCTTCATGTAAACTTGAAACTCATGAACTTAAAAATCTTTAGCCTGCAATGACGTATTGAATGCGAAACTGCACCGAACGTTTATAGGCTCTTTTTTTTTTAAAATATGTCACTCGCGTAACTCAATTAGTTCAACCTACGCGTTGTTACCCGTTTTGTATGTTCTGGTTTAGTATTGCAATCTATTTGATTTGGAAGCTTTAATAGTTAGGCCGCTTGAAATAGTTTTTACACTATAAAGAAAATTGGAATGGCAGTTCCTTAGGAATAATTAGAAAATGCTGCATTGTCTGCCCTATTCCTTTTACTTTGTTCCTCCCTCCCTCCCCTTCCACCCCCGCTTCCCTCGCCCTCCCTTATACCCCCCCCCTCCCCCCACTTATCTCTCCGAGTCTCTTTCTCCACAACAACACTATTTGGTACATTCTCGGATGTTTTCCTCTTTCTTTCTTTCTTTCCTTTGATTTTTTTCTTTTTTTTCTCTTTTTTTCGTTTTTTCTTTTTTTTTTTCTTTCTTTCTTCTACATACATATGTTCTCTCTTTCCTTCTTAATTTCTTTCTCCCCTTATCTGGTAGAACTTCCAGTATTTTCTCTCTTTCCTTACTGTTTCTTCTGTCTTTATGTCTGTATTTTTTCTGGCTTCTTTATTTTTTTATTTATAGAATGCCACGCTTTAGCCATAATTAAACTTCACGTTACGTTTATGGGTGCCAAGTGTGTTCGGGATGAAAAGTAATCAAACTAGTACTAATCTAGAAAAAAAAACACAAAATTGTTGACAAGGTGTTTGTATAGATTGATCTAGGCATTCAGATTACCCTTTTTCTAAGAACGAGTCTTGATTACAATTTTGATTATTCGCGTTTTGTTTTATAACTGCATGTGTTCACGCTCTTCTAAATTAATTAAACATGTTTCCGCAATATTTTATTACATCGAAGTAAGTCTTGATGGTTGAGTCTGGTTACATGTCTTCAAGTCGAAGTTGCAGGTTCGGAAGTGAAAGGCCACCGAGTTTTCTCCGGATTGCCTCCCTTCATTAATAATGGTATTGGATGTAATGAGTCTAAAGTTTCAACAAAACAAAATACAAACCTAATTTCCTCTCCGTTTGTCTAGTAGCGAACTCACAGGCTTCAGACACATGTCATTGAGAGATGAAAATGTGTTGTTTGTGTATTTAGGCTAAGAGCGTGTATAATTTGTGCGTATGTTGGTTTAAATTAAAGGGTCGATGCGTTTCAAAGTTGATTTAGTAGTGAATCGCATACACAGCATCCAGTATTATTGGTGTTATTAATATTAAATGTGACACAATATATTGATCACGCAGTTGACTATTTCCGAACTGAATACCACTACAGGCTAGGCACATCCCACGATTTGCGCTTGTATACGTTACCGGGTGACTGTTTGGTGCATATAAGCGTATACCATCATTATTACATAACTGTATATGTAAACACCCCCTTTGGTGCATCTCAGAGAAAAGCAGATGATTGTTGTAATAGGAATATACGATACTTTAGCTCTTTACACGTTAGTTGCCAGACACTGACATGTGTACGTTAAATCTATTTCTCATTCATTCACCTGCCATCGTTATTCAGAATTACGCAAGTCCATTTCCTATTTATCGTATTTTGAACTTCAACCCTGGAAATATTGTAGCCTATAATTATAGGGTTGGGGGTGGAAGTACAAACAGCCATAAAAAAAGAATAAAAACATTATATTGCTATCTGCACATTATATTGCTATCTGTCACATCCCGAGCATTTTACAGTTTCAGAAAAGAACCTTGCAGTCTTCCACCAAATTGCACAAATACTTTAGTTATTTCTGGCATAAATTCTGGTCCCCACTATGAATACCAGACAAAATAATTCAAAGGAATTCGATTAGGCCGTTAAGTTGAATTATACTGTAAACAATCATATTTTATTCAAAGAAAACATATAGGATTGCGGGCGCGCTTGAGAAAAGAAAAAAGAAGTCCCGCAAAAAAAAGTATTCCCGAAATATGTACAAGCACAGACCTTCATCGGGGTGTCGGATAGCGCAGTGCTTGGAGCATTCGCTACTGTGTCGCAAGTTAAGCACCGTCCAGTGCGGTTAGCATTTGGATGGGTGACCGCAAAACGTGAAGCGACAAATAACAACGCTCCCAGTTGACTCAACTGTGACTGAGTACCTACTCTCTTAAGGGTGGGGAAGGTAAAGCAGCGAGGGAGAGAGATGGGCATCACCCTCATTACGCTGGCCCAAGATAAGTGTGATCTCCAACATCACGTTCCCCTACGGCCACAAGGCTATGGGACTACCTTTACCTTTAACTTTTTACAGACCTTCATAGGTCATGGGCAGGATATATAAATGGGAAATACAGATAAGTGAAAAGATTACCCCTGGTTTTGAAGGGCACTAAGACAGGTAACGATAAAGGTGTTCCCGTAGTCTCTCAGTCGTTGGGTAGCTACCATCTCCTCTCTTCCTTGGTTCCAAACAGAGACAGATTGACATTCACAGCTGGACGAACTGGACGTGTTACGCGCTTATTTAGTTCTGTATGTCGTTCTACACGTTCGGTTGTTGCATCCAAGTAGGCCTGCTCAAAATATTAATTTCCCTTGCAACCGCTAACCCTGTTTCGACGTTGCTTAACCAAACCATTTCTAGAACGTGACCCTGCGCGCCACCATTAAGACAGAAATGTGAAAACATTAAAGGAATCAGAAACAGACATTGTGATACCCCTCCACCCCCATTCTACTTCCCATCCCTCAAGTGCGACTTAGACATAATGGATAGGATCCGACATGTCGTAAACATATCTGGCTGTGGGTTTTGAAAAATAAATATAATGATTTAATTTTGATATTAGCACTTTTCAATGTCTGTGTTCGACAATAGCTAGAGAGCTTTGAAGACTAATTATTGCAGGAGCTGAGCAGCGAGACACCGTTCTATAAATCTAAATGTTGAGTGTGCCAGAAAACGAGGAAGAGGGTACACATTTCATTTAATCAGAACGTCAAGCAGACATTAGACAATGCTTAAAGTGCGTCTGAGGTCAAGGTCAAAATTGTGCACAAACTTCTAATTCACACTAAGAGATTGCTATTTGTTTATATAGAGAGAGAAAGACAGACAAAGATAATTTTCAAAAATTCAGCCTAAACCGTTCAAAAGTGTGCATGCTATAGCAGCACATGACTTATCACCGTTAGAATCAGAGGCACAGGCGCCCAAACAGATTAACGCAGCAGTGCATGACGAACATGGTCCGAAGTGTTGTTGTGAGTTAACATTCCCGGGAATAGTAGATGATGTGTCATGAGTGACGTGTGAGAATTCTGTTGCTTACCCTCGCGACCTTATTAAGCTGCTTATATACTTCTGTGAGAGCTTTCACTTCTGTAATGTGAATTAACAAACCAGGCTAAAATCAGACTATACTATCTAGTGTACAAGTTGAGGAGGGGAGGGGTGGGAATGACCTTAAACTGACTTTACAGTTTATTAGTCGTTATTTTTCTTCTTCGTGCCAGCAAAGTCCTCATGAAAATAATGTTCAACAGGTTGAAACCCCAAGCTGAACAGATCATAGCTGAAGAATAAGTAGGATTCAGGCAGGACGAAGTACCACTGAGCAGATTTTCAACCTCAGAATAACCTGCGATAAATACCTACAGCACCAACAACATCTCTCTCTCTCTCTCTCTCTCTCTCTCTCTCTCCTCTCTCTCTCTCTCTCTCTCTCTCTCTCTCTCTCTCTATATATATATATATATATATATATATATATATATATATATATATATATATATATATATACATACATACCATGTGTTTATAGAAGCGTTTGACCGAGTCTGGCATGCAGCTCTTTGGGCAACCATGAGAGTGTACAACATCAGCTCCAATATGTTTGGCCATCGGGAACTGGTTCAGAGCAACAATCGGCGTACGTCAAGTATGCCTACTGTCTCCAACACTCTTCAACATCTTCCTACAGCGCATAATGCCAGATGCCCTTGCAGATCACGAAAGCATCGTCAGCATAGGGGGCAAAGCATTCTCCAACCTCCGTTTTGCGGATGACATTGATGGATTGGCTGGAGAGGAACATGAATTTGAACAGAGGTTTGACACCACCTCCAGAGCAGTTGGAATGGAAATAAGAGAAGACCAAAATGATGGCCAACGACACCAGTGGCATCAACACGGACATGATAGTTCAAGGCAATTTCCTCAACACAGTGCATAACTTTAGGAGCCATTGTATCATACAATGGTCCCGACAGGAAGTCCTCTCCAGGATCGCACAAACCACTGCTGCCCTGACAAGGCTGAAGCCCATTTGGAAAGACAGGACCATCAGTCTACATCCCAAGGTAAGCCTGCTGCGCTCTCTTGGCATCTCCCTCTTCATAGACGCTTGCGTGGACCCTCACAGTAGGTCTACAACGAAGAATACAAAACATGGAGATGAGGTGCTACAGAAGACTTCTTGGCATTTCCTATACCCAGCACACCACCAACAACGATTTCCGACAGACCATCACACAAGCCATTGGACAACACGATGACACACAGTGGTGAAGAAACGGGAACTCCGATGGTATGGCCACGTCACTAGAGTACCAGGTCTTGCAAAGGCTTTCCTGCAAGGTACGGTGCAAGAAGGCAGAAGAAGAGAGAGACAAAAGGGAGGTTCGAGAATGGACTGGCTTGACACTGAGCGGAGCCCTGAGGGTTGCTGAGGACAGAGAAAGATGGAGTACGCTGGTTAAACGATCATCTGTGGTGCTCCATCGACTTTCGAGTTACGGGATAAGATAGGGATAAGGAATAGGCGGCTCTCTTCTATTATGTCATTTGCACTTGGATGCATTCAGTTGTTAAAGACCATGGGTTCAGTTGACCTACAGCTGTTCAGTATATATAGTTCAAGATGGATTTGGGTCATGAGACCAGGACAAATGTGTCTTGAAAACAGATCAGTGATAATCACTTCCCCATCCGGCAAAACATACCAAAGTATGAAGGCTGGGATGATCGATGTTGTTTTGAATGGAAACAGCAGCTTTGGGAGCATCAATGTATTGAATGTATACAATCTCCTTAATTTTTGACCCTCACACTCACCCAAACCCGACCTCATTGCAACTGTACCAACCTGAAAAAGCTGGAATCGTTGTACTTTTGTCTAGTTGCAAAGTAGTTTGTTGTAATCGTGTTGATGATGGCGGTCAGGGCGATGATGATTTTCAAAGAGCAGCAACAATGTCTATTCTGCATTATTTAACGGCCTATTAATGATTTGCCCAGTGCTCGTATTTTACTCTCTCTCTCTCTCTCTCTCTCTCTCTCTCTCTCTCTCTCTCTCTCTCTCTCTCTCTCTCTCTCTCTCTCTCTCTCTCTCTCTCTCTCTCTCTCTCTCTCTCTCTCTCTCTCTCTCTCTCTCTCTAGAGGGGCCGGGTAGCTCAGTTGGTAAGAGCGTCTTGCTAGTAACCGAAAGGTCGCTGGTTCGAATCCCGGATTGGTCAACGTGTGATCATATTATTTTCCCCTTTACCAACAACTGGCCCGCTGGTGTCAGTATAAATCGGTCCAGTAGTCACCTATATGCGAAAGTGTCGTGTGACTATAATCTACAAACAACATCTCTCTCTCTCTCTCTCTCTCTCTCTCTCTCTCTCTCTCTCTCTCTGATTTGATTTCTTCTGTTAACCCGGGCTTACGAGGACCAATCAGACGCGAGAGTGTGACGTCACGAGTTTAGAGGTCAACCTAAACTCCTCCCACACGCATAATTACACGCAACAAAGGTTGTCTGCTACAAACGACTTGGCGAGCTTAGGCAGTTGAATTCACTTGTGGCATGTCGATCTTAGTAAATTTTTTTCAATACAATACAATACAATACAATACAAGATTATTGCTTTAGGTCCAGCGGACTCTTCCGAGCCAAATCAGGACCATGTTTCATATTATAGTCAAATCGTGAAAGAAAACATTACATCGTCATGAAAAAGTGCTTTGTTATAGTGAAATTACACAGCTACACCCGTTTATAAATTCGAACCGGGCCCTGATGAACATGGCGCGACTACCTCGAACCAGCCGTAAAACGTAAGCCAAATGTGGCGACTAAACTCATAAGGTGTGGCCACCCTTCAAAATTCCGGTCAGTGAAAACTCTCATAACCCAATATATAAGCCGTAAAACGGAAGCCAAATGTGTCCACTACTTAAACAGAAGAGTAGTATTTTACAGAGAGTCATGATCGAGTTGTGTTCAGTTTCTAATGAACTGAGCTCTTCTCATCCCTCTGCCATTTTCATTAGCATTTCTTAATTGCGAATATTCTTTAGCGTAAGTAATGTTTATTAATGTATAAACAGTGGTATACATTGTAGCATAGAATATATATGCAGCTTCTGGTCTATCTGTCATTCTGAAGAGGACGATACGTCATCAAATGCCTATTGTTTCAGGACTATTGGTAAGTAGGATTTAATTCGAGGAAATTCCAATGTAAATCCTCTGCAAATTCTAGGTACATAATCACGTATAGATCTGGTATATGTAATGGATTGCAAGGAGAATAAATACCCTCGTCTACTGATGGATAAGGAATTACTCTCACACACATTTCGTTTGGAGACTATAGGGCCAGTAGGATTTTTCGAGGAATCTATGTAAATCCTCTGCAACCAACACAAGCAAACTCATCTATAGAGGAGGGATAAGTTATTACACACCTGTGGTTTCAGAACCAGGTATAAACTGTATATTGATAGACCTGTAAGGCTTTCTCGTTGTATCTGATGTAGGGAAACTAGGTTGTCAAAACAAACAAAGGCTGCTATGAAGACAGGATTTATGCCACTAGTGTCAGAAAAGGGAAAACGGTGCAAGGAATATATAAAACCGAGTTTCATCTATACCTGGGAGGGTGAGATAAATAGTGCAGCTTTTGATATTCCTCTTAAGAGAGATTGGCTGAAAGCTTCTCCTTTATATAGGTTAATGTACGGTGCGAAACTATAAATGTGTACAATTTATGCAATCGTTTTATGGGACCGTGATGTTATACAGACTCTTTCGATAGACATTGGGGGAAATAGACTTTTATTTCTTTTGTAGGCATACCGGCTTTTATTAAGCAGTTATGCTTACAAAGGAATTGGTTGTAGATATAGATATAAATAGATTAGATTAGGTTAGATTAGATAGATAGATAGATAGATAGATAGATAGATAGATAGATAGATAGATAGATAGATAGATAGATTAGATTAGATTAGATTAGATTAGATTAGATTAGATTAGATTAGATTAGATTAGATTAGATTAGATTAGATTAGATTAGATTAGATAGATAGATAGATAGATAGATAGATAGATAGATAGATAGATAGATAGATAGATAGATAGATAGATAGATAGATAGATAGTATTGAGAGAACTTTGAGTAAAAGCTAATTTAAAGGCGCGAAACTATAAAAGCTGCAAACTTCGGGCACGTCAAAAAGACACTGTGGTAAACTTCCTGTTTTCATTACCTTTCATTGAAGAACCTGCGTGATGTTGCCCGTTTGACATAAAGCTTAAAGGCGTTGATGGTCAGGTTTTGAGCTTCCCTTTGAAAAATAATTGGTTGAAGTTGCTGTATTATGTATTTGGCAAGTGTGGATGCATTGCAAATGTTTTGAATTTCCTTTCCTTCGTTTTTTTCCCCTGGTAAATATAAAACTGACTGTTCTTAGTATCCTAAAGATGAAGATATAGGCCAACGTTTTAGCTTCCTCTTAAAGGAAAACAGGGCATCAGGGATTTGTGTGTGTGGGTGTGTGGAGGGGGGAAGGCTTTGTTTGTGCGTAAGTGCGGGCGCGTGTGTGCGAACCGACCGCTAAGCTTTGAATGTTAGGCGTCTCTTCCTTGTTATGTAAACACTCAGAACAACGGTGCCTGCGTTTTACACGCCTACGCAATGGTACAGTGTTTACACTCCACCTGAATGGTATTAATAGGCGCACAAACAAATGAATTTATCGATTTCTATCCGATCCTTATATTTGAAAGAGGTTATCTTTTGCCTTCATCTTTTTTTGGTGGGGCAACACTCACTGTAAGTTGTTTTTTTTAAAGCATCCGTTAAGCTGGAATGTGTAATATCTGGGTCCCTTTAACAGTGGCAGAGTTTGCTATGACTACGAAAGAAATGGTGACATCGTAATAAGGACGACAATCGGTCTAAACGTGGATAAAAGAAGTTGTTCTATAACAAGTGACCTATTAGGAACATGTTGCAAGACCATGTAGAATGTTGAAGACAAAGTGGGACGAACTCTCCAGCTAAAATCTCTTCCTAGGACGATGCAAATCTATTCTATATACCTTTAAACTAGTTAAAGTGCGGGGCTTTTTTTTTCCTTTCCAAATCCTAAGACTATAAATAATAGTTCCTATTTATTTAATCGTTCTATTATCCGCAGGATCTCATCTTTCATATGATGATGATGGTCATTGTTGTCAGGGTGGCGACGTGGTGATCGTCCTTAACGCTGATGCAATAGGACGTTAAGCTTCGTTGTTCCTTAATCGTTCTTATTTAGCTTTTTTCTAGCTGAAGAGCAACTCAATGCGCTGGCTGATACAGGATCTAACTCAAGCTGTCCGAGGCGCACACTTGCAAGCACTTCAACTGAGCACAATCCTGGGCGACCGGATTTTGAGGAGAAGGGACGTAATGCTTGTTGGATGTACATGAACGTTAGGATCTGTAAAGTCCGTGCATGGGAATGCGTGCGTGCACCAACTAGACCTTAGGTTATATTCTCATCCGAAAGAATAGGGGCGCGCAGTGTCTCATGGCCATGATTTTGTTGTTGTTGTTGTTGTTGTTGTTCGACACTCCAGGCATGCAGTCAACCAGCTTGGAATCCCTGCCTACACAGGTTGCAATGTTGTTGCTTGACATTTCAGTCTTTCCAGCTTCCTGACGCGGAGTACATGTACACCATTTTAGCCCACTGTAGGGTCTTGGTTTTTGTTGTTGTTGTTAATGTTGTTGTTGTTGTTGGGACACTTTAAACTGCCAATCAGCTTCGGACCCTTGCCTGTTTAGGCTGCAAATTGTCGCTTAACATTCAGTGTTCCAATCGTTGTTTGCCTTTGCAAGTAGGCATACCACTGAGCGGCTACAAACCAGCTGAGCATTTGCAGCCCGTGCCACACGCTTGTCAGGTACATGGGTGCGCGTTCCTGGAAGTAGGCCCGAGTCATTCAGCAGTCGGATACGATGTCCTTACTCGCAAGAATCGAGTACTATCTAGTGGCTTCTTTTGTTGGTTTTATGGACGTGTGACGACGTGCTGAGTATAGTTATGGACATACTTTAAGCTAGTCGATAATCAGAACGAGCCAAATGTCGATCTGTATGCAGGTCGGTCCGTTGCATGCTATAACTCAAGAACCACTAAACGGATTTTGACCAAACTTTATAAGAACATTAGCTGGGTTAGTGGCCAGTCGGTAGGTCGGATCGAATTTAACTGGGTTTTTAAAACACTTTTTTTGTGTGTGCATTATTTTAAAGATTATTTACTTGGATACTTTAATCACCACTCATGCAACTTTTTGTATTCTTGACTTTTCCACTTTCATAAAGGTCAAGGTCACTGACGTCAGTTATATTTTAAAGACGTTTCGCGCTTTATGTCAAAATTGGATGTACCGATTTTGATATATTTTTGCTTGAAGATCATAAACATCGAGACCCATTTTTATATGCTTTCATTTTGTTTCTTTTGGATAAGACCCGAGTCAAAACATCGCCACAAAATGAACACTTTAGATAATGATTTTTTCAGCTAAGTGTTTGCGTGTGCTGTGAGTGGCTGGCAGTACATCTGAAAGGTTGCCATCTTTTTATCCTTTCCATCTGCACTTGTTAACACTTTCTACGCACGTAACTGTCACGTGGGGTTTATGGGCTCTGCACAATGGAATTATGGACCCTCACGTTTATTCGGTGGGAACTGCTAGTAAGTCACCCTATGAATTACTTTAATAAATTTATTTGTTTAGCTCGTTCTGTGTTAAGGTTGGGGTACAGAAATAGATAGAAAAAAGGTAAAAGAATACTGTCACCCTAGCTTTCACACGGCTATGAATCATATGTAGTCCAGCCTTTTGATAACAGTTAAAATCACACATTTATTTCTTCTACTCTATACAAGGTTCTCTAAGTACTAATCTAACTTAAAAAGTCTCTTTCAATGCTAATAGTTCGATCGCTGATAGTCTATGCAGCTGTTCTATCTTCATCGGGCACTCGCTAGTATATCTCATGTAGATTTGGACTACTGTGGTCCGTTTTAGAGTTTCTGAATAGTTGGACTACTGTGGTCCTGTTCTGATCAGTTTAAGTGCACTTGGGATAACACACTTAACTGGCGGGTGGTGCGGTCGAAGTCCTTCTGTGAGGTAGCTTCTGGTCCACCTGTGTCGTTGTGTAGTTGGGTTCCCTGGCCACGCTGTGGGGTCTGACAGGGAGTTTTACCGGGTCGCTCGTTCCGACTTGTGCGGTAGAGGTTCCTCAACCAACTTGTTTCTGTGGAGTGGGGTTCACAGGATAGCTCGGGATAGCTCGGGATAGCTCGGGATAGCTCGCCTGCCCGTCTGTAATATAAGAGACGAAATTCTGCACAACCCTGAATAATCGGTTTGTGCAGAGCGTCTCACTGAAAGCCAAGTAGCCCTCAGTGATAGCTCCACATCTCTATACATAAGCGACGAACATTCTGCTACTTCCGGGTTCCACTGGAATCTCACTCTAAATTCCTATACATACATAAATATCAAACGTGGCTAACTATACACATACAGAATTAATAATATTATAAACATTCAGTGGTACAGCCACTGGTCTGCAAACATACATATAAGTTAAACAACAGTGGTTCCGTATGGTATGCAACATGGCGGCGTAACCGGTCGTGTTTCGCCTCGTGGTAGGCTCTTCCACATGGTCACGCAAATTCGGATTAACAATTCACATTTATGCATAGCAAATTCTTCAAACATAATTTCAACAATACTACACATATATCACGATGAAACAGAAGGGTGTTCATTTACCTGTTTGACAAGTTCAGGCCCGTGTGACTTGATAGAATTCTACGATTCCTAAGTCCTGCTTCCTGGTCTAAGTGTAGAGAGATTTCTCTGCCAGCTTTCTAGCTGTTAACACTTCGGTGTATTACTCCCAACTGACCAAAAATGTGTTAGGCTCGGACCCAGTCAAACTGGCTCGAACCGCTTTGCGTAAGCTCTCATTGGGTAAAATGTTCATATTCAAAACTCAAGTGCTGACGTCACTGCGCTGTGTGTGTGGCTCAGGCTCGCAGTGTGCTGTAATTTAATTGCTACTGTGTACTGTACTAACTCTCTACTGTTACAAAGGCTACACAATGCTAAATAGTCGATAGGCAGAGTTTAAACTAGCCAATTCGTGACAGGCTCCCTCAACTGAAAAAAGGCGATGACTACTGGATTCGACCTTTTTCTACTACAGAGCCTAGTTTAACACTGCACTATCCTAGGGTCCTATTTACAAACTAAGTAAGTTGCTCTACCTGAGCTGCAATGCTGTGCCAGGTAGCTATGGACACTAGTGACAGGGTATTACTGGGCGGGGACGAATTCTGGTGCTGTGGCCCTTAGTTGTGTTGGGTGGGCGACAGCTGCTGTGTCCTCCACGAGATGGCGACTGAGGTAGTCGGCTCCGTGGTTTTCTTTGCCGGGGATGTACTCGATTTGGAATGAGTACGCCTGAAGGGTGAGTGCCCATCGCATCAGGCGAGAGTTCAAAGACTTGGAGGCTGCCAGGAACGATAGTGGTTGGTGGTCCACCTGAACTGTGAAATGGGTCCCATACAGGTAGAGTTGAAACTTCTGTATGGCCCAGACTAGTCCAAGGCATTCTTTCTCCGACGTGGCGTAGTGGGTCTCGGCGGGTCTCAATTTTCTGCTGGCGTAGGCGACAGGGAATAGCGTCTCTGCATTCTTGGGGTCGCGCTGTAGCAGTACTGCTCCGAGTCCTAAGTCGCTTGCGTCGGTGCGAAGAACGAATGGCTGAGTCAAATCGGGTAGGTGGAGTACTGGCGCCGATGTCATTCTGTCCTTGAGTGTTTGGAATGCTGTCTCGCATTCCGCTGTCCATACGACTTTGTCCGGGGCGATTTTCCGGGTTCCATTTGTCAGAGGTACGGCGATGCTGTTGTAGTTGGGGATGAACTTCTGGTAGAAGCCGCAGAGTCCTAGAAATGACTGCACTTCCTTCTTTGTCTTGGGCCTAGGAGCGTCGAGTAGGCGTTTCACTGTCTTTTCTACCGGTCGCAGGCTTCCTTGACTGATGGTGTGTCCCAGAAATTCTAGTTCTGTGAATCCAATCTGACATTTGGTGGGTCTTGCCGTCAATCCCGTGTCTCTGAGGCGGGCGAGTAGTTGTTGTAGGAGCGTGACATGTTCCTCCCACGTGGGTGTTGCGATGAGGATGTCGTCCATAAACGAATGTAGGTGCTCGCTGCTCAGGGGTGCCAGGAGTTTTCGCATCATGGCGCTGAAGATGCTGGGTGCGTTGTGGAGTCCGAATGGAAGTACATTGAACTCGAAGTGTCCTTCCATAGTGCTAAACGCTAGGTACTTTCGGACTTGCGGTTGCACTGGTATCTGGTAGTATCCTTTGCTGAGGTCGATGCGTGAGAAGTACTTCGCTCGCTGTAGCTTGGCAAATAGGTCTGTCTGGTCCGGGAGTGGCTCTGGCTGGAACTGCGTTACCGCATTCAGGAGTCTGAAGTCGATGCACAGTCGATGCTCTCCGTTGGGTTTTCGCAACAATACCGTGCCTGCGCTGTAGGGTGAAGTAGACTCTGAGATGATTCCGGCTGCCAGTAAGGTGTCTATCTCTTCCTTGATGGCTCGCTGCTGCGACAGTGGCATCGGGTAGAGCTTCTGGCGGACGGGTGTTGGGTCGGTCACCGTTAGGGTTACTTCGACGAGGTCTGTCCTCCCTGGTCGGTCTGTGAGCACAGTCTGATGTTGTCGAATGACCTGTAGTACTTGCTGTCGCTGTTTAGCGGCTAGGTCTCCGTTGAGTATCACGTCTTTGTAGGTTTCTTTGGAGTGCAGGGGATACTCTACTGCATTGGTCTCCATGCTTTCTCCTTCTTCCGCGATGGCGATGGCTAACAAGTTGTGAGTGCTGGGGGTCGCTGGTCGGTCCGTGTATTTCTTGAGGAGATTGATGTGGTGGTAACGGGCTCTCCCGTTCACCTCTACTTGGTAGACTGTCTTGGATTTCTTGGCAGTCACCCGGTACGGTCCTCTCCAAGCGATGTCCAGCTTGTTGGTTCCACTTGGAAGTAAGAGTAGCACTTGATCGCCGACTTGCAGTTCTCTGTCCTTCGCGTGGCGGTTGTAGTACTTCGCCTGACGGGCTCTTGCCTTCTTCAGTGCTTCACCAGCTTTCTTCCACGTTGCTTTGAGGGTTTCCTGCAGGTCTGCGACGTACTTGGTGGCACCTCTGGGTGTGTCGTCTATCTTGGCTTCCGTCCAACTTCTGCGTAGGGCTTCTAGCGGTCCTGCTAGAGGTCTGCCGAATAGCAATGTTGACGGGGTGTAGCCTGTGGCTGCATGGGGCGTTTCTCGGTATGCGAACAGTGCCGCATTCACGTAGGTGTCCCACGCTTCTGGATTGTCGTCGGCGACTTTCCTGAGTATGGTGAGAAGGGTTCCATTCAGTCTTTCTACTTGTCCGTTGCTGGCGGGGTGGTATGGTGGTGTGCGAATGTGATGGACTTGTATCAACTCGAACACGTCTTGCATCAGGCGGCCGGTGAACTGAGATCCGTTGTCCGTTCTAATGCTGTCCGGGAATCCGACTCTGGTAAAGATGGCGATGAGTGCATCTGCAATCTTCTTGGTGTCGATCGCTGGCAACGGGACTGCTTCGCACCACATCGTACATGCGTCGACGAGTGTGAGTAGAAATCTGTTCCGCTTCTTGGTCATGGGCAGTGGTCCTACTATGTCTACTGAGACTTGCTGGAATGGCACGCCGACTACTACTGATGGTCCTAAGGTAACTGGTACGGTGTGATGTCGCGGGGAATATCGTTGACATTGGTGGCAAGATTTCACGTAGCGCTTGACATCCTCCGTGATTCCTGGCCAATAGTAGTGTGCGCTGATTCTCTGCACTGTGGCTCCAATTCCCATGTGTCCGCTGAGTGGCATGCTGTGGCCTAATTCTAGTACTTGGGCTCGAAGGGTGGCTGGTAGTACTAGTTGGGTGTGATCTCCATCTCCTTGTCGATGTAGAACTCCCTGTTCCATGTAGAAGTCTCCCTTGTGCGGGGGTGTGTGCGCCTTGGGTAGCTTCTGGAAGCACTTCGCTATCGAGGTGTCTTCTTTCTGTGCTGTTTTGATCTCTTCGAGTCCTGGATTCGGAGCGAACTCGGGCTGGGGTGGTTGGGTTTTAGCTTGGGCCCTGGTTTGCACTGCAGCTATCTCTACAGTTTTTGGGGGCGTGCCTAAGAACACATACCTACAACCTAGCACTAGATCATACAGGGGTTTCTGTAAAACAGCTGCTTGGATTCGTCCTGTGACGTACCTACTCTCTACTTCGATCCAAGCTATTGGGCAAGTAGTCGTCGGTTTCGTCAAGTCTGCTCCTTGTAAGTCGACTGTCTTGTCTGTCAAGTCCGCGCGCGATACAAGAGACTCGCTGACTATCGCGTCGTATGATAGACCTGTGTCATACAGACAGTTCGCTTCTTTTCCGTTGACCTTGACCGTGTCTGTCACCGATGGGTGATCTCCGATCGTGTGTGGCTTATTACCGCTACTTTGAGTTAGAACTCTGTGCGCTGGCCGGCTTTCGCGCTCTTCCTACGTTGTGCGGCCAACTTGAAACATTCTGCGGTGGAGTGATTGTTTCTGTTGCAGAACGAACAATACCGTCTCTGTTCTGCGGGACCTCTTTTCCCGAATTCCGTGTTGGGTCCTTTATTTTGCCCAGGTCTGGGGTTATTCGGCTTATTCGCGGTGCGCTCTTCTCGGTTAGGGCTTCGTTTCTGTGCCTCTTTCCCGTTAGGCTTTAGGTCTCGCCTGAAGCTCTTGGCTTCTCCGTGTGCGGCCACGTACCTATCTGCGACCTTGACCAGATCTTCTAGTCTTTCCGCGCCCTGCTCTACTGAGAAGGTTCTCAGCTCGGGGGTCATGGTTTCCCGTAGCTGTTCCCATACTAACAGTTCTGTCAGTCCATCATACGTCTTAGCCGTGGCTGACTGGCTAATCCACTTATCCAGCGTTGTGGACAACCGATCCGCGAACTGCGCATAGCTCTCTCCTTTCACTCTCCGATTGGTGCGGAACTTTTGCCGGTAGCATTCTCCTGTCAGTTCGAATCCCGTTAGGAGTGCCTCTTTTACTTTGTGATAGTCAGTCACTCTGTCAGTCGGTAGCTTACTGTAGATGTCATAAGCCTTTCCTCTAAGTCCTTGACTAAGCTTGAAAGACCAATGAGTGGGATCTAGTTTATACTCTGTTGCTAGGCGCTCAAACCTAGTCAGATAGAGATCTAGACCTTCTTCTCTCTCATTGAATGTTCCCAGTGGAAATGACATTCCTTGTACAGGGTTGGATGCTACCTCTAGCTGATCTGAGTGGGAAGGGGTTGAGGAAGAACTTGAAGCTCCTGATCCCAATCTTCTTAGCTCTAACTCATGCTGTCTTTCTTTTTCCTTTTCTTCCCTCTCTTTTTCTTTCTCTGCCCTCTCTTTTTCTTTTTCTGCCCTCTCATACTCCCATCTCCTAACTTCTGCTTCTCTCTCTGCTGCTAATGCTGCCTTCTTCTGTTCTCCTTCTAATTCTAGTTTCTTCTGCTCTGCTTCTAATTTCTTTTGCTCTGCTTCTAATTCTGCTTTTCTCTGATCTGCTTCGAGTTTCTTCTGTTCTGCTTCTAATGCTAGTTTCTTCTGCTCTGCTTCTAAGGCTAGTTTCTTCGCCTCCCTTTCTGCTGCTCTCTCTGCCTTAGCCTCCTGTTTCTCTACCTCTGCATTTATATACGCAATTAGGTCCGCCCCTGCTAAGTGTAAAGCTTCTCCCAATTCCTTGAAACGCAATCTCAAGGCCACTGGGTCCGACATTGCCAAACGTGTCTATGAACACCCTCTGAATCACGTGGAATACCAAAACACTAGCAATATTGCAAGTCAATAAAAACAATGCAAAGACAATCAAATTCGTAATCAATAATAGAATAAAACAAGAGTCAAATGGCATACAACAGTTACTTAAGCAAAACCTGCAAAAGAACAATGCAACATACAGACACAAAAATAATTGAAGCAAAAAAGTTTTTAACTAAAGAATAGTGCACCCAAACTGAGTCAATGTTACCACTATTCTAAGTTATTCTACTACTCCTACTGTTATCTAATTTTATTGTACTTAGATCCGTTTATACCCAATTCCTATTATACACAGATCCTGGCTAGGCTCGCCAATTAAAGTGTCACGTGGGGTTTATGGGCTCTGCACAATGGAATTATGGACCCTCACGTTTATTCGGTGGGAACTGCTAGTAAGTCACCCTATGAATTACTTTAATAAATTTATTTGTTTAGCTCGTTCTGTGTTAAGGTTGGGGTACAGAAATAGATAGAAAAAAGGTAAAAGAATACTGTCACACTAGCTTTCACACGGCTATGAATCATATGTAGTCCAGCCTTTTGATAACAGTTAAAATCACACATTTATTTCTTCTACTCTATACAAGGTTCTCTAAGTACTAATCTAACTTAAAAAGTCTCTTTCAATGCTAATAGTTCGATCGCTGATAGTCTATGCAGCTGTTCTATCTTCATTGGGCACTCGCTAGTATATCTCATGTAGATTTGGACTACTGTGGTCCGTTTTAGAGTTTCTGAATAGTTGGACTACTGTGGTCCTGTTCTGATCAGTTTAAGTGCACTTGGGATAACACACTTAACTGGCGGGTGGTGCGGTCGAAGTCCTTCTGTGAGGTAGCTTCTGGTCCACCTGTGTCGTTGTGTAGTTGGGTTCCCTGGCCACGCGGTGGGGTCTGACAGGGAGTTTTACCGGGTCGCTCGTTCCGACTTGTGCGGTAGAGGTTCCTCAACCAACTTGTTTCTGTGGAGTGGGGTTCACAGGATAGCTCGGGATAGCTCGGGATAGCTCGCCTGCCCGTCTGTAATATAAGAGACGAAATTCTGCACAACCCTGAATAATCGGTTTGTGCAGAGCGTCTCACTGAAAGCCAAGTAGCCCTCAGTGATAGCTCCACATCTCTATACATAAGCGACGAACATTCTGCTACTTCCGGGTTCCACTGGAATCTCACTCTAAATTCCTATACATACATAAATATCAAACGTGGCTAACTATACACATACAGAATTAATAATATTATAAACATTCAGTGGTACAGCCACTGGTCTGCAAACATACATATAAGTTAAACAACAGTGGTTCCGTATGGTATGCAACATGGCGGCGTAACCGGTCGTGTTTCGCCTCGTGGTAGGCTCTTCCACATGGTCACGCAAATTCGGATTAACAATTCACATTTATGCATAGCAAATTCTTCAAACATAATTTCAACAATACTACACATATATCACGATGAAACAGAAGGGTGTTCATTTACCTGTTTGACAAGTTCAGGCCCGTGTGACTTGATAGAATTCTACGATTCCTAAGTCCTGCTTCCTGGTCTAAGTGTAGAGAGATTTCTCTGCCAGCTTTCTAGCTGTTAACACTTCGGTGTATTACTCCCAACTGACCAAAAATGTGTTAGGCTCGGACCCAGTCAAACTGGCTCGAACCGCTTTGCGTAAGCTCTCATTGGGTAAAATGTTCATATTCAAAACTCAAGTGCTGACGTCACTGCGCTGTGTGTGTGGCTCAGGCTCGCAGTGTGCTGTAATTTAATTGCTACTGTGTACTGTACTAACTCTCTACTGTTACAAAGGCTACACAATGCTAAATAGTCGATAGGCAGAGTTTAAACTAGCCAATTCGTGACAGAAGAAAGTATTCAGCACATGCAAGGGGAGAGAAAAATGTAAAGATGCAGTCATTTTAAGCACTGTTCACACAGAAATCATACATGGTCCTCATGTTCCTCTTCTTCAATAACTACATGTCTGCTTTTAACCTGTGTCGCCAACAATAAATCAGACATAACAATAATGATGATGATGATGATGATGATGATGATGATGATGATGATGATGATGATGATGATGATGATGATGATGATGATAATAATAATAATAATAATAATAATAATAATAATAATAATAATAATAATATGTATTTAGTCCACAACTCAAAATGAAGGAGGGAAAGAGGACAAGAATTTGTTGCCTAAATCTCACTCTCTCTCTCTCTCTCCCACACACACACGCAAACACACACAACCGTGTAGAAACGCCGTTGTGGTGACTTTCATGAAACTCTACATACGTTACTTTGACATTTTTACAAATGTGTCCATTTTTTTAAGCTAACCCTAACACTTAACCTAACCCTAAGCCTAACACAGCCCTAACCCTAACGGAACAATTGTTTTGACGTCAAAATAAAGGGGTCCGTCAAAAGAAAGTACGTAGAGGTTCAATTGTATGTCAGAATAACAGCGTTTCGACCTAGTCACACACAAACACACGCACACACTCATACACACACACAGACACACAAGTACAGTCTACTACAGCACACACATACACACTTACACACACACACACACACACACATGTACAGTCTACCTTTCTTTCTTTTACCATTGCAGAAGCAATTGTATCGCACAGTACATGATGAAATATGAAATTAACTCCTCAATCTGTCTATTATCCAAGTTATAAAATAATGACTCTATAAATACATAATAAGCATGGAACATATGCAATACATAAAATCTACAAGGGTAGTAGCTATAATTACACAGCAAACTAGATACAAATTTATCTTCACTAAAAAAAAAAACAAACAAACTATGCATCGTAAATTCTAAATTTGAAATAAAAACATGAAATTAAACAATTAAATCAACAAATAAAATAACATTATTTAAACAAAATTGAAATGTATAAAATTAAGATAAATTAAAAAAATACTAAAACCAGACCAACTAAAACTCAGCAGATCAACTTGGAATGCACCAAACACTCTATAACAAACTGATATACAAATGCACTTCAGAAGAAATTTAATATCACAACTGCCTGCATTGAAAAACAGAATCTGCCATCTTGGAACCAGAACTCTCAAATAAACAAACTACAACGATTACAGAAAGCTACAACAAAAACAACATATAGCTCTTTATAACAAGAACGGTAACTAACAACAACAACAATTACAATAATAATAACAACCACAACAAAACAACTATAACAGAAAAAAAACAAACACACAAAAATGTGGTCCACTTACCAATCCATATTTTCTGAGTTTGTTGAGTATGGCCTGGTAATACCACAAGGATTTTACTTCAGTGGGGATAGCTTGGTACAGATCTGTGTACCTGTAGAGGTATAAACATAAACTTCAGTCACTATACTAGTTGGTCAATCATTACATTAACCTTCGTTGCACCTCACTTTCAGTAGTCAATTTTTTTTTATTTTTTTTTTAGCTTAGCTATAACTATTTGACAAATTAACTTGGCCACATAAATTCTGGCACATGAAAAGTTTTTGTGATTCTTGGGGGACACGCTTTTATCAAAGCAAGCAAAGTAAATTTGATTTTTGTGTGTGTTTTGATAAACTAAATCAAGTTGGGGGCCAATAACATCCCTACAAATGACGAAGGTAACAATTGGTTCTTTCATGTTATCATCAGAATGTCTTGCAGCTGCAATCTTTGTGTAAGATCTTCCAACAACACCGTTTCAAAAGTGGGAGAGAATGACAGGGACATTAGAAATTCCCTTTTCTCAGGCCCTGCTTTATGTGCTCTGAACTCTCTCCTTTCCTATTTCCAGTTCTTTGGAGAGCCTCGGAATACCATATGTAATTGCTCCATACAAGATGAATAAAATTAATGCCTTTTGTTGTTTGGGTGGTCTGGGCTACTGTGAGTTGCTTTATTTTTCATTCTTTTTTCAGCAGTGCCATTAAAGTGACACCCAGGCTTGACGATGCTTAACTTGTGAAAGCTGGGACATGCCTGAGCTTTAATAACCCAGCAGCCATAGAAATAGAAAGACAAACGACGAACCAGTTTCCTTTGAAAGAAGACTTGCGGCGCATGGCCTCTTCGGCAGGTTTGTGCAAGAGTCTCTCCCCTTCCACTCTCATGGCTCTGATAGCCCTGTGGACACTGCTAGTCTTGGCCTGCATACACATGTACTTGCTCTGGCACTTGTTCAGCCGCTCCCTGCACACAATGTCACCGTATTTTTCAACAGCAGTAAGTAATAAAGACTGTATAAGAGTATGTAGTGTGGTTCTCAGCAATTTACTGAATGCTGTGTTGATTCAGCCCTGGAGCTTAAATCTGTGAAATTGGAATTCCTATTTATGCAGCCCTTTCACTCAATAACAAGGCAAGAGTCATCGTTATAAAGTTTTCCAACTGTATTCAGCAAAAGCCGCAAACAGCATCAACAACTGAATTCCAAAACTATCTCAAACTATCTCAACAGCATCAACAACTGAATTCCAAAACTATCTCAAACACACAACCAGCGCTATATTTATACCCACTGTACAGTGCAGAGAAACTTAGACTATTCTAGAATAACATAATCAATAACCAATTAGAACAAAGACAGTCACAGGAAACAAGCACTGTCTTACGTCATTGAAAGTTCTACATAGTTTGAATATTTGATTCCCTGATATGTAATAGATCTGGGAATCTTCCCTTTGTGACAAACAATTAGGCCTTTCCAGAAAGATCTGCTACAACAATCCAACTGAAGAAAATAAACGATCACATTATGATAAGCCTATCCCTAAATAGAATCAAACTAAAGGTAAATACAATTCCCAGTAGGCTGCTTAACCTTAATGGTTCCATTTGCTAAGCTCCTTCAATTCCATCAGCTTTTAACTTCTTATTCAGAATACTGTATGTGATACTGCGCTGCATGGGATGAAGAAATAACTCCACAACTTTAAGATGCGCATGGCTGGCCTCAATTTTAGAGAGAATCTATCATAACTGGATGAAACCAGTTTGGCATTGGAACTTTGCAGGACAAAGAAGGTAGACTGTGCTCAGAACACATCAAGCTGATTTATCACTTCATAATATTAGAATGGAAACAGTTGTCTAGGCAGAATGGCTAAAAATAGAATGTAGAAATAACTTCAAAACTATTTAGCACCTAGTATAGGAGAGTACAATCATTGTAAATCCTTAATGCTTGTGTGCTTGATCTGCGGAAAAACTTCTTTAATTGCGTTTCACTACTACAAACCTTATTATATATAGGTATGTGACTATGTGGGCGATAAAATTATGCTTATATAGTTGTGCTCCTTTTGTCTTTAATTAACATTTTAAAAGATTCTCTACAATCAAAAGAATTTAATACCAACTGCATCAATACATTATATAAGCTACATTTATTTTCAGGAAAATATCATTTACCTCTCCATCCGTTCCAGAATATCATGCAAGGTCATGGCCTTGTCATCCTGAACCTCCTTGAACTTGTTGGCAAGGTCAACGCTCAAGGTCAAGTACTTGTTGCTAGGCTTTTTCTCGTGAAACTCCAGCAGCTCTGCTGATCTGGAAACAAGCACCAACAAAAATACAATGTACATTTTAATGCAGTTTCTAATGCACTACAAATATAAATCTTTAGAATGGTCTGACGAGTTGAGTGGGACGTCACGTTTAATGATTTTATCTGATATTCCAGTAAAAGATAGTGTGTACTCACGGTTTCGGCTTGACGAATTTGTCGGCACGCATTCCACGAGGTATGCCGAGAGCTTCTTGAAGGTCATGCTACACAAACACAATCTTAACAGTCAATAAATCACATCAACTATATAGCAAATGATTTACTGCTTAATTAAGGAGTAGTAAAGTCAGAATTAACTATAACTCAGAATTACATTTGAAGATTGTGTAGTCAGGTCTTGTGATGTAGACCCACTTCTTTTCTCACTCTTAAAAACACCAAGAGTCGTTTGTGTATTTGCTTTCTTTTAATTAAATAATTTATTTTTTTGGTATGAAGCTGAAAATTTCAATAGAATTATAATAAAATGGAAAAAAAGAACTTCCCTCATCAATTAAAAAAGTTTCTAAAGTGAAATACACCCAAATTATAATTACAACATACACTAAAGGAGATGTTTTGTCTATAACAACAAAAACTTGAACAACATATAAGCAACAGTATTTATAAAATACCTATACAAATTCAAAAAACAAAACAAAAGAACACACAGTTAGTTTAAATACAAATGAAACAACACTTACTGAATTAATAGTACTGTACTATCACTATGAATAAAATGCTCACAACATTATACAACTATAGCTTGCAGTAAATGCAAAATATTCTCCTTCAATCAAGGTATGGGGAATTAGATGATACATTATCTCTTGTGCTATAAAGTCCACTTTGTCCAAAACTGAGGCCACATAGAAATGCTCCCTAAAAAAAAGTACATTTTAAAATAAATAATACCACAATAAATAAATAACTAGAAGGGCACAGCCCATATGACTTACATGCTTCTTATGGAATTCATAATATTTAACACGAAAATGAGTGCCCAGAAAAAACAACATGAAACGGTGGCATTCAAATGCAAAGAAAATTAATACCCACTTTGAGCTTTCTATACAGCAAAAGTTGTATTACCCCCCCTCCTCCCCCACCAAAAAAGGGGACCTTGGGATGATTTTGACCTTCAATGACCTTGACCTTGGGATGATCTTAACCTTCATGTGACCTCTCATGCATGTCTGATTAAATAACCCAATGTAGTTGCATACAATGAGTTAAATAGACAGCCATTCCACTGTATGATGACCTATTTTTTGTATGTTTTTGCAAGGCCTATAATGACCTTGACCTTCAAGATCAACGCAAAACCAGAAAATAATTTTTATAGATCAATCTATCATCTCTAAATAAAACACGTTTGGACTTTATAGCTCCCATAGTTTAGGGTCAATATCACTTCAAAGTACACATACAAACCGACCTTGAACAGCTCCAGCGACCTTGACCTTGGGTTGACCAAATTTGCAAAGTATATGTGTCTCATTGATATTTATCATGCATCAAAGAATCCTAAGTTCAATATTAATAACCTAGAAAAAATGTGACATTTTGGGAACATTTCTCACTTTTAACTAACATTTGATGACCCTCTGACCTTGACTTTGAAATGAAGTGATTCAATTCATTCACTGATCATTTTTGAGGTCTCATGGGTATACACCGTCTTACCAAGTTAGGTTGTGATTGTTGAAATAGGCTCCGAGTACTTAGCCACTTTAAAGTTTTTTGCACGGACAGATATGTCGGATGGCTGATAGAAAGACAGACGGAGGGACATTTTTTTCTATATTATTTTTGGACTATTTAGAACTCATCTCGCTCATATTTCCAAACATCTGGAACTTTTTTTTTTTTGGGGGGGGGGGGGGGTGGTGGGGGGGAAGGGTGAGTTCATAGACTCGCATTGCTATGAATGAGTCAAAAATAAATAAATACAAGGAGTTTGTGTAGGGCGATTGGAGGGAATGCTCAATTTTTAATTTTGCTATCCAAGTGTGGCTTTTCTTACCACAATGTTCCTTAATTGCAATTTTAAATTTTTAAAAATTAATTCATTCATTAAATGTTTTAATAAAACTGTGGATAATGCAAAAAACGCAGTGATATACTACATAATACATACTATTTAGCAGACATATATTTTTTAAACGCTGAAATTCTAAATGGATATTTTATTTCATATATAAATACACGAACACAAACAAACACATAAAACAAAGCATGCAAAAGAAATTAAAGAAACGTACAGATACAGCTAAGAGCTGTTCTCATGTTGTAAAAGTAATACACTTACTGACTTAGGAAAGAGGTCAGAGGCATTATAGGGTCTGGTTTAAGAATACTGTTAGAGGAATCATGGCTGTTTTCATGCATACCAGGAAACATAACAAATTAACATGCAAATAGTTGTGTTCTTTTTAAATCTAGGTTATGCCCATTTCCTTAGCTGGCATTCATACAGATCAGCAATATTTAAAGATGGTGAAAATGTGGTTTTCTAGGCCATACAAGTTTTCTCAGCATGCATTTTATACGGGTCAAGCAATCTTATGACATACTTATTTATACATAAGTTTTGGCAGTACTATAATGGGATAAGCATTCTTATGCAAATTATGACATAACATGTTTTGTTTTGTGCTGAACAATAGATTATCTAACCACATTTGGAGCATGCATTCATGGTAATAATGGTAACACAAGAGCATGCAGAAGTGTAAATTTTGGGTAAAAAAAAATTACTATAAGAAGCACTCTTAGGTCATTCATTTTTTTCTTTGGCATAACTGTGCAGTGTAAAACTATAACAGCTTAAATGCATGCAAACTTGTCTGAGCTACAGCCAAAGCTGCCTAGGGCGGGATGATGGTGAAATAAACAAATACTACAAACAGAAAAGGAAAACAGACAAAACAAAACGTACAATATAAAACAAACATACACAGATTTTTCTACAACACCAAATAAATAGGTTTACACTGTGTATAAAAGTCTTTGTAAACTGTCAACTCCTTTTCCTCTATGTTTCCAAACTAGCCCCTTCCACCACAAACAGAAAAGAAAAGAAAACAATTTCACCCCTATATAGTATACTATAGTGACAACCACAAAAAGATATAAAGAATTTTCTACAGCACACATTCCTCAAACTATCAACCACCAACCAGCCTGTCAATCATTTTAATCAACCGCTGAAAGACTGCCACCCTTACAAATATTTTTTTAGCAAGAGGCCTTTGCTAAACTTCACAATTTCAATCAACAAAACAAAGAAAACAAAAGCAAAATCAAACAAATATGAACGTTCTAAATAACTTTTCTAGATCTAAACTATAATTAAAAAAATTAATCTAAATGGTAATTAAATGCTATGGATAAGGCTGCCCTGCATTTATTACATTATGTGCCTACATAAACTAACAAAAGTCTAGTCTAGGACTAATACGTTATAAAAACTACCCGAGCTTTCTAAATACTAAATCAAATATATCATACTAACCCCTCATCTAGCTGTTTCAAAAAGCAGAACCCATGCAAAGAATTCAGCATAATACAAACAGACAAGGATACACATACAGATCTAACAACACAACTATTTTAATCAAACTACATCTTGTGCCTAACCAAACTGCTATAAATGTATACACGCACATGCAAAAGTTACACTAAAGGGCAAAATGATCTAGCTAAATCAGACGCACGTTACCTGGCCGGGTTTGGGCTGTGGGTAGACACGCACACATCAGTTAAGCCAACAAAATTACGAATTTAGTTATAGAAGCTTTTTAACACAAAGATTAATTGCAACACGTGCAGTAAACATTCAACAGGAAATTGCCACACCAATGCAGCTGGGAAACATGTCGAATAAATTTGAGTCTTTGGAGTCCTGAGTAATCAAAAACCTGATGTAATATTTGCCTCAACAGAAATCTATGAACTTGAAGACACGAGTGCGGGCAAAAGCGAGCGTTGTGGCCAAGTGGGCTAAGGCGGGAATAACTTGCCTTGTCCACAGGCCAGAAACCAATGGCGCCTGACAGGTGTGGGTTCGATCCAGCATCGGGGCGTTAAGTTTCTCCGAATATTATTTACTTTCGACTCAGGCAACGTCACGGGGTTTTTCTCCGGGTACTCCGGTTTGCTCCCCCCAGTAAAATGTCAAAATCACAACTAATGTTAGGTAGGTTGGGTTTGGGCGCGCCACTGGCTGCGACTACGCTTTCCCCAGGGGAGGCAGCCCAGAATTTCCCTATAAAAAAAGGGACAATAAGGTAAAATAAAATAATAAAAATAAAATAACAATAAATAAATAAGAGATCATAACTTCACTTTCCACCATCTGAACCACTAGTGACCTTCAAAGAATAGATCTAATTCATGTGTTTACTCTAGACAAATTAAAAGAGCGTTTGGCAGTGAATTTTTGCCGCAAATTTCACACAAATTTGGCCTATGTAAATGTATACCAAATTTGAATTACTGCTCAAATGCTAAATGTGTAACTCCCAACGGTGGTGCTGTGAATATGAACTACTTTACGTGATTTTGTCCCACCTTTGGGTCTTTCTTCTACATTGTGCGATTTATCACAGAAAATACACACCGAGTTCTGCATAATGCAACTGCCACAAGGATTGGAGAAAATAAAATAAAAAGCAATTTATTTTTAAAAAAAAAAAAGAAAAAAAAGGGGGGGGGGGGGGCAATAAATGTTCAACTTAGGAAAAAAGACCAACTGCCAAACAATTTTTATCTCTCTCTCTCTCTCTCAACCACCACTCCCTCCCCCACCACTAACTCCTCCATCCCTATCCCCTCCCTCTCCCACCCTCATAACCCTTCCTCTACCTCCTCCTATTATGAATGGAATGGAGTATCGTGAAGTTAATAGAGGTCTGAGTGTAAACTGTCAGGGGAGAGAGGGTGAGGGTGGTATTATAAGAAGCATGGCGTAAGGAAAAGATGTGCATGTGTGAGGATAAACGAGGAGTGCTTCAATTAGATTATGTGGCTGAAAGGGGTGCGTTTGGTGGGGTGAGGGTGAGGAGAAACAGACACAGCTCAATGTGGTGGGTTCGGGAGGGAATGCCACGCTGTTGGGTAAGTTTTGTTCAATTGTCAATTCAAATCAGGTATCAATGAACACTCAAACAGAATTAGCATTTAACACAAATCAGCTCTCATTTTATTCTCGCTAAAAAGGGGTCTCAAAGCAAGAATTTTACAAACAGTTATGATCAACGTGTACAGTCTATACATGATACATTCTGTATACTGATGTGAGAGCCGCAACCAGTCACTTAATGTACATGATAAAAAAATCAATCAACATATAAAATTATTAAAAGAAAACCTGTGTATGACCGTCTGGCATTTTAAAGCATCAGGCAACTATTGCGTGAAAAAGAAAACAACTGTGTGTATCTCCGTCGATGGTCTTTTATATTGTTTAGCAGTGACTTAAAAGAATGTTGCTATTAAATCATTATAGTATATAGCAGTAAGAATCAGCAGGACAAATACAATTCACTGCATCCATAATCAAAGAGAAAGATCTACATTGGGGGTCAACTGTGTACAGGTCTCTCATAAACAGAATCAAAAGCACACACACACACAAACACTTTTTGTGAGGATCCATTGCCGATACATGTACTAATTATTCAACATTTTTTCTTTTACAGATAACCCCCCCCCCCTCCCCCCCAATTTTAAAAAAAAAATAAGATAAAATACAAATATGCACTTCAGTTAAACACAGAATAAAAAGCCTCTGTGCAGCATCCATATTGCCAATGTAATGCCATGGTCTTAAGTTGTTCCTTCCACCAACTCTGTCAGTCTACCCAATCCATACACACAAACCCACACGGGCACAACGTTAAGGCAACAATCTCTCTCACCAATGCTATTCTGTCTGGAGTCTGGTCACGTTCTTTCAACTTCTTTCTGGCTTTCTTCGCCTTCCTATCTGGGTCTTGGCTGAAAAACACACAGAAAACAACACTAATGAACAATTAGAGACGTTATAACAGATAAGTATTGTTGTATGTGCGTGTTCTGTGAGAGGCGTTCGTGTCAATACGCCAGTGAAATCTGCCAGCCAATAAACACCAGAGGTGAAGGTCGCAAGAGGAGACGACGAGGGAGAGCAGGAAAGATCTTGACTTGGGAAGTCAGAGTTGAAATACAAGCAGCAACAGAGCAGCAGTGCAATAGGTATGCACTGCACTTATGTATTACCTGTTATGCTATGGTAGCATATAGCGAGACCTTGTCGGACATGACTCTAGACACACGACGACATCTACTATGACGACTAGGTAGTATAAGACTAATAAACAAACTACGACAACCCCGACACAACAGTATAACTGATAATGATATGACAAAAGACTTTAGCATGATTTTTATTTACTTATAAGCATGCTTAAAGAAAGTTTTATTGGCATGGGAAACACTGAACCTCTTCTGCCTGTGTATGTGTTAGAGATATTTGGTCAGACTATTAGTTTAGCCTGTACATGCCTCTGTTACTCATGGGTGCCACCAAGAAATTTTCCAAAATCTGAAGGCAGGGGTCCGGGGCCGCCCAGGCCCCGATGGGGTCCTGGCGTAACGCCTTGGTAGGAGGTTAGGGGGGCAACGCCCCCCGATAGAAAATTTTTACAATATTCAAAGCCAATTTAGAGGCCTCTCGTGAAAGCTGAAAAATGATTTACCACTATACATACAAGACACTCACATAGAACAAGAAAAAAACTACATAAAAAGACCAGGGCCTAACATTGGCAAAGGTGACTAAGTCCCCAGACTTAGTCAATGCAAATGGGAAACACATATGAACAATCAGAAGCATAGTTAAGATTGTTTAAACATTTTGTGAATGTGTATAAGAGGTAAGAGAAAGAAAAGCAAACACACACAAATATACACAATGACAAGAACAAAAAGCATTGTTTTGTTGTTTTTTTCAAACCAGCTAGGCTGATCCAATTTTCTCAGCCACAACCGGCATTCATCACCATCAGGATCAAACTTATCTGACATCCATTCCCACTTCCACTTATTCTTCATTCCCTTATCCACCTCTCACGCTTTTTTCTTTCCAGTATCGGTATTTTCCTCTAAAAACGGCATGATTGGAACACAAAGTCACAATATCCATGCTTCAATCTCATACCGGCCGGAAGTCATCAACCGGATACGCGGGTTATGCCCCTTTCAGCTGTGCATCTTTACACAAATTTGATACAAATCTTGTTTCGTTTACTTTTATATAATTTTTTTTTACGATTTTTTTTCCAAAAATCGGATTTCCGATTGTAGGCTTCAGCAAAAATCTGATTTTCCGACTGTAGGCGGAAAGGTGGCACCCATGTGTTACTCTAATTCTCCAATACGGACATCACAATGAAAATTGGTGATCAATTACCTCTTGTCTTTGTGATCTTTTCTTGGCGTTCCAGGACTAGCAGAGTTTGCTGCTCCTTGCCCGTCCTCTTCAGTTTTTTCGCGACGTAAACTGTCGTAGTATTCATCCAGGAACTTGAACATTCCTAAAACAAACCAGAAGTATAATCATCATCACCATCATCTCGCACATCAAATCTTCCAGCCTCATCATTACCCTCATCCATACCACACAAATCAGCCAGCGCCACTACCATCACCCTTTCACTCACCCTTGCTGTAAGCAGGGTCCACAGCTTCTTCCTCGTGAGGCTCAGGGCCCAGGACAAGAGTAGCAACTCTCCGCTCTTCTTCCTCTTTGTGCATGGTGCTCTCCCTTGTCAGGGGCAGGCAGGACATCATGTTGACTGCTGAGGAGGAGGAGGACGGGGACGGGGAGGCGGACTGGATGGACGTGCGGGGGTTGAACATGCGGATGCTTTGTCGGAAGTTCCGCCCTACACCGCGAACCGTGCTTACTTTCTTCCCCATCTGGAAAGGTTAAGATCCATCAATCCCAAAGCCAATAGCAAGAGACATTACCGAGTGATATTTCTCAGGATGCGCACTAAGGAGGACAAACACTTCGTACAACACAACAGGTTGCCTAAGAGGAGAAAGCAGGAATTGTTACACCATTTATATATAGGCTGCTGATCTTTATTACTAGCACCAAAGCTGGATCAGGTGTGACAGTTCAGCTGCGGGTCCTAATTCACTCAACATGATGACAGCAAACAGCTGGCTTTCATCAATTTTTATTTTTCTGCCCCACAGTCAGTTAATGTACAGCTGTGTGTGTGCATGTGTGAGAACCTGTGCTTTGAATCACCATGTCTCGTGAGATGCATGCCATTTGTAAACTATTATTATTATTATTATTATTATTGTTGTTGTTGTTGTTGTTGTTATTATTATTATTATTATTATTTTTATTATTATTACTAAAGTTTCATGTCTTATCATTCTGATCAAAAAGACAAACTTCAATTTTTTTTTAAAAATTGATCACATTCATATAGCAACTTAACCATCAAACTGGCAACGAAAAAGTACAGCAAATAAATTTGTTTCTCACTTGACTGCTGGGGGTCAAATACAGAAAGTTGAATCCTGGGAAAAATTTTGTTGTCACTTGCAAGATTTGAGCCCTATTCAAACAACTTTTCTAATGTAAACCTTTGGATGAATAAAGTCTATTCTACTGGTAAATGTTGATCGAGGCACAAGAAAACGTTGACCTCATATCCTACCTTGCCGGGTATGGGTGTGCTGAGAAAACGTTCCCATTTAGTGTCCGCCACTTTCTGGTCCTGGGTCTTCCTCATTTTCAAACCTCCAATCTCACTGCAACAACATATTTTTGAAAATGAAAACAAGTAAAAATTAATAGCATATGTAGAGAGAAAGAAGAAATATGACGGAAGAACATAGACAGCCAAAGAAAGAGAGAAGTCGAAGTCGAAACCTTTAATAGGATAATAGCATTAGATCCTATGGACCTGTCTTACAGTTACTTACAGAGAGAGAGAGAGAGAGAGAGAGAGAGAGAGAGAGAGAGAGAGAGAGAGAGAGAGAGAGAGAGACAGACAGACAGACAGACAGACAGACAGAGACAGAGAGAAGCAAAGGCAAGAGTCAGAGAGGAAGAGTAAGAGTGTGTTAATAATGCAATATGCAATGTAGTACTTCTCTTCTTTTCTCTTGGGAAGTCTAACCTTTGTTGCCGGACTTGCTCAATGGGCGAACCATTTTGCTGCATGCTGTTTAGTCCCTTCGCCCATTTTATTTTCAACGATTCTATCAAGTTTTATTTAATGGTAAACCTTTTTTTTTGTTATTCTTTTCATGAAAAGTTATTGACAAATAGCCCATCTTTGAAAATGGGAGATAACATGTTTTTCTGCATTGTTTTTAGTTACCAAGAGTTATTCGGTCAGACATTTCGTCTCAGAATACTATGAAAGCTGAAAGCTTTTCTTGGAGAAAGGAGGGTGGTGGTTGCAGGACAGTGCAAGGCTGAACTAGCGAAGCTAGCAAGGATTGCAACTGACATCAACCTTTCGGTTGATTTTGAAGGTTTGATGGAGGACAGAGCAGAAATTGTGTTCATTTGCAAAGGGTGTTTTCCTCAACGTTAGACAACTCTGACACAACATGCGGGCAACCCGGCTAAAGTTGTTTCCCCTCACATGTCCGAGCATGGTCTTTTAAAGAGAAATGCTGCGGCCGCTCAAGTACTATACTAGCCACTCTTTTGTTTGAGTGGAATTTTCTAGATTTCAGCACTCCCCAGTAAGCAGAAAAAACATCACAGATAATATATGTACTTGTGGCTCCAGCAGGTCATGATAGAGGACATGGTGTAGCCCTGCTCCAGGTTCATGGCATCTAGAATCCAGTTCAGCACACACAACTGGCGGAACAGAGCATGCCTGCACCCAAACACAAAGAGATGGACGCTTAAAAATCTTGAGAATTCATGCACAACATACACGCGCAGACCCCACTGATAAAACAAACAGCAGAGAAACATACCTAGTTACTTACCAAAAAATGCACATTCGGAATCATGGTATCAATGTACTGATTGTCTTGCCAGCTTTGTTTTCTAGATTCAATAACAGCAAAGAATGAAAAATATTTGTGAAAGCTTTCATTTCATTAACTTATATTTTAAAATGTATACCAAATTGTAGTAGATGATCTTTTAAGTGGAGCTCGTTGGATCTGCATCATAATTCAATGGAAAAAACTAGTAAGCTACTACAGCACAAATGAACTGTTCCAAAAGTACTTCACAAAATATTTTATATTTCAATGAGATGAGGGGAGGGGAAGGAGGGTAATGGAGGGGAAGGAAGGTGGTGGGAGGGGATGAAGAGGGGGAGGAGGAAGGGGAAAGGGGGGAGGGACGGGAAGGGAACAAAATGAAGCAAAATGAAACCATCAAAATCTCACTGGTTGCTTTCCTCCTCGCCCTGGGCCAGTTCGGCAAGACTGATGTGTTGAGGGGTGTAGGGGCGAGGCATGTGGTGCTTCTTCTTCTTCCTGCTGATGGCACTTGACTGCCGAGTGGTCTCCTCTGAGGAGTACCTGAAAGCACAACAGAATAACATTGAAAGAAGAAAAAGAGGGGCTTAGAGAATGAAAAAGAGGAGAGAGAGAGAGAGAGAGAGAGAGAGAGAGAGAGAGAGAGAGAGAGAGAGAGAGGGAGGGAGGGAGAGAGAGAGAGAGAGGGAGAGAGAGACAGAGAGAGAAAGAGAGAGACAGAGAGCAAAACAATGAAACACATAGAGCTAAAAGAACAAATAGATACAATAAGACAAGACAAGACAGGATAAAAATACTTTATTATCTCAAATTTGTCTAGAAAATTTCAAAGAATTTAGAATTAAAGCGTTTCAAAAAAAGTATGTGCTTTTCAAACACTCAAGAGAAAAAAAAACGTGATGAGAATGCTTTCATCGATACAAAACAACACATTTAAAATCTACAAATAATATAGAATACTAATTCTATAGTGGCATATTCAAATGTTCTATTCCTCAATTCACTAAATTCATCATCCTCAGTAAAAATTACATAATAACAATAATTAACTTATTTTGAATGTCATATGGAATAAATGGTGCAATGTAAAATGTTTTGTTCCCCAAACAAGTCTTTCTATAGTTTATATGAATTTATCAATATGTGTATTTTATTTATTTTTAGTGACTTCACCAATACCACCATTACAATGCTACTTGAATGAGTATGTTCTGAATAATTGTAATTTTAAATTAACGGTGTGTACTGTGTTGGCATCACTTTGGGATTTTTCTTTTGAGATAATAAAGTATTTGTATTTGTATCCGACAGCTGAATTCAAGCGTGCGTCATCAATTCTTTCAACATATTTTTGCTTTTAAGTTTCAATAAATTTGAATGTATTCATAAATATCTATTTCACTATCCTCAGCATAAAGAAATACAAATAACTAATTTGCATTATTTAAAAAAAATAACATTTAAAAGAACACATACACCAAAAGCTGAAAACATGAACACACAAATAACACACACAAGCCAATCAACAAAAATGCATATATGCATCAGCAGATTCAAAATGAAGACCACTATGGGCTCTGAGTAATACCATAACATTAACACATTATTTAATCACCCACATTAACATAGTGAGATACTACACACCAAATGTTAGTGACTATTATGAACTAACACCCCATGTTACCCAATTCAAGCATTATTTATTATTACATCTGTTCTGCAGTTCCAGGGCATAACAAAACACACTTACATCAAAAAGCTTCCGTCAACTTTGTTTTACAGAAGACCAGATAACAGAAGAAATGTTTTTACAGAAGACGAGATAAAAGAAGAAAAGATTTTACAGAAGACGAGATAAACCGAAAAAAGGATTTTACAGAAAATGAGATAACACAAGAAAAGGTTTTACAGAAAACGAGATAACAGAAGGAAAGGTTTTACACAAGACGAGATAACAGAAGAAAAGGTTTTACAGAAGTCGAAATACCAGAAGAAAAGGTTTTACAGAAGTCAAGATAACAGAAGGAAAGAAGCTAAGCCTCAGCAGACTAACAAATGTTGTCAATACATGGATTTTTCACTAAATGGCTTCTTCAGGAGTTGAAAGTCAACTAAGCTATAGAATCACAATTTTTAAAGAATTGATTTCATCATTTGGCATTGAAGAGTATTAAAAGAACAGAACATGTTTATGTTAAACAACATAAAAAACTTTTACAGGCATCTAGGAAAAATAAAGTGAAGTTACACTACTATTAAAGTATCCTCGATTAACGTTAGACTGTTACCTTTGATTAGAGAAAATATTGCAGGCTGCTGTTGCCATATATATATATAATCATCATTATAATTATAACTGTCAAACAAACATTCAGTCACCATTTGAACATTAGAAAAACACTGTCTGTTAGTCCTTGTCAACAACCACAACTGGTTGTCCAATTTTACAAAC
Organism: Oncomelania hupensis; assembly: GCA_036898135.1. NCBI lineage: Eukaryota > Metazoa > Mollusca > Gastropoda > Littorinimorpha > Pomatiopsidae > Oncomelania > Oncomelania hupensis. The sequence continues at coordinate 41,917 of JBAHVR010000233.1, read as the reverse complement.
ATGAGTTAATTCATTAGAACTTTCCCAACCAGTTGTTAACGTAACATTTCCCGACCAAATATTACGAGTAATAACTTTTTTTTTCTCCATTCCACACCAAGCATTGCAGGTCAAGGTCATCTTGTACGAACCCATTCAGAATTGCGTCCTTGACATCAGGGACAAATGAGAAAGAGTCACAGAGACCATTACTTGTCAACTTCTGCATCCCCTCACATTGAAACTCCTCCAACCAATCTCCATCACTACAGTGCCACAAAGTCAAGATCAAGGTCAGTGATACAAACTTTGAAGAAATTGACACAATGACATCTGGCACAATAAATCAAACATTTAAATGTATTTCTGGGTGAAGGAAAAAGCACATTTCAATTCAATTAAAGTTAACTGCAACCAATTTAAATAAGATTTCATTTTAAACAAATCACAGAGATTTGAAAGTTAATATCCACCATGAAGCAAAGTAAAGAAGAGTAAATATTTTTTTTAAAAACCAGCTAACAGCTTAGCCTTACTTATCACATTCTGTTTTAACCAAGGATGGGCAAGTAGCGAGAGTAGCGACTACATTTTGTAGTTTCGCTACTATTTGGAGTAGTTTGTAACGATCCAAACAACATATTGTAAAAAAAGTAGTTGTAAAGCAGCAAACTACTAATTTGTCAGTAGCAAAGAAGCGAAAATGTGTTTTTCGCTACGCTACTTTCCTTGCCGTGTGACTTGCACTTTCAGTCAAGCCGAAGCGAGTGCTGTCTCATGCGAGATTGATCGCTCGCTCAGCAAACGGAAGCATGATTGTGATAGGCTGAAAGCAAAAGCCTGCAGCCACGTGACTTTCAAAAGCACGCGTCAGTCACCTCAGTCTTTGTTCGGGCAAATCAAGAACAGAACGCACAAATTTTAGACCACAGAAGATGGAGAAACTTCCAACTTTGTTTAAACCATATGTAGAATATTTTTCATTTTAAAGAAGAAACATACAATGCATTTATATTTAAATGCAAGTACGGATGCAATGAGTATTCAGCGAGCAAGAAAAGGAAATTTAAAGCTTAAGGAAGCAGCTAAGATGCTGCTGACAAATGAAGTTATGTCCATCAAGCCACCAGCCCAGGTAGCGGTCAAGTCTTAAACTGATGAGGACTTTATCCTCTTTGATAATGTCGCTGACGTGGTCGAGTCTACAGCCTACCTGACAGAGGGACTGGCCAAATCTCTGGATGAACTGGACAAGTACCCTGGTGTCAAGGCTGTCTTCCTGAGGACGAACACCTCATTGCCCAGCAGTGCAGCAGTTGAGCGTTTGTTTAGTCAGACTGGACTTATTTTAACTAAGATCAGAACCAGAGTTACTGATTCTAACTTTGAGGCAAAAGTGTTGGTTAAGTACATTTCTAAGAAAGGTTTTTAAGGAAGTGTCAGTGTTTTCTTGATTCGTTGAATGATTAGTTGGACTGCAGTCTGTGTGTATTTATTTTGTTAAAACTAATTTGACCCATTTATTCTCAACTGCCTGTACAACCTTATGGCTGTATTTATGTTTTGTATCAGACATAACAGAGTACATATAACTTTTTTTTCTTTTTTTTTGACTTTTATTATTAATTTATTATTAATAATATTTTTTTTTGTATTTTGTAAATGGTATATTTATACCATACATAATGTATTAAGTGTGCTCCTATAATTATAATGATCTTGACTTGCAATGTTATGAATAACAAATTTTGTAGTCTAAGGAAATATTTTGTATCCTTTTTTTTTCTTTTTTTTTGTAATCTGATGAAGAGCATATATCATTAAAAGTATTTCTTTATTATTTTTTTTCTTGCCTTTAAAAAAAAAAATTAATTACATTTAAAAAATACTTTGCAGTCCCAGTTGTGATTACAGTTTTTAAAAAAAGTAGTTTGAAAAGTAGTTAGCTACTTTTTTAAAAGTAGCATAAAAGTAGCGAACTACATTCCTTCAAAATGTAATTGTAAAGTAGCGAACTACTTTTTTAGACTAATGTAACTGCAGTGTAGCGGACTACTTTTCAAAAGTAGTTTGCCCATCCCTGGCTTTAACCCTCTTCAGTGCCAGAGTGATTACAAATTCACAAAGTTTTGCTGCATGCCCTACAGTGTTTAATATGTTTTACAGCGCTAAGGAGCATCAATTCCAAACTGCTGCACAGAAGGGGTTAAAAAGCCAAACAAATATAACAGCCTAAAAATAAAAATAAGCATATTAAGGTAGTCCTCACAACAACAACAAAAAACAATGCAAGGCAAACCTACAAACACACAGCTGTAAAAATAAATAATAAACACAGTATAATAAATTAATAATGTATAAATAAATAATAAACACATTATAATAAATTAATATCTACAGACAGATAATACTGCTAATTAAGCACAAAAGGGCAATTAAAATAAATTTTAAATAAAAATCAATATTTATTTAACACCTAAACACAAAAAACAAGAATTGTTTTTTCAAATACATATTATAAGATTTAAAAAGAGAGATACACAAATAAACAAAATACACACCGTGTTTGAACAACTAATTGCACCCAATACGTACATAAATAATAAAAAATTAAAATAAGATTTAAAATATATATTTTTTTAAAATTAATAATAATGGACAAATTATCATATCCAACAGATCAAAACACAACTTAATATACAAAGGCGCACACTTGTTTTAAAAACTATGCACACAAACACACACACTAAATAAATCGGTAAGGGAATACAGAAAAAAGTAATTTAATAAACAAATAAATAATATAAAAAAATAAAATTTAAAAAAAATTAAATTAAAAAAATAAATAAATACATTGAATTTTAAAAATGTCTTACCTGTCATCATCGTCCTGTATCATGTCATCTTCGTCAGATTCATCTTCACTCTCGCTGTCACGCTTGGGCGGTTGCCAAGTGTTGCGTAACGCATCGATCTTTTTCTGTTTTTCCATCAACGCTGCTTCTTTCTGTTCAAAGCAAAATATTTTCTCTTTGAATATAATAAAATAAGTAGCTCAAAGAAAGAACAACATAAATAGTTCGCAAAAACATAGTTTGCTTTGCTTTATAGAGCCGTAGCGTCACCAATTCAGCGAGACAGATCCTTTTAACCTTGACAGTCAGCGTCGCCCCACTGAAACCAAATTATATTAAATGACAAAATTAACCTATTTGAAACATATGCCTTTGGTATAAATACGTAACGTAAATCTATTTGTGTGTATCATCAAGTAGTCTCCTCTCTGAAAATCCTTACCGGGAAGAGAGGGGACTATAAACTGATTAAAAAAAAATAAAAATTTGTGTGTCTATTAATTAACAGCATCAAGGGATCCAGAGGTATGTGCATGTGCGAGCATCAGGCCTATAACTCTGCTTAGCACTGCGGCATCAGCCGGCCTGTACCTAGCATTGTTGACATACAGCGTATTAACAACTTGAAAAATCTGCACACGGTATCATGTTTAAAATGTACTAACAATGCGAATTTGACGATAATAATAATAGGCCTAATTATTATTGATAATATTTATAGGCGTCTTTGATCGATTCATAATCTCGTTTTTAGGAGAAATAAACTAATTCTTGGTACTGGGCAACTGTAAACTAACCCCGTACAAATGCCTTTCTGTGTTGTTCCACCAAGGCCACCATTTTGCTGTGCACCACAAAACATTCTGTCTGGCAGATGCACATTTCTGGGTTTTATTGGACAAATAACGTGTTTTGAATTTAATTGTCATGAATCACCATCATCACTATCATCATCACTATCATCATCATCACCATCTCCATTGCTATACCTTTGCAAAGCGCTCCTGGCGAATAAGATCAAACAGCCCATGACCTAGACGGACATTGCGAATCATGTGCCTGCAAGCATAAGACAGTTTAGTTACAGCATAAAACCTTTTCTTCTACCATACAAATAATTACTTTATACAATAACTCTAACATCCTCATTCAAAACTGCACTCTCAAGAGTTTGGGGAAATAAGAATTATTCAGAGAGAGAGAGAGAGAGAGAGAGAGAGAGAGAGAGAGAGAGAGAGAGAGAGAGAGAGAGAGAGAGAGAGAGAGAGAGAGGAAGGGTTAGACAATAATTAAAGGAGCGGTTTAGTTGTTGATGTCATTTAACAATGAATCCCAACAGTTACAAGCTTGCTGTCTTACACTGACAGAAAAGACAGAGTGTTTTAACCCCCTTCTTTCTCTACTGCCTCATCATCATTCCTATCCTACCCTGTCCCGTAACCCGAAGGTCGTAGGGGCACCACAGATGATCGTTTAACCAGCATACTCCATCTTTCTCTGTCCTCAGCAGCCCTGATGGCTTCGCTCAGTGTCAAACCAGTCCATTCTCGAATGTTGTCCTCCATGCAACCTCTTTTTCGGTCTCCCTCTTCTTCTACCTCCTTGCATCATTGTCAAATGTTTAATTCCTGAGCATAAACACAAATAGACCTGCTGGCATGAATAACACGGTATAAGAGCTTACATTGATCAATACCTTTGCCACCTTTTCCCTCATTACCCCCTCCACACACCATCCTCTCTCTCCAACCCTCTCTCTCAATGGCCTCCGCTAACAGCCTACAAAACGTAACTCGTAATGCAAGCGCCCTAGCTTCTGGGGCAAAATTGCAACAGACAGGCTGGCATTAATGCTGATTAATGAAGTTTAACTCTTACACTCCTCTCAAACACACTCTCTCTCTCTCTCTCTCTCTCTCTCTCTCTCTCACACACACACACACACACACGCACACCCACACCTCTAACTTCGTAAGCGCAAAGCACTGCTGACATGATCTGAGCAACTTCAAGCTGATTAATCACTTTCACCCAACACTTCAGAACGTGGCACCGTCACTCAAAGCTAACGCCACGCAGAGTACCTGAGACTAGTACTGATTTAGGCCTGCCTCATTCTATTTCCAAGGGTAAAAGGCCACCTTTTAAACTGGATAACGCTGTATGAGCTAATGCTGCCAGTCCATTGGATTATTGTGTAATCAGTTACCACTGTGATTGATGGGCTTCTCTCTCTCTCTCTCTCTCTTCCCCTCTCTTTTTTCTCTCTGTCTCTCTTCCCCTCTCTCTTCTCTCTCTTCGGCTCTGTCTGTCTGTCTCTCTCTCTAACTTTCCAAGACTTCCAGTCTTCTAGCGGTGTGGGGAAATACCGAAAGAGGCTAAGAGGCCCCACACCCGTCTTCTAGGGCCTATACCACTTACAACCGAACAATGCATGTTAAGCTAAGTTTGGTACTAAGGAACAAACGAACGACCTACAAATGTACCCCAGCACACGGGCCTTCTACATGCTCATGTCGTGCTGACGCTGGCATCGTCGAAAACCAAACCTTCCGACTAAGGTGGCCACGGCAGCAGGAGGCAAAAGGCGGGTGGCCTTTCCATTGATTACAGGTGCAAAGGCGGCCAGGTGAGTTTAGGCAGGTGATACATCACTTACCTGCCGTCAATACCACTCCGATAATCCACTGCACTTTTTTTTTATGAAGTGGTAGAAAGGGGTGTAAGGAAGGAAGGTAAAGAGAGACAGACAGACAGAGAGAAGAGACAGGCAGAGAGAGAGACAACGAGACAGAGACAGACAGACAGAGAGAAGAGACAGGCAGAGAGAGAGACAACGAGACAGAGACAGACAGACAGAGAGAAGAGACAGGCAGAGAGAGAGACAACGAGACAGAGACAGACAGACAGAGAAGAGACAGGCAGAGAGAGAGACAACGAGACAGAGACAGACAGACAGAGAGAAGAGACAGGCAGAGAGAGAGACAACGAGACAGAGACAGACAGACAGAGAGAAGAGACAGGCAGAGAGAGAGACAACGAGACAGAGACAGACAGACAGAGAGAAGAGACAGGCAGAGAGAGAGACAACGAGACAGAGACAGACAGACAGAGAGAAGAGACAGGCAGAGAGAGAGACAACGAGACAGAGACAGACAGACAGAGAGAAGAGACAGGCAGAGAGAGAGACAACGAGACAGAGACAGACAGAAACAGAGAGAAGAGAGAGACAGACAGATAGACAGACAGAGAGAAGAGACAGATAGACAAACAGAGAAGAGAGAGACAAAGATAGACAGACAGAGAGAAGAGAGAGACAGACAGAGATAGACAAACAGAGAAGAGAGAGACAAAGATAGACAGACAGAGAGAAGAGAGAGACAGACAGAGAGAAGAGAGAGACAGACAGAGAGAGACTTAGGATTTGTTTAATTTATTGTTGTTTTTTAAAATTATTATTATTATTTAAATTAGGAATTACGATGTTTAGAATAGTTACACAGTTTAATCATCCACTGGCTCCCTGTCAAGTTCCGCATTGAATACAAAATTGCTGTCCTAGCTTTCCATTACTTCGACCAGCCACTTCCACAATATCTGTCTGAGGTACTCACTACCTACACTACAACTCGTTCGTTGCGCTCATCAGATGAAAACACTTTTGAAAACGCCAACACGTCGGCTTAGAACAATTGGCGAGCAGTCTTTTAGTTTTCAAGCACCCAAGGTTTGGAATTCGCAGCCTGCCGGTTTAAGACATTGTACAGACCTTGTTTCCTTTAAGAGCTGCTTAAAAACGAAACGCACTTGTTCCGCAAGGCTTTTTCTGTGTAAATAGTGAGAACAGTAATAATACTTTCTGAATGATGCTGTGCATGATGTAGTGCGAATGTTGTGATGATGCGTACAAACAATAGGTGTAAGCGCATTGAGTTGTTATTCTAATGAAAAATGCGTTGTATAAATGCAATTTATTACAGTGGAACCTCCGGTATCCGGCTCTCTGGTATACGACTCCCTCCGTTATGTGACCTGAAAACTTCTGACGGATTCACTTCCAATAATAAATGACCTCTGGTATGCGACAACCTCGTTTATGCGACCAGCGACCGTGTCTTAAGCCCTTTATACGACCGTCTTAGGGCAATTTAAAAGAGATATCGGTTAATTTGCTGTCTGTACCTTTCGTTTTTTCTCTCATGTTAGTGTACGCCTGCTGTTGTCTGCTATTTCCGGTTCGCAAATAAGGGACATTACTCGCCTACACTGGCTGTCAAAATGGCGTCGCGCAAGAGGAACGTTTTGAGTTTGGCAGAAAGAATGAAAGTGATTGAAAGAAGTGAAAATGGGGAGAGTTGTTTGTCTATTGCAAGAAGTTTAGACGTTGGGAAGACCCAATTTCAGCTCATCATAAAGGATAAGGAATCTGTGAAACTACGATGGGAGAGTGGAGAAAGTGGCGAAAAGGGAAACATCGAAACTGAGAGCTTCTGCACTGACAGACTTGGATGAACGCGTCTGGCAGTGGTTCGACTGTTTTCTATTTTTGAAGTTGTGAATAAAAGACACAGCTAAAAATGAAACATGTTTTACAGTTTCCTTTGTCAGAGAATACATGCTAGTGAGTGTGAAAATTATGACTACATACCCCTCCGAGCCTGACCCCCCCTCCCCCCCCCCTTGTTTCCGATATAAGACCACCTCTATTATAAGACCGTTTTTTCTCAGATTTTGGACGGTCGTATACCGGAGGTTCCACTGTATTATTATTATTATTATTATTATTATTATTATTATTATTATTATTATTATTATTATTATTATTATTATTATTATTATTCAAACTGTTCGTTAAACAAGAGACAGGAAACGGAAAGGACGTTTGGATTTGGAGAGAATGAAAGAAGGCGTAAAGAGACAAGGAAGAAGGGAAGGGAGAATGACAGATGAGATGAAGAATAAATTGGATGAATGCGAGATGATAAGAAACAGGAAAAATGGAAAGTTTGGGTGACATAAAGAAAACTAGAAAAGCTAAGACGAGAAAGAGATAGAACTATAAAAACTAAAAAAGAGAAGATAGACGAAAACAAAGAAATCGTAGAAATGGAAAAGAAAGAGGAGAAAGCAGAGACGTTGGAAGGAGAAGAAGAAAGGGGGAAAGGAGAACAGAATAGAAATATAAGAGAAAGTCTAACAGAATAGAAATATAAGAGAAAGTCTAACAGAATAGATTCAATATTTTAATTTAACGTCTTTTCACAACAATGTGATTTTAGACAACTATTACAAACAAAGAAACAAACAAACAAATAGAAATTGTTAATTATAGTAACTTAAATAAATCTGTTCCGACAATGATACGCGCGATGTCCTGTAACATCGAACTATATAAGATGACTATAATGTCATCTTGTGCACATAAAATAATCCCATTTTCTTTGTACAGTGCTGTTAAAACAGTACAATCAAATAATATATGTTGTAAGGAAATAGTTCCAGCACATATACAAGTAACATTTTTCAAATATTTTGTACACCATGAATTCAAACGTAGCTTATATACTAATCTAGCAATAGTTCTGGAACAACCAACAGAACAGAAATATAAATATAAATATATAAATATAAATTTATATAAGAGAATATAAGAGAAAGTCTACGTGAATATTCTACAATAAAACTGCTTCTGCTGACCTTCCTTTGATGACTTCTTTACTGAGAGTGTTGAGGTCCTTTCTCGTTCTTCTCAATACAAACTTTGCAGCGCTCTGTACCCACAAAAACAATCAAGGAGTGAATGCAAGTATAATTATCGCTTATCAACACACACACACACACATACTACTTTATTGGCAAATCCATACAAAGAACAGAAGCGCAATACGCGGTTCAAACAATACAATAGCAAATACAGCTCTGGGTAGCAATCATCACAACATTTTAAAACACCGAAAGTGACAGAACAATACAACGGTCATAATTTATCACAAAACATATAGAAATTTAACATAAAAAACACAAACACCCCATTCCCCACAATCCTCTCATACACACCCACATCCATACACCCAAGCACACACACAAACACATACAGAGAGAGAGAGACATAGAGAGAGAGACAGAGAGAGAGAGAGAGAGAGAGCGAGAGCGAGAGAGAGAGAGAGAGAGAGAGAGAGAGAGAGAGAGAGAGAGAGAGAGAGAGAAAACACAGCCCTTCTACTTATTACTTCTCGATAAAACTTGCACCAATACAACAAAAAACACACATACACCTACACCTATTATCATACACCTATACCTACTTACACATTACATACACCATCAATAAATACAGTACCCTTATTTCCCCCTCATCCCTCCCCCCCCCACACACACACACAACCGTGTGGAAAGGCCGTTGTGATGACTTTCATGAAACTCTACATACGTTACTTTGACATTTTTACAAATTTGTCCATTTCTTGAAGCTATCCCTAACCCAAACCCTTAACCTAACCCTAAAACAGCCCTAACATTAATGGAACACTGTTTTGACGTCAAAATAACGGGGTCCGTCAAAAGAAAGTACGTAGAGGTTCAAGTGTATGTCAGAATAAAGGCGTTTCTACCTAGCCACACACACACACACGCACACACACACAAACACATACAGCAGAACGTCAGCTTTGGTGTTTTCCTACGTACTTATTAATTTGAAGTTTCAGTCAAATTCGTCCTTCCTCTATATTGATTTGGCTATCTGGGTGTTTTTACATTACATTACATTATTATTGCTTTAGGTCCAGCGGATTCTTCCGAGCCAAATCAGGACCGGACAACCCCCGATCCGCATAAAAGATCTGCTGAAACAACCCTAGTGGTAAAACCGAAAGCTCTCCACCAGCCAGTCACTTTACAATAAAGACATCCCACGCAAGGGACGGCTGAGGCTTCACCCCAACTTATCGAACCCCCGTTTACAAAAACAAAATAGAATACAAACATCATTATAAATTATCAACAAAACACATACATATAAAATGCCTACATTGCTAAATAATAACATCATAGGAAGCCCTAGTGACCACCTGGCAGAAAGCGTCCAATATTCTCAAGCTGATCCAACAGACCTCATACACAAATAAGGAGTCTTGTCCCGGAAGAGTTTTCAAGAAAAAAAGTAGGAGACTGGGCTAGCGAAGAAGACGATAGTATAGCAGATTGATAGAACAGAGCAGGAATGAGAAAGAGCAAATGAGAAAGACAGCGACAGTGGGAATTTAAAGCACTAAATTTCCAGAAAGTGGGGATACTATTTATACTGAAACCCCCGGCACCCCAACGGGGGTATCTGGGTGTTTACTGCCTCCGACACATGAATTTCTTTCTTGACCACACCCTCCTTGACCCAATCATTACTGACATACTGAGGTTGTTGTTTGTAGATTATAGTCACACGACACTTTCGCATATAGGTGACTACTGGACCGATTTATACTGACACCAGCGGGCCAGTTGTTGGTAAATGGGAAAATAATATGATCACACGTTGACCAATCCGGGATTCGAACCAGCGACCTTTCGGTTACTAGCAAGACGCTCTTACCAACTGAGCTACCCGGCCCCATAATACTGAGGTATTGGGGCAGCCCTTTATTAGGCATAGGCCTGACACTACACGCCTAAGAAAAGACCCTGGTGAGCCTATCACCACAACGATGACTTTTGTACTAAAGCCAGAATCGCTCTTGGAGTGTGGTTGGCAAACTCCACTATAAAGGCTACAGAATTTCTGTGGTCAATAAGACATCACACACGCACACAAGTACACACCCTCACGCACACACAAACCCACACCTCCCCCCTCCCCCCACACGCACGCTCGCACCAATTATTATAGTTTATTTTTTCTTCTCCGAGTTGATTTTGGGTTGGCCTGCCACAATTTAAAAAAATGGCGGTTGGTTTACTGCCGTACGTGCTAAAAAATAATAAACAAATAAATCAAACTTGATAAATAACTACATGTAATAAGTAAATAAATAAATCCAATAATTATTCAATCGAATTCACTCACCGACTGTCCTTTCTGGCCAGGGGAAGTTTCAGCCGAGGAGTCATCGTCGTCAGAATCGTCATCGTCAGTGTCCCAATCTTGATCCTGCGGCAACACAATCACTGTACGCTTGAACAAGCTAATTGTTAATTATCATAGTTTTACAGTCTGTCTCCATCTCATCGGCTTCAAACTACACAATGTATAAACAGACCAAGTGACACATGTATAAACAGACCTTATTATTTGATGACGTCAAAATCTGACAATGCGGCAAAAGCAGAATCATCATCTCCAAGTTTTGATAATTAGGGATAGATATTTTTTCAAAGAATCGTTCATCCAGTTCAGATCTATAATACGGAGTTGATCTAGATATCCTTATTCATTTCACATATCTTTGATCCCGAGTAAAAGCCGATTTAAAATTGCCATGTAGGAAAAGAATGATAGCAATATTTCGTTTCTCTACCCCGACTTCCAAACAAAAGAGCAGCAACAAGGTAAATAAACAAATTCATGGGCACCTGAAACTGAAAGGAAAATGTTCCCATAAATATTCATGCCCCTTATTTTAAAAAAAAAAAATTCATGTATCTGGGAGAAGAGAGGTGAGAGAGGAGGAGGGGACCAAAACACAGGCGCCCGTATTTTAATGTGAGACCTGCCGAAGCCTCTTCAGAGTTTAAAAAGACCCTCTAAAAATTAATTTAGATACTCGGTACAAACATAAGGAAACAATCATCCATTTGCATCCATGCCACGAAACACAACCCATCGCAACACAACACAACACAATATATTTGTGGAGAGAAGTGCAAATAAAGAGTCTATGCGCACAGAGAGAGAGAGAGAGAGAGAGAGAGAGAGAGAGAGAGAGAGAGAGAGAGAGAGAGAGAGAGAGAGAGATGGGGGGGGGGGGGACATGAGGGGGAAGACAGAAAAGGAGAGAGAGAGGGAGGAAGAGAGAGAAAAATGTTCAGTCTTTAAAAGATACAAAGAAATTCTCAGTCTTTAAAATTCGTCCTGATCAATATAAATAGTATGCCCCTGAATCGATCAGCAGCAAAATACACAAAGAGTTATTTCAATAATATCATTTAAGATGACACCTAGTCTATCAAAATTTTAAAAAAAATTATTATCAGCCAATAAAAATCACCCAAAGGTATAATTATCTCCCCGAAAGAAAAAAAATTAACAGGTATTATTACGTGTTAGAAAAACAAAGAAGCATATCATTATCTGCCAGAAAAACAAAGATGTCATTATATGCGTTAAAAAGACAAAAAATATCATTATCTTCCAGAGAAACAAAGAAAGATATAATGATCTGCTGGAAAGATAAACTAAAAGCTATCATTATGTTTTGGAAAAACAATGCTTGTGGAACACAATACCACAAACAGACAGACCCCCGTTGGTGCCATTCAACACGCACGCAACTGTGTGCATGCTTGAGTGAATATCAATCCACTCACGGCTGAGATCAATGCTGCCGCGTTGGTGACAGAAGAACGCAAAGCCATGGTTGTCAAAAATGACAGTGGTGTACATCCTTAGACGCATTACCTTCAGTGAGATAAAACACTATCAGAGGCATTACCTTCAGTGAGATAAAACACTATCAGAGGCATTACCTTCAGTGAGATAAAACACTGTCAGATGCATTACCTTCAGTGAGATAAAACACTATCAGAGGCATTACCTTCAGTGAGATAAAACACTATCAGAGGCATTACCTTCAGTGAGATAAAACACTATCAGAGCCATTACCTTCAATGAGATAAAACACTGTCAGAGGCATTACTTTCAGTGAGATAAAACACTATCAGAGGCATTACCTTCAATGAGATAAAACACTGTCAGAGGCATTACCTTCAGTGAGATAAAACACTATCAGAGGCATTACCTTCAGTGAGATAAAACACTATCAGAGGCATTACCTTCAATGAGATAAAACACTATCAGAGGCATTACCTTCAGTGAGATAAAACACTATCAGAGGCATTACCTTCAGTGAGATAAAACACTATCAGAGGCATTACCTTCAGTGAGATAAAAACACTATCAGAGGCATTACCTTCAGTGAGATAAAACTATGGCGGCCTACTAGCGCCAAAACCTGATAATAACAATTATCATGTAACAATTACAAATATCATGGGATAATTATAATTTTCAAGAGATAATTACAATTATCATTGAAAAATTACAAATATGTTCGTGTGATCATGTTTAATTTTCAGTTTTGGCTCTATCAATCCGCCTGAAAATGCGCCAAAATTGAAAATTTTAATTATGACATAATAAATAAAATGTTCACTTGATAATTACAATTTTCACGTGATCATGCTTAATTCTGGTAAGGCGGCTTACTAGCGTCAAAACCTGTAAAACTTACATGTATCAGTGATAATTGTAATTAACACGTGTTCTGTGTAATTCACAGGGATACCGGTAATTCACAGTGTTAATTATTAATTTTCAGTTTTGGCCACGCTGTACTAGGGCCAAAACCCCAGGCGTGCTGGGAACAGTGCCGCTGCCGCGCATGCGCATCGCGCATCGGGCCGTCCATGCTCATCTTGATATTTATAATTTTCAGTGATAATTGTAATTATCGCTTGATAATTGTAATTATCTCTTGATAATTGTAATTATCTCATGATAATTATTTGTAATTATCAGGTTTTGGCGCTAGGAAAGTGTGGCAAATACTGATAATTATTAATTAACACTGCGGATTACCAATATCTCTGTAAATTACACAGAACTCGTGATAATTTCAATTATTTCGTGATAATGGTAACTCTCGGTTTTGGCACTTGTAGGCCGTCATAAAAAACACTATCAGAGGCATTACCTTCAGTGCGATAAAACACTATCATAGGCATTACCTTCAGTGTGATAAAACACTATCAGAGGCATTACCTTCAGTGAGAAAAAACCCTGTCAGAGGCATTACCTTCAGTGAGATAAAAACTATCAGACGCATTACCTTCAGTGGTATAAAACACTATCCGACGAATTACCTTCAGTGACATAAAACACTATCAGACGCATTACCTTCAGTGACACAAAACACTATCACACCCTATCAGACGCATTACCTTCAGTGACACAAAACACTATCACACACTATCAGACGCATTACCTTCAGTGACACAAAACACTATCACACCCTCTCAGACGCATTACCTTCAGTGACACAAAACACTATCACACACTATCAGACGCATTACCTTCAGTGACACAAAACACTATCACACACTATCAGACGCATTACCTTCAGTGACACAAAACACTATCACACACTATCAGACGCATTACCTTCAGTGCGATAAAACACTGTCAGAGGCATTACCTTCAGTGAGATAAAACACTATCAGAGGCATTACCTTCAGTGAGAAAAAACCCTGTCAGAGGCATTACCTTCAGTGAGATAAAAACTATCAGACGCATTACCTTCAGTGGTATAAAACACTATCCGACGAATTACCTTCAGTGACATAAAACACTATCAGACGCATTACCTTCAGTGACACAAAACACTATCACACCCTATCAGACACATTACCTTCAGTGACACAAAACACTATCACACACTATCAGATGCATTACCTTCAGTCACACAAAACACTATCACACCCTATCAGACGCATTACCTTCAGTCACACAAAACACTATCACACACTATCAGACGCATTACCTTCAGTGACACAAAACACTATCACACACTATCAGACGCATTACCTTCAGTGACACAAAACACTATCACACACTATCAGACGCATTACCTTCAGTGACACAAAACACTATCACACACTATCAGACGCATTACCTTCAGTGACACAAAACACTATCACACACTATCAGACGCATTACCTTCAGTGACACAAAACACTATCACACACTATCAGACGCATTACCTTCAGTGACACAAAACACTATCACACTATCAGACGCATTACCTTCAGTGACACAAAACACTATCACACACTATCAGACGCATTACCTTCAGTGACACAAAACACTATCACACACTATCAGACGCATTACCTTCAGTGACATAAAACACTATCAGACGCATTACCTTCAGTGACACAAAACACTATCACACACTATCAGACGCATTACCTTCAGTGACACAAAACATTATCACACACTATCAGACGCATTACCTTCAGTGTGAATTTGGAAAGTGGTGGTTTCCTAGAAGCATGGGCTTAAACCAATCACCTCCATTGCGCAAACCTTCTCAGAAGTAAAGCCGAAGACCATATCCAAAACAGGGTTAGTTTTATACTAAGTGTAATCCCTGCTCCTAAGATATAAGGGAGTGGTCTGGTGCTGATCTCCTAGGCCGAAGGTCGTGGGTTTGAACCCTGCAATGGGCCAAACTTGCGTGACTTAGGTACCAGACTTTGCAGGACATCGAGGGTTTTCTGCAGGTACTCCGGTTTCCTCCCTCCCTTAAATAATGGTAATGGATGCAGTCGATCTAAATTAAAAAAAATAAACATTGATTTCTCTTCCGCCTTCTGTAACAACGATCTATTCAGATCGCCGCGCTTTGAGTTCGATTAAAGGGGGGAAAAAAGCGTTTTGGTGACCTTTGGAAAAAATAATTAAAAAATTGTTGATAGTGTGATGTTTTGTAAATTTTTAATTTCCATAATTTAAATACGTTTTACAGAGGATAGTAGATGATCACAACAAGAGTTCATTAATCCGCATTATAGCTCTCTTTTTTTTTAACCCATATTACACAGACAAGTTTGCAGGCTGTCCCCCAAAACTACAACCACCCCTTGGGGTCATGAGCAATCTTGCCACTGTAGATTGTTCTAACCTATAAAGGGAAAAGTGAAAGCCCCAGTTGAAAACCTGTCTTGCCTTTGTAGGCATGACTGATTCACTGCGGCAACAGTACCCCCGTTGGAGTGCCGGGGGTTTCAGTATAAATAGTATCCCCACTTTCTGGAAATTTAGTGCTTTAAATTCCCACTGTCGCTGTCTTCCTCATTTGCTCTTTCCCATTCCTGATCTGTCCTATCACTCTGCTATACTATCTTCTTCTTCGCTAGATCAATGACCTACCTTTTTTCTTGAAAACTCTTCCTGGACAAGACTCCTTGTTTGTGTATGAGGTCTGTTGGATCAGCTTGGGAGTGTTGGACGCTTTCTGCCGGGTGGTCACTAGGGCTTCCTATGATGTTATTATTTAGCACTATAGGCATTTTATATGTATGTGTTTTGTTGATGATTTATAATGATGTTTGTATTCTATTTTGTTTTTGTAAACGGGGGTTCGAGTAGTTGGGGTAAAGCCTCAGCGTCCCCTGCGTGGGATGTCTTTATTGTAAAGTGACTGGCCGGTGGAGGGCATTCAATTTTCCCACTAGGGTTGTTTCGGCAGATCTTTTATGCGGATTGGGGGTTGTCCGGTCCTGATTTGGCTCGGAAGAGTCCGCTGGACCTAAAGCAACAATCAATCAATCAATCAATCAATAAAACCCTTTGATTACTGGTTAAGACATTTTATGGCGTACATTACCTTTCATCGTATAATTCTCTTTTGATTTCTGATTAGGACAGTTACTTCGTACACTGTTTAAGCTTGCCTTTGCTCGTTCCTTCGCGTACATAAATTGGCGCCTTAAGCAGCTCTTGAGCTGGAAACGTGCTATGTAAGGACGATTAATAAATTAATTAAAACCTTATTAATATTTAGTACTACTGAGCATAATATTAATATAGAGTAGTGGCGGTATTTACTCTACCCATAAATGCAGTCTCCAATAGCATCACGAACTTCTCGTGTTTTGGTTGTAGTTTGATTGATTGATTGATTGATTGTTGCTTTAGGTCCAGCGGACTCTTCCGAGCCAAATCAGGACCGGACAACCCCCGATCCGCATAAAAGATCTGCTGAAACAACCCTAGTGGGAAAACTGAACGCCCTCCACCAGCCAGTCACTTTACAATAAAGACATCCCACGCAGGGGACGGCTGAGGCTTTACCCCAACTAATCGAACCCCCGGTTACAAAAACAAAATAGAATACAAACATCATTATAAATTATTAACAAAACACATACATATAAAATGCCTATATTGCTAAATAATAACATCATAGGAAGCCCTAGTGACCACCCGGCAGAAAGCGTCCAATACTCCCAAGCTGATCCAACAGACAATCAAAGGGTAATGTATACAGTAAATATTTTAAAACTTACAAAAGGAAACTGTAAACAGAAGACTAAAGTGCTTCATTAAGAAAATTCCATAGGGTAATAAGTACTAACAATGTGCACAGTGAATATTTTAACAAATTTACAAATGTTACTATATATTTATAGTTATTATAGTTAATAGTCATAGTTAATAGTTTATAGTTAATAGTTTATAGTTAATAGTTTATAGTATTGTACCAAAGTCAAATATTTAGCTAATAAATGGTTATATATATAATGGTTATATATACAGAGAGAGAGAGAGAGAGAGAGAGAGAGAGAGAGAGAGAGAGATACACGAATTTACAAAAAGTACTGTACAGAATAACAGTAAATATTTAAACGATGTAACAAAGTGCAATTTATTTAAACAGCGTCTAAACACAGGTTTACGTATATGCAGTAAATAAATAAACAAGTGTACATAAGGGTAGTGTATTCAGTACACGTTTTAAAATAGCAATTATACAAGGTGTAATGTCTAAAGTTTATACAGGGATACATTTTATATAGAGTAAATGTATTAACAAGCTTACACAGGGTAATGAATGCAGTAAATGGCTGTACACGTTTATAAAAAGGGCAATGCAACTGACGTGTTGTAGCTACATTTCTACGGGTGGTACGCATGGATGTTTCGAGTTTCAAGGAGTACTGCATGCAGTATATAGTGTGAAAGCGCCTGTGATAGTGTGTATTAACTGTTATACTAGGATAACAAGCACAAGGGCAATGGTATATACGTTTTACAGAGAAAAAAAAATGTATACACACACTAAAAGTAAAAAGGTCGGGTACACATTAGCATAATGTAGACCATCTAGGTCACCCTAACACTTACGTTTAATGAAAGTCATGGCAGTTTAAGCCCACTCCTGAATTTCTATGTCTGGGGCACTTGTGTAAGTGTTTGCCAAATCTTTCGTACCAGCAGCGGTTTGATTTTTATTGAGTGTAGATATGTTATACCATCGCGTGAATCCCTATGGCCTTGTGAGTATAGGCCTATGTTTGGCTTGGTATGTTACCTTATGTGTTCGTTGCCAAGCAGGGCTCCGTATTTAAACATCTTTTACTACTGTAGACAGAAGGCGCGATAACAGAAGAAGGGATAAAACGCAGCAGACCCGAAAATGATATCAATACATGGAGAAAAAAAAAATGTGTAACTGTAGATTATAGTCACACGACACCGAAGCGTATAGGCGACTACTGGTCATGATTCTGACACCAGCGAACCAGTTGTAACTGTAGATTATAGTCAAACGACACCGAAGCGTATAGGCGACAACTGGTCACATTATTCTGACACCAGCGAACCAGTTGATGGCCAATCCGGGATTCGAACCAGGTACCTTTCGGTTACTAGTAAGACGCTCTACCAACTGAGCTACCCGGCCCCTCGGCAATACATGGATTTCTCTAAAGTGCCAGGGGCGGATCTTGTTCTTGTGCCACTTGTGCACGTGCACACACCCCTAGCGGTCCCCCCCCCCCCCCCCCAAAAAAAAAAAAAAAAAAAAAAAAAAAAAAAAACAGAAAAAATGGGAGAAAAGGAGAAGAAAGAAGAGAAAAAAATTACTAATTCTCACTCACCACACAGTTTCATGTACCTCCAAATTAGTTTTTTTGTTTGTTTGTTTGTTTGTTTGTTTTTTGTGACCAAACTTGTACATGCATCAGGTCAGTTTTGAATAAAACTGATGTGAGTGGCTATTTCTTGTTTTATTTGCAGTAACTTTATCTGTCTTTGTATAAGCCTTTATGCAAGATGTTCTGCTATTGTAAATTTTATCATCAGAGTTTGCAGAGGGGTGTTTGTGTGTGTGTGTGTGTGTGGGGGGGGGGGACTAAAAGAGGACTTTTAGCACAAAACAATACTATTTTCAGTCCTTAAAATAATGCCCAAAATGCACCAGATTGCACAGATTTTAACCATTATTTTCAAATTTTTCCGAGGGGGCATGCCCCCGGACCCCCCTAGTACACTCGCCTGCTTCGCAGGCTCGCGCTTGTGGCTACGCCACTTCGCATTAGCTGTGCACACCCCCTCAACAATGGAAAGATCCGCCCCTGAGTGCTTCTTCAGGCGTTCAAAGTCAACTGAAGCATAGAATCCAACGTCACTGATTGACTCACTGTGACGTCTATGGTCGAAGTATTACAGAAATACATACCTGTCAAGGGGTTTTCGGGTTGTGGTGTAGCAATTTAACAGAAAAACCATAGCAAATGGAGGTTTGGTGTAGCACTAATGTGAATCACGCGAATCGCAACAAAACTGGAAACACACACATCCAATGTGTTTACAAATATATTGTAAAATCTTGTTAATGCACAACACTTTGTTACAATAATTTAACTTTAAAAAAAAGTAATTTATAGATTTGCAAATGAGTTTGTATATGGGATAAGGATGGAGTGTCTGGAAATACATTTGAATGGAATTTAATCTTTTCTAATCCTTTTTCCTATCGAGCACAAATTCTAACCTTTTTTTTTTCCTTCATAAATAGTTGCTATTTGCCTTCACCTTTTCTGTAGGTTGTTTGCAAGTTTGTTTTTTTTTTTCTTCTATTGCTCCAAAGATTTTTTTCCAAGGAATTTCATACCATGGACTGGATTCCGGTATTGGTTATTACTTTATTTGATTTACAAATGACCCCCTATAAAATTATGTCCTTCACCTTGGCCTCCGGGGTCACGACTTCCGGTCTCCCGGATGGGCCATTTTCCCTGTGTTTTGCCGAACCCTATACCAAAGTACGAAGTTTGAAGCAGCGATAGTGAACAAAAATTGTTGTTATGGTATTTGCAAAAGCTATTCACGGCGAAAACATAAACCTCACATGCAAGGAGTTGACTTTATTTACTTTCCACAACCGAATGTCAACTTGGAAAAGTGAAAAGAATGGGTGAAAGCGTACGGTCAGCCGACTACAGGACCAAATGCCTCCACGGTGCAAAACGTTAAAAAGCACACCTACATCTGTACAAAACATTTTATCGGCGGTAAAGGACCTACTTTTGAATATCCCGATCCTCTACCTGAACGAACACGTGTTGCGGAAGTGCGGTGTTTTTACTAAGTGTCTTTAAACCGGACTCGACCGGAACAGACTACTTTCGCGCGAAAACCCCCTTGGTTAAAAAAATATTATGGTTACTTTTGAAAAATTGCGTAGCAGCTTTGTGATACGCCGTAGCAATGGGAAAATGTTTAAAATGCGTAGCGCTACGCAAAAATCCGTAGCACTTGACAGGTATGGAAATAATAATAATAATAATAATAATTATAATAATAATAATAATAATAATAATAATAATAATAATAATAATAATAATAATAATAATAGTTGTGTTTTGGTGTTGTTGTTGTGTACACCTGTATAGCATTGGAGGTTTCGTATAATAAGACTGAAATGACTTCCTGTAAATTTGGATTCAGGAATACATTTTTTTCTTTCTACAGCAACTAATCCATAACAATCAATATCAACCCCCACAACATAATTATTGGCAACGATCAACACCAAAACTTGGGAGTAGTACCGCTGGAAGAAGGAGGGGAAGAGGAAGAAGGGGTAGAAGGAGAAGAAGAAGTCGAAGAAAGAAGGAGAAAGAGGAGAAAAGAAGGGGAAAGAAGAAGAAGTAGAAGTAGAAGAAGCAAAGTTTGTTCTATACATGCTACGTTTTTTCCCTAGATCATATAGAATGTAATGCTAGGTTTTATCTATAATAGACACTACTGGGTATCTTAGCATTACAGAGTGTATCAAATACTTCAGGTTACTTTCAACCACAATCGGTCTTTGATGTTACCGCGCAGCGCTAGAATAAACTGCCTTGTTTACCGCAGACATACCATGCCTAACTTAATAAGCAGGATTTGAATTTTGTGTTCTTCATTGTTGGAAGATTACAGCATTTATTCTATGGTAGACATTGCAGCATGTTAAAGTTTGTAAAAAGGTATCAGTTCAGTCAGTTCAATCAGACAGATCTTCAGTGCAGCTAAGAAGAGGCGATAATTTATTGGCATGTTTGTTACCGACGCACCCACGTGAATAAGGAAACGTGGGTTGATTTTAGCCAACTGTACTGCATATTATTCTAAGATAGCCTATAAACTGTACCAAGTATTTCAGTAAATTTAGTTAGCGGGTTTTGTCGATGTCTTGTGTTACAAAGCAAAAGCTGAACAAGACAACGGGTAACGGGTTCTCTCGCAACATGTCGGCCGCAGGGGGGAAGGGGGGGGAGGGATTAGGAACCTCTCCTTTATCAGGTCCATCTTCATTCTCTCTCTCGCTCTCTCCCTTACCCCCCACCCCCGCTTCCACAGTGCAAACATGACCGTACCAAAGAGCTTAATTATAGAGTTTTGGCTGATCGCAGCAGAGTTCCGCTTTCGTTGTGTGTTACCGAGCAAAATGCTTTAATATGTATGGACTGGCTCTTTACAATAATGCATCGTGGTTCCATTTTTATTCTATTCGTGCTGCGTTCGAACATTCCAACATAGAACCATTCCCAGTGCAGCAAGGTAAAGTGGTTGTGTGTCCATTGGTGTTGTTGTTGCTGCTGCTGTTAAATCTAATCCCCTACCCCCACCCCCTCCCCTCAACCCAACACAAAAAACACAAATTAAAAACAAAGAAATCAAAACAAAAATGAAAATACGCCCCACCCTATTTTGGTGTGTTTTCTTGCTTGTTATGTTGGTGGTAGTGGTGGTGATGGTGTAGGTGCAGCTGCTGCTGTTGTTGTGTTATTTTGTTAATGTTCCTTGGTTTGGTCATTTCTGTATCAAGTTTACACTGATTTTTTTTTTATTTTTAAAGAGAAGGGTTTATTTAAAGTAAGTGCGAGATCGAGTACAAAATTGTGCAAAACTGTTAAAGTTTAATTCGCACTAAGAGACTAACATTTGTTTATGTAGTCATACTTTTGCGTGTCAGTCTTATATCTGCGACAATGAATTAACCTAAAGTTCGTGTCCGACCATCTAAAAGGTCGTATGTTGTAGACACATGGTAATTTATCTCCCTTAGAATACCTAACAGGTGCAACAACAACAACAACAACAACAACAACAACAAAATTAAAAAAAAAGAAACATGGAGATACCGGTTGCGTGACTCAGCGTAATTGGCGTGTGTTGAAGTGTTTGATGCGGTTGGTTCTATTTCACTGGGTTCTCTGCCTGCTGTACCGACTGACGCCTAATGCCTACAAAATAGGTTATCTGGCGAGGTGACGTACATAATGTATTTTTAAGCTGCACACACGCTTATTTGAGAGCCTTGACCTCAGTAATGTGGTTTTATACACACTCCTCTACGCTCATGCTATATGTAAGGTAAAAGTATAAAAAATAATTATTAATTCTCTCACTTATGTTACAGTTAACTGTCACCTTGAAGTGAAATCTATAATTTTAGAACGCAAGTTTCTCCTAACGTAGGAGGGAGAGGGGTGGTGTGTCAGGGTTGCTGACATTGTTTATAGGTATAGTTACAACGAAACTCTTAATTTTTGATTTTTTAAAAATTATTTTGGACACTTTACTGTCCCTGTTTATCGGGAAATTCTGGGCCGCTTCCCCTGGGAAAGACGTAGTCGCAGCATGTGGCGTGTCCAAACCCAACCTACCTAATATTAGTTGTGTTTTTGAAATTTTTAATGGGGAAGCAAACCGGAGTACCCCCGAGACGTTACCAGAGTCCAACGAAAATAGCCTAACATTCGGAGAAACATAAAGCCCATGGGCGGGATCGATCCCACACCTGTCAGGCGCCATTTGTTTCTAGCCTGTGGACAAGGCAAGTTAGTCCCGCCTTACACCATGCGTCCACAACGCTCGCCTAAAATAATCATTATGAAATGGAACATACCACTTAGATTATAAATAAAAGATTCGTATTTGTACGGGAAGCATGGCTAATAGTGGTGTGTGTTGAGATCGCACTGGGCATTCTATAGTAGTGGGTATTAGCAAGTACATACGAGCTCAGTATCATTCAATCAATGTTAGTTAGACGTAGCTGAAACTGAAAAAAGCATTAAAAAAATAAATAAATGTAGTGGATTAATTAATGGTAAACCGAGTGCCATAGGATTTATCAAACATATAGCATTAAGGCCAACTAAGAACAGTGTTTTACAGCACATCTGTCAGGCACCACCTGATCCCCAACAAGTGTAGGCTACCTTCTTTTCATACTAAACATACGGTCTTCTTACATTGATTTAATTATGCAGGCATCCACAAACCAGAATCTATGTATTATAAACTTACACTAATATTTAAAGAATTACTTCCAAAAATGATAAATTTAATGTGTTGTGATGTGTGTGTGTGTTTTTTTTTCAATCTAAGATATTAAAAAAATTAATTCATTATGCAACATCAACAAATCAGAATCTATGCATTTTAAACGAGATTGATATTTTTACAAACCCCTTCCAAAAACTACAATGTAATCAGTTATGGCTCTTTTATTTCACTTCTAATCATTTAATACAACGATCTTAATAACAATTCATACGTATTCTATTACAGAAATTTCGCGGAATTATTACTATAATAATAAGCCCAAACCTTCTCTAAAAGCGGGTTGCATAAAATTAACTGCCAATTAAATAGCGGCGTCAAAGGGCTAAGAACACCATTTTTTAAATAGCAAAACCAGGGGATTTGAAACAATTAAGGTGGTGCCCGACGACTTTCGAGTTCTGAAGCAGTTGGCCGTAGTACTACACGGACTAATGGCAAACAAGAATATAAAGTGATCCACCAAGCCTAGGCTTGATTGATACAATATGTAGGTGCACAGATCTGCAATCAACCATACTGGGACTGGAACTATTGGTTCTGGACCCACATATGGGATGTTCATACGAACCTCCAAAAGGCTGTGATGGGCTGGAACAGCCACGGAGAGTGTAGTCTAAAGAGATAGTACATAAAGACATGTAAGTGAACACAAAGATAGATCAAAGCACAACACATCAAAACCTCCAAGTAACCGTGGCTACCTTATCAGTCTACCGCTGATAAATACATAACAATTATCTAGCCCTGATAAATATCCCACAATTGTCTACTCCTATTATTTTATCGTATCCTATCCCGTAACTTGAAAGTCGATGATCGTTTAACCAGCGCACTCCATCTTTCTCTGTCCCCAGCAACCCTCATGGCTTCGCTCAGTGTCAAGCCAGTCCATCCTCGAATGTTGTCCTCCAACTTCTTTCTCTGTCTCCCTCTTCTTCTGCCTCCAAAGATGGTCTTTGCAAGGCCTGATGCATGCTCTTTGTATTCTTCGTTGTAGGTCTGCTGTGAAAATCCATGTTTCTCAAGCTTATAGGAAGATGGAGATGCCAAGGGAACGCAGCAGCCTTAGCTTGGAACGTAGACTGATGGTCCTGTCTTTCCAAAATAATGGGCTTCAACCTTGTCAGGGCAGCAGTTGTTCGTGTGACCCTGGAGAGGATTTCCTATCGGGACCCATTATCTGATACAATGGCTCATACATATTTAAAATCTATGCACCGCGTTGAGGGATTAGCCTTGGACTTTGATGTTCGTGCTGATGCCATTGGTGTTGTTGGTCATCATTTTTTAGTTTATCTGCTCTTATTTCCATTCCAAAGACTATGAAGGTGGTGTCAAGCCTTTTTAAACAATCGGTTTATTTTTTTTTTAAATCGGTCAACTGATCAGTTAATTAAAAAAATTAAAGCAATCATATTCTTTCAATCGATCAATGAAACGATCAATTAATCACCCAAATCAAAGAATTAATCCTGTTTTCAATACTTTCAATACTAAACACAGAGCAGAAAATGGATACAAAAATGGCGAAAATCACTCAGTACAATTTTAAAACAAGGGGAGTATTTATCGGTCAATGAACAAATCACAGCCAGACAAGTATGCGGCCGTAACTCATTCAGTTATGATTGAGTTATTCGTAGTAAAGACTTAAGTTATTCTTAGTTATGAATGCGCTATACATAATTGTGATCGAGTTATATGGTTATTATAAAGTTATTCGTATTTATGAATGAGTTAATCATCATCATGATCGAGTTATCCATATTTTTATTTTCAATTATTCGTTTGACTGAATGGCAAACGGTGTTGATATTTCGCGTGTGTCGTTTAGGGACTAGTAAAAAACGCTTCAGGCAAGTCATTCTGCTTAAGTTACTAGTAGCCCAGTGCATGGGTGAGTTGAAACTTCTGCTGTTCTGCACGCCTGCACATGGCATGCATACAGTTATGCAAACACACAAGATACACAAGCATGATTCATATGTAAACACACACAAAACACACACACAAACACACACACATGTACACACAAACACATATTTATGATATATACAGAATTGACGCTGACGATTGCATCTATTATATCATGTACTCAGACAGGAAACTAGTTATAGTTCTTATACGCGATGTACTTTTGACATTATGATGATAGTGTTACAACATTAATTTTCATTGTTTCATCATTATTTAAACAAAAATGTAGTAAAACCTAAAAATCAATTAATTAGTGAACAGTTTTTATTCCAATGAGTTGAACTGACATACATGAACAAACACACGCACACAAACTAAATGTAGAACAGACCTCGTCCCACTGTCCTAAAGCGTGTAAAATCAGCTTTTTCTCATCCAGGTAGAAAGGATCGCCGATGCCGTGGTATGGCTTGTGATTGGCTGACCTGAAGCCCTGACCAGATAGCTGGGCCGATCGTCTCTGATAGTTGACTTTCCGCACTTCATCCCTAGATGGCGCTGTTGGGTTGTAGACCTCGATGCTGCGGGCCTGTATTTTCAGGCCCTGTTGGGGGCCGATGGGCAGCGGCGTCTTCAGCACATAGCTGCGAGGGTCTTTGGTCGGCATGGTGGTCGGCGACTATATGATGTCCGGGTCAAACTCTTTTTTTTTAAAGTGAAAATATGAAAATGAAAATATGACTTATAGAAAAAAAAATCAACAACAACAATGACAACACAAACAACACTATTGACACATTATAAACAAACATGCTGACTTAGTGCTGCCTCTGCTGCTGCTAATAGACTATATAATTATAATGATATTATTATTATTATTATTATTCTTATTATTATTATTATTATTATTATTATTATTATTCAATCATTATTATCATCATCATCGTCAACATCCAAATAAGAGGTGCTAGAAATAGAGGTTTAATTGCAAACTAATAATAATAATAATAATAATAATAATAATAATAATAATAATAATAATAATAATAATAATAATAATAATCACACCAACAATAATATTAATAACAACAACAATAACAACAACAATAACAACAACAACAATAATAATAATAATAATAATAATAATAATAATAATAATAATAATAATAATAATAATAATCACACCAACAATAATATTAATAACAACAACAATAACAACAACAACAACAACAACAATAATAATAATAATAATAATAATAATAATAATAATAACAATAATAATAATAATCATAATAATCACACCAACAATATAAATAATAACAACAACAATAACAACAACAACAATAATAATAATAATAATAATAATAATAATAATAATAATAATAATAATAATAATAATAATAAGAAGAAGAAGAAGAAGAAGAAGAATGTACTTTATAAAAAGGGATTCTAGACAACAGTCCTAATCTGCTCAAAGCACTTGCCTGCATGCGCACACTCACAGATTAGCATCATAATCTTAAAACGCCAACTATAAACACAGGAGAAAAACATGTACACTATTAAAAAAAAAAGATAGACCTGCACAAAAGGTAAACATTAACGCTATGGTAAAACACAAAGAGGCAGCAATTTAAAGCAGTAAAGACAACACTGGTTCAGCGGTACAAGTACAACATACAAATGACACAAGCTCAAAAACTATGGCTGTAAATAGGACATTCATAAAACCAAACCACAAACACAATGAAAGGACAACAAAAAAATTCTCCAAGCTTCTTAATACTAAATGTATATAGACATCTTGCTTGGAGGACACCATGTTTTTTATCACCTACTGACATGGATTAACTTTCCCATTTTAAAGTGACAATACCAGTTTTTGATTGTTTGCACACAAGTGACAGAGCTTTGAATTTGTGTGAATGCTGTAAACGAGTGATTAAGATTTCTGACAGCCTACTACTAACTTTACCTGGATCACAATATAATTCACTGGTCATGTTAAAGTGATGTTGAAATCAAAATTGTACTAAAAAATTCATTAAGCTGGCCTAGAAAAAAGAGAGGTCTCAGAGTCTTTCCTTCCCAACGACTGAAAGCTTACAGGGACACCACCATCTTTTTACTTCCATTTATAGATCATTTTGTTAACAAGGTATGAACAAATTTACATTCATGCAATGTAAGTTGTAAATTTAAAAAAAAAAATCTTTTAAAGAAAATAGCCATCCAGAATTTGGCAACCTACTTCATTTTGGTTCAGTATGTAAGGGCTAGAGAGTGACATAATTTATACTCATTAACATTTTAATAATTATTATTCAGACATTACGCTATTTGCAAAATTATGCGTCTATATATTATTTTGGCAGTGGAAGCAAATTTAATTGACAGTCAACATAACTCTCATATCATTATATGCCTGCAATCTGGGATATAAAACTTGTTAGTGATGGCAGGATTAACTCTCAATTATTGTGTAAATTGTATTTCATGAACAGTGGGTTTTGTGTTTTAATACTGTTTTTTTTTCTTTTCAAAATTATGTTTTAAAATAATCTGTTATACATTTTTTTTTTAAATTTATAAATTCGTTTTCTTCATAAATCATATCATGCAATAAAAAGAAATAATGTTCAGATAGATTTGTTTCAGTCATGTTATAATAGTTATTAGCTTTTCATAGTAAATTTACACGAACACGCAGCACCATCCAATACTTACACAGATCGAGCGGGCCTACAAAATCACTATTCGCTTGGTGAAATCATTGACTTGTTTGCTCAAGGACTCAAAAGTATTGTAGCAGTAGGGAAAGAATTTGTCAACAAATTAATGTTAAATGTATGGTCCTAGTTCGCTCACCCGTAAAGTCTGGCGTTGTTTTTCTGGCGCTGCCGTCTCGGATTAATAACAGTACTAGTCCCTGGAGGCATAGCATGGAAAAAGTGTCGAGCCGTTAGCGAGGGCTTACAAATCGCCCTCGATAAAGTTCACGCCAAAACCCTCTGGGAAATAACGATCCGAAGCTACTGTTTCACACTCAAAATTTTCCTCGATGCCTCTCCCATAAAGCTCTACAATTCGAACGTCTTGTCACAAAAAAAAAACAAAATCATAGCCTAGGCTATAGGAAACGAAACTTGTAGAGTACGGTCAGTTCATGGCGTCACAATCCGCTACTGAATTAAAAACAACCGGAGATAACTTCATGCTGGCCCCTGCCACTGACCGCACTCGCAGGGTGATCGCCAAGAACGGTAGACACAGAGCAAAACCTCTTCAAATTCAATGCGAGCCGAGACGCGCGGCACATTGGAGAGAGCTAAATATAGCGCCGGAAGTCAACAACTCGTGGCACCTTAGTAACACGACTCCCTTTCCGGTGCTCAAGAAGCCGACGACATTTTTATCGGCTCAAATCGATCATGGGCTTTGTGATCGAGCTTTTACGAGGGTGAATGATCGATTTTTCTTTAGGCATTGTTCTTCTCTCTTCCCCGTTGGTTTTTCTGTGCTGGGAAGTGTTGGAGAAAACACAAAAGTCGTCCATGTGATATTGTTTGGCTCTGATGATTGTGAGACACACGGAAAAGACACGAAAATTAACGAAAAAGCACACAGAAGTTTTTAAACCCACGACATCAGTCTCTTCTTCTTATTCGTCTTTATTAATCGTATTTCCAGTTGACCCTTTAAAATAGACTAGAATAAGATTTTTGAACAGCTTATAATAATACTTTCGTTTGTTAAGCGTTCAAACCATACTCTCGGTCTGCTCTCAGCTCTTAGGCACTCGCAGTCAAGCTCAAACTCAGTTCCAGCTGTATCAGAACCATACAACACTCTGAAGAATCGAGAAACTCGAGCAGAGTAATCAAGGAAGAAGAAGAAGAAGAAGATGAAGATGAAGAAGAAACGGAGATAGAGAAAACACTTGAGTTTTGTGAGAATCTCTCTCTCTCTCTCTCTCTCTCTCTCTCTCTCTCTCTCTCTCTCTTTCTCTCTCACGCACTCTCTCTCTCTCTCTCTCTCTCTCTCTCTCTCTCTCTCTCTCTCTCTCTCTCTCTCTCTCTTTCTCTCTCTCTCACGCACTCTCTCTCTCTCTCTCTCTCTCTCTCTCTCTCTCTCTCTCTCTCTCTTCAAAAAAAAACTAAGTCCACACTGATTTTATGTTTATTAGATTTTGAGATTGTTATGAATAGCAGCAAGGAAGGTTAGGCCTATATGAATTAAATAATTCATCTCTTTATCAATGTGCACTTAAATGTTTGTTAGACTGTTTTGAAAATGTTTCGAACTTCGAGACACGATCAAAAAAGGTGTCACAGGTTAGTCAGAACCTAGTACGATTCGGAATTATGATCAAGATTGGAATTCTGATGGGTTACAGAAAAGCCGTACAGTTATTTGATATGGAGTAACAGGAAAACAACTACGGAATTAAGTAACATCAAGTTAAGCAAAGTCCACCAATGATTCACTATATATAGATGTCACTGCTACGTTGCTACGTTGACATGATCGTGGAGATCATCTAAAAAATATAGGTGTGTGTCAAAAACGTGTCCCAAAATGATCTAACAGCGCCTCATACATGAATCCATAAAGAACCCGAGAAACACACACACATGACGATAATCAAAATGATCCTATCCTATCGTATGATGCCTAGGAGGTGTAGGGGATACGCCAAGCTATGATCCGTCCATGCAAACCACATAGATTCATCTTATTCGATGAACCTCAGGAGTAATGTTTGTGCTTAAATGCACACCTATACCCTGTTTGTTTTCTTCTTTCTCGTGTTCTTCTACTCTAAGTGGTGGTCTGCAGCCTTGGTTATTAGTCTAATGATCTCTGGTGACGTGGAGGCGGAACTGCTCTTTGGTTTCTTTTTGTTTCACTGTGTGGTCATTTGATGTTGTTAGTTGTTTGATGTGTGAGGTCTTTCGTTAATGTGGTGAAGTTCTGGGTATAGGAAAGGCCCGAATTGTAGCACCTCGTCTAGCATCGCTTGTATGTTTTTGTAAATTCTGTGAGGGTCCATGCTTGATGATGAGAGGGTGACAAGGGAAGCGCAACAGATGTGTGTTGTGAGGTGTCTTTTGGATGTCTTCAGCCAAGCATGGTCTGTTGTTGTGGCTTTGAGAGGACTTATTATGGAGGGACCCATTGTCAGAGGTGTCGGGACCAATGGGTCTGTTTCTTATAATATTTTTCAAGATATATTAGTCACTGTGTTGAGGATTGGCCTAGGACTTCTGTTGTCCGTGTTGATGCCATTGGTGTTATTGGTCCTCATTTTGGTCTTCTCTGCACTTATTTCCATTCCGAAGTCTCTGGAGGTGGTGTAAAGCCTCTGTACCAGCTGTTCAAGTTCTTGTTCCTCTCCAGCTAATCCCTCAGTATCATCCGCAAAACGAAGGTTGGAGATTGCTCTTCCCCCTATGCTGTCTGTGCCTTCGTGATCTGCAAGGGCATCTGACATGATGCGCTCTAGGAAGATGCTGAAGTGTGTTAAAGAGAGTGGGCATCCCTAACGCACACCGATTGTTGTTCTGAACCAGTTTCCGATGGCGCTGTTGTGGAGGACTGCAATGGTAGCCTTGTCATAAGGCTTTTGATGACTTCAATAATTTTAGGGCTGATGTTGTACACTCTCATGGTTGCCCACAGAGCTGCATGCCGAACTCGGTCAAACGCCTTTTTGAAGTCTACGAACACATGATATAGATGTTGTTGGTGCTGTAAGTATTTATCGCAGATTATTCTGAGGTTGAAAATCTGTTCAGTGGTACTTCGCCCTGCCCTGAATCCTGCTTGTTTTTCAGCTATGATTTGTTCAGCTTGCGGTTTCAACCTGTTGAGTATTATTTTCAGGAGGACCTTGCTGGGATTGCTGATGAGGCTGATGGTGCGGTAATTTTCACATTCCTGAAGGTTACCTTTTTTGGGAAGAGTGATGACAAGCGACTGGGTCCATGGTGTAGGCCACTCCCCACTCTGTCAGTTTTTGTTACAGATAATGGTGAGTGCGTCAATCATCGCTTCTCCTCCTGCTTGAAGCAGTTCCGCGGGTATGTTGTCCACTCCCGCTGACTTCCCCTTCTTCAGCGACTGCACTGCTGCCTCAACTTCTTCCCGGAGAATTGGGAGGATTTCTTCTTCTTCTCTGTTCTCAGAACATGCTAGAACTGATGGGTCTCCGTTTGGTGTAGGCCTATGGTTATAAATGTCAGAGCAGTACTCTGTTAATCTGTCCAAGACTTCTTGTTCTTCTGTAAGGCATATGCCAGACTTGCTTTGGATCGTGGAGACCTTGGGCTGTTTAACACTTGTCAGCCGCTTCACAGTCTGGTAGGCCTTCTTGCTGTCGTTCTTGTTCAGACTGTTCTCTATTTCCTGGCATTGATCTTGCATTGAATCTGCACCTTCTCCATCGCCTTGTCGGATGCCATTGTTGATTTTTCTGTAGGCATCAGCTCTCCTGTGAGGTGTTCTCATTTTCTATTTCATCTACATCTCTCTTCGTTTATCACACAGGTCCAAAAGTTCAAATGTGATCCACAGCTGTTCTTCTTTGGCCGGTGCTTTCCAAGGATCTCCGTGGCAAGCATCTATCACAGCTGAGTTGAAGGTGGTTGGTCTATGGTGTTACAAATCTACTTCCATAACTCTATGACCAAAATTTTCACTAAAAATTCTATCCCAACACCAACCACCATTATGATTTGGCTTCATGCTAGTACGGCGATAACACCTTAGGGAAAGATGTGCGTAGATATCGAGCATTCACAAACACACAGGTACCAGTTTACTCATCATGGCTTAATGAAGCAGTGCATCTTGATACCACATCACTATCCATATCTTTTTGCTCCCACACTACATGCGCTTTGAACACCTGGTCAATGTGACTGCTCTTTGTGGCCATAATGTATGCCCAGTGATTTTGGGCGTACCGGGGGTGTATTCCAGTATAGATAGTGTCTCCTCCCATTTTCTGGAAATCTTAGAGTGCTTTTAAATACCCACTGTCGCTGGCTTGTCCTCATTGCTCTTCTATCTCATCTTGCCAGCTTCTGTTCACATTCAACTTGCTATACTATCTACTTCTTTGCTAGACAAATCCGCCCCTACTTTTCTTTATCGAAATACACCTCTGATCCAACCTGGGACACAGTCCTTATGTTAGTGTATGACGGACTGTATTGAGATCAGGCTTGGTAGTGATTATATGAAACTGTGAAACGCTATTCTCCTCGTCCACCTCTCCTGCATCCTCACATAGCTTGGCCTATCTCTATTTGTTTTACGTAGGCCATTTACAGTCTCATATAAATAGTCCTAAAAGCTCTTGTTAGACTGTAAATTATTCATTGTATCCTGTTGATTAGTTATCCTAAATCCGATAGTTTTTTTCTCGAATTCTCTTTGTAAACATTAATTGTAACTTGAGTGGCCAGGAATGCGCGGAGTACCCCGACACAACAACCGAATCAGATGATTCGTATCATGCGTGTGTGTGGGAAGAAAGTGTTGACATTGCGTGTCAGCCGGTGGAAAGTGTGGCATTCCTTTCTCCCACTAGGTCGTTAGAATTTTCCTCCGTCCTGGCCGGTGACTTATTTGGCCCAGGATCGGGGCTGTCACCCCTGTAGTCGCCTCTTGTACTGGAAACGTTGGCACCTAAAAAGCCCGAACAAGTCAATCAGGGTCAATTCGCGTCATAAACACCCCTTGCTTAGCTCAGCCAAAAAATTTAGATTTTTCTACTGAGCAAGAACAAGCCTTCTTATTTAACTTCCAGTTTTTAGTCCTCTATCCGTATCCGTCTTTGTCGCCGTCGTCTATGCAAAAACACATTGGTAATATATCATCACAACCAAACGTCAATTAAACAAGAATATCATAAATGATGAAGAATGACTTCACATCAAGGTCAAGATCACAGGGTCAACAAGTTTAGTCAAAAATGACAAATTTTTTACAAATTTAACTTGTCACTTTCTAGGATTAAAATATTATTTGATTATTTATGCGTGATACATATCAATGAACACACATACTATACAAATTTGGACAACCTCATCTCCAAGTCAAGGTCACGGAGCTAAATGTTTTTACATTGGAAATCTACAAAAAGCGACACCCAAACCCTGAGAAAAGCCGAGCTTCTTTCATTGCTTAGATTAATTTTGCCTGGTTTAAGTTTTAGACGATTGGTGGGGTAACATTTTAGCGTTTCGTGATAAACCTGTGCAAGCTGGTGTGATCATCCGCTCATTCCGATGATAACTCTTAGCGCAGCCGGACTTGATGTTGCTTAACTTTGATTTGAGCTAACCACTGCGCTGTTGGACCACTATAAGAGAGAGAGAGAGAGAGAGAGAGAGAGAGAGAGAGAGAGAGAGAGAGTGTGTGTGTATGAGTGTGTGTGTGTGTAGGTGTGTGGGGTGTGCATGCGTGTGTGTGTGGGTGAGATTGTGCGTGTATGTGTGTATGTATGTTTGTGTGTATATATGTGTGTGTGTTTTGTGTGGTGTGTGCATGTGTGTGTATTAATATCAGAAATTAAATTGCCCTTGCTCGCGTCCTCGCTCTCAGCAAGTCTTCCGCACAGCGTCTCATAGTGCACCTGTGCAGGTAACAGTGTCATAGAGATACATATTGAAGAGGATGAGACAGCGAGTCATACTTAGACAAAACATTCCCACACATTTTGCATATCTCTATAACTTAATATCTCTATAACTACTCTATAACTATATGTTGTATATCTCTATAACAAACTTGTGCTTTGTAGGTCATTTAACCTTGTTTTACCTTGAGAAAGAGGTTTATAACAAAGTGACTCTCTTTGCATGTGTACTTTTTTTCATTTCGTGTTCTGCCTAAAATTGTGCATCGTTCTATCTGGGTCAGCCATATTAACATAAAGCAAAAAGCGCATTTACACAATAAAGGAAGCCAGCCACCTTGACCTCTCAAGAGCAAAATTGGATGTCACGAAAGGCTGGGAAAGGCTACAGCAAATGTCGGTCCAGTCACTTTTTGAGATAACATCACATTACATGTAAAATTATATAAGGCAATTGTTCGACCCCATCTTGAGTATGGGAACATAATATGGTTTCCAAAACTAAAGAGACAATCAATAGCCATTGAGAAAGTCCAAAGACGGGCAAATAAACTGGTTAAAGAGTGTCGTAACATGAGTTATCACGATAGACTTAAGAATCTAGATTTACACTCTTTGTATGGACGAAGAGTGAGAGGAGACTTGATTCAAACTTTTAAAATGTACCATAAAATTGACGATTTGTACTGGATTGACTTTTTCTCAACACCTAGTTGTAATTCAACGCGAAACGCGGAGGGGAAGATATTTGTAAACCACTGCAGAACTAACACTAAAAAGCTTTCTTTTTCCAATCGTATTGTTACTAACTGGAATGAACTACCCTTTTCTCTTAAGAAAGCACCTTCAATTAACTCTTTCAAAAACCAGTTGGATGAACTGCCTAAGTACAAAAAATTGTTCTTATACTTTGATGAACGATAATGCGTTCAGGAAAATTGCATGCACTATCAGACCCAGGTAAATCATATGAAAGATGGGACATTCAGAAAGGCCAGAGGGCCTGTTTTGTCCTCAACATACTACTACTACTACTACTACTACTACTACTACTACTACTACTACTACTACTACTACTACTACTACTACTACTACTACTACTACTACTACTACACCATTATTGCTTTAGGTCCAGCGGACTCTTCTGAGCCAAATCAGGACCGGACAACCCCCAATTCGCATAAAAGATCTGCTGAAACAACCCTAGTGGAAAAACTGAATGCCCTCCACCAGCCAGTCACTTTACAATAAAGACATCCCATGCAGGGGACGCTGAGGCTTCACCCCAACTTATCGAACCCCCGTTTACAAAAACAAAATAGAATACAAACATCATTATAAATTATCAACAAAACACATACATATAAAATGCTTACATTGCTAAATAATAACATCATAGGAAGCCCTAGTGACCACCTGGCAGAAAGCGTCCAATATTCCCAAGCTGATCCAACAGACCTCACACACAAATAAGGAGTCTTGTCCCGGAAGAGTTTTCAAGAAAAAAGGTAGATGACTGGTCTAGCGAAGAAGAAGATAGTATAGCAGATTAATAGAACAGAGTAGGAATGAGAAAGAGCAAATGAGAAAGACAGCGACAGTGGGAATTTAAAGCACTAAATTTCCAGAAAGTGGGGATACTATTTATACTGAAACCCCCGGCACCCCAACGGGGGTACTTTTTGATATAAAGAAAATAACGTTGGAAATAGAATACTGACGACCCGACCAATCGGCAGAAATAATGCCCAACAGATTGCTACAGAAAATGAATCATAAAATGAAGTACATGTATTCCATTAATCACCAAAATCGACTCAGCCGTTTTGATATGTTGGAGAAAACATGTTTAGCAAAGAATTGATCTCAGCGTCCTTGATATGTTAAGAGGACGGAAGCATATGCGATGGTAGGGGAGGCTAGTCACTTTCCCTAGAAAGTTTGGACCCAATATGTGCAGGTCAACGTGCTTCACCATTTTGTAAACACGTTTTGCGCTGTAATAAAAAAATTGGCGTAGCCGATTTTTGACTCAAATGCATAACAATCTGAGTCTATGTATTCACCACCCAACGCTCCCACCCCACTCGCACACCTCCATGCCCCACCCACCCACCCAAAAAAAATCAATAAATAATTTTGTTTCATCTTGACTTTTTACAAATTTGTGCGAGATGATGCGAGATGAACAACCCAAAAATGATTTTTTTTAGTCCGTCTGTCTGTCTGTCCGTTTGTCCGCGGTCCGGTGTCCATCTGTGCAAAAACTTGCAAGTGGCGTAATTTCTCAGAACCTATTTCAAATATCTCAACCAAACTTGGTACGATGGTGTATACCCTGGGACCTAAAAAATGATCAGTGAATTTATGACTTCACTTCAAGATCAGGGTCAGCAAATATTACACAAAAAGACAGCTTTTCACACAAGTTATGATTCTTTGAGGTATGATCTATATCAATGAGACAATCACGCTATTCAAGTTTGGTCAACTTCACTCCAAGGTCAAGGTCACTAGCTATAGCTGTCCAAAGTCTGTTCATATGGGTATTTCAGAAGTGACCTTGACCCTAACCCATGAGAGATTTTAAAGCAAATACTTGTTAAATGTAGAGATAATAGATTGACCTGTTACATTATGTTCCATGTTTGCGTTTATGGTCAAGGTCATTTTAGGTCTTAAAAAAACTTTTTGTTTACAAATGTCATCTTATAGCAGAATGCCATTCCGTTTTAGTTTTTATGAGCACTCATTTTCATGTAGAATATTGCCAGTTCAGTAAGGAGCCATGTAAGTCATATGGGTTTTGCCCTTCTAAATTATTTTGGTACAGAGGCTTGACACCACCTCCAGAGCTTATGGAATGGAAATAAGTGCAGAGAAGACCAAAATGATGACCAACAACACCAATGGCATCAACACGGACATCAAAGTCCAAGGCCAATCCCTCAACATAGCTTCAAATATTTAGGAGCCATTGTATCAGACAATGGGTCCCGACAGGAAGTCATCTCCAGGATCGCACAAACAACTGCTGCCCTGACAAGGTTGAAGCCCATTTGGAAAGACAGGACCATCAGTCTACATTCCAAAGTAAGACTGCTGCGCTCCCTTGTCATCTCCATCTTCCTATATGCTTGCGAAGCATGGACCCTCACAACAGATCTCCAACGAAGAATACAAAGCATGGAGATGAGGTGCTACAGAAGACTTCTGGGCATTTCCTATACCCAACCCATCACCAACGACGAAGTCCGACAGACCATCACACTAGCCATTGGACAACACGATGACCTGCTCACAGTGGTGAAGAAACGTATACTCCGATGGTATGGCCACGTCACCAGATCATCAGGCCTTGCAAAGACTATTCTGCAAGGCACAGTGCAAGGAGGTAGAAGAAGAGGGAGACCGAAAAAGAGGTGGGAGGACAACATTCGAGAATGGACTGGTTTGACACTGAGCGAAGCCATCAGGGCTGCTGAGGACAGGGAAAGATGGAGTATGCTGGTTAAACGATCATCTGTGGTGCCCCTACGACCTCCGGGTTACGGGACATGATAGGATAGGATACGATAGGATAGAAAAATCATTTTAAACATTTTTTTAGCCTTGCAGATTGTTGAGATAGTGGTCCATCACTCCATGTTTTCCTTTTGCATCGTTAGGGTAAAGCCCAGCAACAACACCGTCAACAACATCAACACTTTGGTAATGTTTATTTCTCTGCTATGTGTGCGCGCGTGTCTGGAAATAGCATCAACTCCTTCGGATGAGAGTATAAACCGAGGTCTAGTCTGTGTGTCGCATACATTCCATCATAACGGACTTTAAAGATCCTGACGCTCATGTCCTAGACGGGTGAGTGCCGGTAACAAGAACACACCCAGCATGCACTTGGTCCTTCTCCCCCCTCCCCCCCCCATCCCTGGCTGGCCAGAATAGTGCTCAGTTGTCCGGGCGTCAGACCATGCGCCCAAAGGCTGCGGGTGGGCGTCTCGGGCGGTTTGAGTTAGATCCTGTATTGGCCAGCGCTTAGAGTCTGGTCAAGTACGGCGAGATAAATGCGCTATAAAAATCCTCAATAATAATAATAATAACATTGACATCAAAGTCCAAGGCCAATCTCTCAACACAGTGCATAGCTTCAAATATTTAGGAGTCATTGTATCAGACAATGGGTCCCGACAGGAAGTTTTCTCCAGGATCGCACAAACAACTGCTGCCCTGACAAGGATGAAGCCCATTTGAAATGACAGGACCATCAGTCTACATTCCAAGGTAAACCTGCTGCACTCCTTTGTCATCTCCATCTCACAGGCGGCGGAAGCTGCTCAGGATTGGGGGGGGGGGGGCACACACTATTCACTGACATCAGGGCCAGACCTGGGAAAAGTCGAGGGTGGGGGTGGGGGTTACAGATTCAGCGAAGGCGCGAAGCGCCGAGCCTTCTAGGGGGGTCCGGGGGCATGCTCCCCCGGAATTTTTTTTTTTCCAGGATTCAAAATGGTGCAATCTGGTGCAATCTGAACCTTGAAAAAGCCATCTGTGATGGTCTGGGACTTTGAGTTTTTTTAACAATTGAATTGACAAACTCTGGGGTACAAAAATTATCCTCTGCCCCTCCCTTAAAAAAAACCACACACACACACATTTATTTATCAGCAGAGATGTTTTGTATACTATTATTATTCACTACTTTTTGTTGATCGTTAACGGTATAAAGCTTTACCTTGTAGTTTATGAACATCACCGCCCTGCTTTCACTTAATTCAGTCTTGCTGCACTAGGTTCCTCGGCATTAGTAGTTTAGTACCATTTGTGAATTGTATCTTCTGGCAAAACAGTTCACTGCCTCTTTGAAGTCAATATCAACAGCCCTGTGCACTTTCAGTAAAGCAAGTCCATTTAGTCTCTGTTGCCCCATTGTAGAGCGCAGGTAGTTTTTCAGGTTGCGGAAGTGACTGTTTGAACGCTCACACTCGGCAGTAGTGACAGGTAGGGTGCAAAGGTTCTAAAGCATGATGAACAGGTTGGGATAAAAAAAAATCACTGTCACAATGTTTCAGTGCTTCTGATGCCGTGGATGGGATGATAGCTGTCGCATTCTCAGCAGCACTTCGCCACAGCAAACTTGGTGTGCGGCGTGCCTCAGGGTTCCGTTTTAGGGCCGGTGTTATTCACTCTGTACACCAAGCCACTGCTTCTCCTGCTGAGAAAGCATGCTGTTGAGAGTCAGTCATTTGCAGACGACACACAACTGTACAAATCCACTGCCCCCTCTCTCATTAATTCCACTGTTCAGACTTTGGAGAACTGCATCACAGACATTAAGTCATGGATGACACTCAACAAGCTTAAGCTTAATGACGATAAAACCGAAGCCCTCCTCATTCACAAGCACAACACCTCCTCCTCACTCTCGCCTCTCCCAACATCGCTCACAGTAGGGACAACAAACATTCAGCTCTCATCCTCAGCAAGAAATCTCGGCTACATTCTCTCCGATGACCTGTCCCTCAACAACCACATCTCCAACGTCTGTCGCTCTGCATACACGGCCATACGCCAAATCAGCTCCTTTCGCCACTATCTTACAGTCCCTGCCACCAAAACCCTAGTCTGCGCTCTCGTCCTTTCTCGTCTTGACTATTGCAACTCTCTCCTTGCTGGCTCCCCGAAACACATCATTGACAAACTACAAAAGGTTCAGAACTCAGCAGCTAGACTAGTATTCCGAGCTAAGAAACGCGATCACATCACACCTCTACTACATTCCCTTCACTGGCTTCCTGTGCAAGCACGCATAGAGTACAAACTCTCTGTTCTCTGTCACAACTTCTTCACAGATTCTTGTCCTTCCTACCTTGCTGATCTACTGTCTGTCTACTCCCCTTCACGCACTTTAAGATCTTCTGCTGACACTCGCACACTCAAGGTTCCCGTCACCCGCACTAAGACATACGGCCAACGTGCATTCGCTTACTCCGCACCTAAGCAGTGGAACTCCCTTCCCTCCCATATCTGCAACATACAATCAACACAAGCATTCAAAAAGGCCCTCAAAACCCACCTCTTCAAACTGCACTATTCAGATTGATTTGTATCCCGCTGCCATTCTCTCATCTTTTGTCTATGTCTGATCCGTAAGTGTATAAATGGCTGTAAATATTTACAGTGGTGTGCATAAGTTTGGAACCACTTGCAACTTTTGCATTTTTTCAACATTCTGACCTTTAATTTGAATTTTTTATTTGACCCTCAATATTTATCTGCATGCAGTGTTACAGGGGATATATTTGACTATAAAATTAACATTGTTATGCACCCTTGGACAAAATATTTTATTTGTATTTGGTTAAGGTTTGCATTTTAATCATTTTCTGCAAAAATCACATAATGTGCAACACTGTTTAATTATGTGAACTAATTTAGCATACCTTAAAATATCGTGATATATTCTTTATATTTCTTTGTATTTGCAAAGATGGCCTTTTAAAAAAAAGTCGTTTTGTGTATCGGTGATGGCTCAATATTTGGTGGGCCAGCCCTTGCTCTTGATCACGAGACGGCATCGAGTCGGTATTGATTGCACCAGTTTGATGAGGTGATCATGGGTGACAACTTGGTTCCAGGCTGCAATCAGTGACTCAATCAACTCACGCTTTGATGTTGGGTGTCTCTTTGATATCTCCAGTGCCACCTTGTGCCACAAATTTTTAATGGGATTGAGATCAGGAGACTGGGCAAGCCATTCCATTGACTCGATGTTCTGCATCCGCTTCCAGTTGATCACCATTTTTGACCGATGGTAGGGCGCATTGTCATCCTGGAAAATGAACT
Source organism: Oncomelania hupensis (assembly GCA_036898135.1). Lineage (NCBI taxonomy): Eukaryota > Metazoa > Mollusca > Gastropoda > Littorinimorpha > Pomatiopsidae > Oncomelania > Oncomelania hupensis. The sequence continues at coordinate 1,059 of JBAHVR010000233.1, read as the reverse complement.
GACCTGGAAAAAGTTGCTGAGCTGATGGCAGCATGCATTTGTCGAGTATGGTGATGTACTTGGCCCCATTGACCATTCCATCGACGATGTGGAGACGTCCAACGCCACTGGCAGCCATGCAACCCCAGACCATGACCTTGAGAGGATGTGAGAGGATGCTTCACTGTGAGGTTAGGACACTCGGGTTTAAACTCCTCTCCAGGCAAATCTCCTCACATAGAGTCGGGCTTGGTTTCTGAACAGGCAGAATGTGCTTTTGTCGCTAAAAAGCACTGTTTCCCACATTGTACAGGTCCAGGTTGAGTGCTTCCGTGCCCATTCAATTCGGTTGCACCTTTGTAAATCAGTAATCAATGGCTTGTTGCGGGCCTTACAGCCTCATAGACCAAATGGCAAACACCGGCGACGAACTGTACAAGTTCTGACATTGATATGGCAATCAGCTGACCACTCACACAGCAGCTGAGGTGAGGTCAACCTGCGACTGGTCAACGAAATGCGTCGAAGTACACGGTCTTCACGTAATGTTGAAGCACGTGGACGACCGGACCGAGGCTTGTCCACCATTGAACCAGTATGGCGCTTCTTCTGCAGAATCTTTACAACCGCTCTGTGACTGCAGCCGACTTTTCTGGCGATCTGATGACAAGAAAGTCCTTCCTCCTTCATCGCTGACACCCGAATACGTTTCTCCAACGTCAGATTTCGCGTCTTTGTCATGGTTGATGAAGAAATTGTATGAAATCACAAAATCCCTGGCTTTTATATAGCTACTGCAATAGCTAGGCATCCGTACTGTTATTGGCTGCCAAAACAGCCTTCTGATGGGTCAGAACTATTGCATGCTGATTGGATAATCTCGATCCGCTTTGAACGCAAAATCTGAGCAAATTAAAGTACTTATATTCCAGTATCAATAAAACTTATAAAATTGGAAGCACATTACCTTAGAAATGTGATTCTTATTGCAAATTGTGTCCCTCATAACGTTGTACACTAATAAATGTAATAGGTCCATGAAAAAATTAAAATAAAACTTCATAATGTTGAAAAAATGCA
>JBAHVR010000232.1:80000-125000 GCA_036898135.1 Oncomelania hupensis | reverse complement strand
TTGCCTCCCTTGAAACAAATGTTTTAAAAAAAAAATTTAAATGCTGATATTAAAATTCAGAAACTTTCTCTCCCCAACAGCCTAAGTCTTTAAGACGACAAATTGTATGGATAATAATAACAGTGTCCTATAGTAATCATTAATTTATTATTTTGTTTTTCTTCTTGCGTTAGGTTATGGAAAGACACAAGCAGGCTCACTTTCGTGACCAGGATTGCCGATGTCACATCTGCGGCGCTCAGCTGCTCACACTAAGTGGGCTGCTCGCTCACCTCCGAGGCCACCGCAATGTTCAGAGCCGACAGGGCACAGTCAAAGTAGAAACGCCTGAAAAAATCAACATTAAGACCGAGAACGTCAAGAAGGAGAACAGCACCGTGAGAATAAAACAAGAGCCACTAGACAGTGACGAGAATTCACAACAACAGGAGGAAGAAAACATAATGATGTCCTCGAAGAAATACCTCCAGCTGATTGATTCTCAGTTTGATGAGAACAGTGTGAAGACAGAAGAGTCTTCAGACCTCCCACCACGTGAGAGACTTCGCCCCCACAGGTGTCCTTTCTGCGCGCTCGGATTTTACAAAATCGATCGCTTCCAGGCGCACATTCGCAAGGACCACTTAGATGAGGCACAGTTTGAAGAATGTGACGTTTGCCAAGCCAAAATTTTTGGCACGGAGTACATGAGGCAGCATCAGCGCTCCCATGGCAACGTCCAACAAACATATGCCTGTGACCAGTGCAGCAAGGTTGGTTACTGTCGGTGTGTTGAGTGAGAGTGTTGGCTGTTGTTTGAGTGAGGGGGTTGATTGGTTGTTTAAATGAGTGAGTTATTTGGTTGTTTACATATTAATATTGGTTGGTTGTTTTAAGTATTAGTGTTGGTTGGATTGTTGAGTGAGTGTTGGTCTAAATTTCTAATTTTATAGTGATGTTGATTTTGACTTTTAGCAGAGTAGCGTGAATAGCGTTATAAATATGCGATCCCGGTTACTTCATTGCATCATATCGTAGGTCTCTAATGCTTTTCTCACGAATGTTTAGCTGTGATGATGGTGACTTTCTAGTTTTACCTCAGCAGCATTGATGTTAGTGGAATGTGAGACTGCGGTTATAGCAGATCATCACATTATAGTTTAGCTTATTAATGCTCTTGTCATGAATGTGTGGGTGGGTGAACATAATGACAAGCATATTATACTCATTGTTATTTAGCTAAAAAAAAAAAAAATTTTTTTTTAAAGTATGAAAGGAGAACAACTGATTTTTAAATGTCACCCAATATCTCCCAAACTTTTATAATGTTTTGGGCAGAGCAACTGTAAAGTTGAGAATTTTCTTCAGCAACACACCAGCATTCAAAACCAAAACTTGTATAATGTTTTGGGCAGAGCAACTGTAAAGTTGAGAATTTTCTTCAGCAACACACCAGCATTCAAAACCATTTATGTAGCTGTCTGCTTGCCTAGTTTGTTAAATATCTAAGCAGTTTATTGTGTTGATCCTTTATATAAACATCTCCAAGTGTGGTGCGATAGTGTGAAAGCATTGTTTTGTTTGGAATGTTTGTTTGTTAATTTGGGTTGTCACTATGCAACTCGCGAATGTGTAGGCATGAGTGCACATATTCAAAAGTTGCTTCTTCCTATTCCCTTTCACTGTTTGTGTGGTTTAGTGTGGTGAGCCTTTGCTCCCCGCATTTTGTTTCACTTATTGTGTGTCTATATCTTTTTTTTTTTAGGTGTTTGTTCGCAAGTTTTCATTGGAAACTCATCGTAAAGTGCACACTTTTCAAAAGTTTCTCAAATGTGAAATCTGCAACGAGGGCTTCCGCTTCAACAGTGAGCTCAGCAGACATCATCGCAAGGCACATCCTGTGGATCGCTCAAATTGCACTTTTGAGGTAAATCTAACACACTGCATTAAGAAACGTAAGAATGATAAATTAAAATAATACACTAAAACGCTTTTCAGTAAAATATTTTTTGAAGTCTAGCTTACATTGTGTTGATTAAGTGAGTGAGCTCATTATAGGCACAGCCTTTACAATCTCTGCAAAGTCCTGTCTGCCTAGAAAGTCATAAAAGTAACATTTGTATTGCGCACATAACCAGTAATGTGCATAGTACAGCGGGTATAGGGCAAGGGTTGCTAATATACTTTTCTCTTTTTCTTCTTTTCAGTGCAACATATGCTGGTCTAAATTTTCTACCTTGGCCAACTTGGAGACTCACTGCAGCACCAGTCACGTCTCTGATGATGGAAAACCATTCATGTGCGCACTGTGTCCCTCCAAAACTCCCTCCACTTTCAAAAACAGTACAGAGCTTAAGAAACACCTGCACTTTTCCCATACGCGTGCAAAGAGTGACAAAAGCGATGATGGTGAGCAGAATATAATTTATTTGGGATTTGCTTTTTTGCACTCTGGCTTATGCAAATATTGCATACTCTGCCACAAAAATTTACATCTTTGGTGAAGTTAGTCAAAAGCAGTGGAGTAACTCTGGTTAAATGGTCATCTGTGGAGCCCCAACGACTTTCAAATTACCGTACAGGATAAGATAGGATAGGATAGGTCAAAAGAATGTGAAACTGATGCAGTAAGTATGATTCCTGACTGTAATTTATTTGTCACATTCAATAAAAGTGGTTATTGTGGTTACATTTTTGGTTCTGGTGTTTGTTTGACTCACATGCTTCGCAGTGTGAGTCTATGTATTCAACACCCACTCCCCCCTCCTATACCCTCTCCCACTTCACCCTTACCCCTTCTCGTCTCCTCCAACCCCATCCCCCGAAAAAATAAAAAATTAACCTCTTTTCTGCTATCTGCAGAGTAATTGTTATTATTGGCTAGTAGAATTTTCAGGAATGTCAACATCATTCTCTTGCATCTCAAGGAAGAGTAACCTCCCTTGATATAGAAAACTTTGTTTTGTACCTTTCAGTCACCTAGACGCAATAAAAACTAATGCATTAGTTTTCCCGCTTCGGCATAAACTTATAGATAGCAATTTTTTCTGCCTGTTTTCATGTATTTACTTTTAATGGAGAATTAATTTTACTGATAATGTTTTTTCCCTTGACAGCTTCCAACTCAAGTCTTGGAGATAGAGAAGTGAACGTAAAACAAGAACCCATGGATGAGAGTTTTGAACGAGTGAACAAGGATGACCCTCTGTATGGGCAGGTGCAGGATATGATTCGCAATTTTGTGAGCAGCTTACCTTGTAAGGGTAACTCTGACATCACCATACAGCCCAAAGTGGAGGATCCTGTTACAGAGGTATGGGGCATATAATAATATTATTTTGTGTTATTATCACAAATACTTTTAAAGCAGGATATCTGTTGTTTTTTTTTGGAGTTTATTTTAATTTTTTATTGGTGTTTTGTTGTGTTTTTTATTAGGCAAAAAAAAGGCTACCATTTGTAACAATCAAGCACTTTTTTTTACACATTTCTTTTTTATACTTAACAAACAAAATTATTAGAAAGACATTGATGATTTAGAGTTGTTTTTTGTTTGTTTTTTAGGTGGAGGCATACAACAAGGCCACAAAGAGGTTGTCGCAGAGTCTGATGGAGAGAAAATTCCAGTGTGAGACATGCCATAAGTGTTTTGCCACCAAATCTGACCTGAGAACACACATCCGCACACACACTGGCGAGACCCCTTACAAGTGCGAATACTGCAGCCGAGCCTTCAAGCAGAGAGGCCACAGGAAGCTGCATATACAGGTAATATGCTGGAGTTAGAACGGACATGAACAATGGAGATAAAACCTTTCCGTGGCTGGAATAAAACAGAAAACTGCTAACATCCACATTACTGTACCGTACAAAATTTCCGAGTTGCACATTATAAGCTGCACCCACCGAATTTTATAAAAATGTGATTTCATCCATACATAAGGTGCTGCATATTGTAAGATTCACAAGAGAACGGTGCACATATTATAAGATTAATTTTGTAACAATGATGAATCTTTACTTTTGGGGGGAACAGATTTCAGCCACATATTAGACAGTTCTGTATTATAAGGAGCATGGTTTCATGTAGAGGGAAAAAGTTTTCACCTTGTAATCTGTAAAGTACAGTACTATAGTGATAAAAGAAACCAAATAAATAAATAAACTAATGGAACCCTCATTGGGACAGAGGAACTTCTGCAGTGGGTAAATTGATTAGATGTCAAAAGGTTTTCAGGCAAACTCTACCAAAGCTTTGGGATGTTATTTCTTGCTGTTTCTAGCTCTGTGATTTTGCTGTTTTGTTGTGCTTTCTTCTTTGAGATGTTGCTAGGCATCGTCAGATGTTTCCCCTGCATATGTCTTGTGGGCATGGTGCAACTACAGCAGGCTGGAGAATTCTCCTCGGATACGCGATTTTCCGAGGTTAACGAACGTACTTTCCGAGGTTTAAAAATTTTTTTCCGAGGAAAAAAAAAGGAGACGCAAATCGTAAATTAACCACGTATGTTCGCTCCGCAAACCCATTCCAACGTTTTGCCTTACTCTGTACCATTTCCGGTAGAAGCGCGTGTTGATAATTGGGCGCACACCACGAAGTATTTACACCCAGCAGAGACGCATGTTCTTTCACACGGTCCCTTCGAGTGTGAGAAGTTACAGAAATATTGTGCGCATCGCGGATTATTAACCGGGGAGAAGATTTTCAAGAGGGAGACATCGCCAACAAATGGAATTGGGATTAAACGTCGAAAGTGGTAAAAGTGGAGGGAGTCGAGCAGCGTATCGGCTCTCATTTTCGAAAAGTTGATGCTGCAGGCATGGCTCGTTGCATCACGTGCAACAAAGAAATTAGATACACTAATCGTGGTATTACAGCGCTCACTGAGCACTTCTTTACCAAGAAGCACAAATGTGCTGTGAAAGCACTGACTAGCTGCACAACGATACCAGGTAAAAGTTTGTTTGCATAGTGGTTCCATCAAGACTAATTGAAACATAAGCCCTCCTGACAAGAGCAAACAAAGCTGATTACAGACCTCCAGCCAAGAGACTTTGCACTAATACTAAGCCAGCAGTAACTTTCAAAACACAGAGCACCTTATCATCATTTTTCAAAAAGAGTATTGATTTGCTTTCTTTTTTTTTAATTTAGATTTTAATACTAGGAGTAGGAAGCAAGCTTGTTTGTGACAGTTGCCATAATCTTGCATATGTTGACACAAACCTATTCAGGTTTTTTTTCCAAGTAACAGATTTTTGTGTGTATGTGAACATTAGTCTTAATAATAATATAAAAATTAATAATGTCTATCTATGAAATGAATGCATGAATATAAAAAACATCCAAATTTATCTCTCACAAAAAGCATACTTTTGGGGTTTTAAATGCTATAAAACTTTCAGCTTCAGGGGGGCTTCGCCCCCCAGACCCCTCACCGGGGCTTCGCCCCTGGACACCGACCGGATTTCAGAGGTTTTTTTCTTCAGCTATTCTCCAGCCTGAACTAAAGATATCTGTCAAGTAGATCATCTTTCATATATATTCCGTTTTTGCATTGATCTTGAAGGTCAAGGTCATTGTAGACCTTATAAAAAAAAAACATACAAAAATTGGTAACATCAAAGGTCAAGTGAAGGTCAAAGTCATCCCAAGGTCACTTTTTTTTTCTTTTTTTTTTTTGTATAATACAACTTCCATCCCAAGGTCACTGTTTTCATGGCATAATACTACTTCTGCTGTAGTTTATTTGATCATGTAGTAGTTTCCATTTGGAGCACAGAGTCCAAGATCATTTCAAAGTCAAGAGCACTGCAAGATCAAAGTTAGTATTACTTTGCATGTCAATGCCACTGTTTCAGTTTTTCTTGGCACTCGTTTTCATGTAGATTATTGCAGGTTTCATAAGTGTTTCATATGGTCTCTGCTCTTCTATTTTTTAAAACAAAAATTATGTTGATTACAATTTGATGGAATCCAAACAAAATCAGAGGTCCTATTAACACATAAAAATGTACAAAATGGCCACCAGATTTTAACATCTGCGGGGACCCATGACTTTTGTGAAATACTATGTAATGCTGTTGAAATACTATGTAATGCTGTAAAAGCTGGGGGGAAAAGTTGTAATTATTACTGGGACAACCTTACCAAAGGTTTTTAAATAATCAGAATATTAACAATTGTAGAGTTGTTGGTTATTTTAAATGTATTGTTTACTCACTTGCAGAGCAATGTGAGTCTATGTACTCTCCCCCAAAAAACAACTTCAAGATTTTTTTTAATCTGTGCAAGATAAGTCCTAAATAGTCCCAAATTGATATATATTTTTTAAAAATGTCCGCCGTCTGTCTAAAGTGGAAAAGTATTTGGAATCTATTTGGAACCTATTTCAACTATCGATGCACAACCAAACTTGGAAAGATGGTGTATGCCCATAACGATCAGAGAATGAAAGACTTACTTCAAGGTCAAAGTCACAGGATTATCAAATGTTATTAAAAAAATTAAAAAAGGGCTATTTTTCACAAAATTTCACTTTAAAAAAAAAAAAGGTTATTAGTACTGAACTTATGATTCTTTGATGCATGATCGATATCAATGAGACACACATACTTTGCAAATTTGGTCAACCTCACTACAAGGTCAAGATCATTGGAGCTGTCCAAAGTTGGTTTGTGTAGGTAATTTGAAGTGATTTTGACCCTACCCTAACCTATCCTATCCTATCCTATCCTATCCCGAAAGTCATTGGAGCGCCACAGATGATCTTTTAACCAGCGTACTCCAGATTTCTCTGTCCTCAGCAACCCTCATGACGTCGCTGAGTGTCAAGCCAGTCCATTCTCGAATGTTGTCCTCACACCTCTTTTTCTGTTTCCTTCTTCTGCATCCTTGCACCATTCTTTGTAGGATGGTCTTTGCACGGTCTGATGCTCTGGTCATACCATCGGAGTTTGCGTTTCTTCACCATTGTAAGCATGTCATCGTGTTGTGTGATGGTCTGACGGACTTTGTCGTTTGTGATGTGCTTGGTATAGGAAATGCCCAAAAGTCTTCTTTAGCACTTTATCTCCATGGTTTCTATTCTTCGTTGTAGATCTGCTGTGAGGGTCCATGTTTCGCAAGCATATAGGATGATGGAGACGACAAGGGAGCACAGCAGCCTTAACTTGGAGTGTAGACTGATAGTCCTGTCTTTCCAAATGGGATTCACCCTTGTGACAGCAGTTGTTTGTGCGATGCTGGAGAGGACTTCCTGTCGGGACTCGTTGTCTGATACAATGGCTCCTAAATATTTGAAGCTACGCACCGTGTTGAGGGATTGGCTTTGGACTTTGATGTCTGTGTTGACGCCATTGGTGTTGTTGGTCATCATTTTGGTCCTCTCTGCATTTATTTCCATTCCAAAGGCTCTGGAGGTGGTTTCAAACCTCTGTACCAGCTGTTCAAGTTCTTGTTCCTCTCCAGCCAATCCATCAATGTCATCCGCAAAACAGAGGTTGGAGATTGCTCTAGCACCATATGCTGACGGCACCTTCGTGATCTGCAAGGGCATCTGACATGATGCGCTCTAGGAAAATGTTGAAGATTGTTGGAAAGAGTAGGCATCCTTGACGAACGCCAATTGTTGTTTTGAACCAGTTCCCGATGGCACTGTTGTGGAGAACTGCACTGGTAGCCTTGTCATACAGGCTTTTGATGACTTCAATAATGTTTGGGCTGGTGTTGTACACTCTCATGGTTGCCCACATAGCTGCATGCCAGACTCGATCAAAGGCTTTCTGGGAGTCTACAAATACATGATACAGATGTTGATCCTATCCTATCCTATCCCTATCGATGGAACGTTTTAGGGATCAGCGAACTGCGCTAACGACCGACAAAGGCCACAAGCTTTATTTTAGCGGTAGAGATGACAGTCATGAACACGGAGTTAGATTCTTTATCCATAAGAACATTCTAGCCACTGTTATGGGTTGCCGCCCAGTCTCCAGTAGACTCATTACCATCCATCTGAGAGCATCCCCTTTCAACATCACCATCAACCAGGCCTATGCCCCAACATCAGACTGTGACGACAGCGAAGTGGAGGATTTCTATGAAAATCTACAGGCTGTCCTTGACCAAGTGCCAAAGAAAGACATAGTCATAGTGGAAGGCGACTGGAATGCCAAGGTTGGCCAAGATGCGCACCACAACTGGGGAGACTCATGTGGACCCCACTGCAACAACAAGACAAATGACAGGGGTCTGAGACTGTTGGAGTTTGCCAGATACAACAATCTGATACTGGCAAACACGCTTGGTCTCCACAAAAAATCCAGACGATGGACATGGCACAGTCCCGGCGGGGAGCATCACAACCAGATCGACTACATCATGGTCAAGAAACGCTTCAGATCAAGCATCAACATTGGCAGGACACGCATTTTTCCAGGAGCAGACATCGGAAGTGACCACGATCTCGTGATGATGTCTTTCCAGCTTCAGTTGAAGAGAGTAAACACAGCAAAGTGCACTAGACTGAAGTTCGAGCTGGACAAACTGCAAGACCCTGAGGTGGTAGAAATCTTTCAGTCCACAATTGGAGGGAAATTTGCATCACTGCTCATTTTGGGAGCTGGTGAAGTAGATGTCAACACCATGACCACCACCTTCAACTTAGCTGTGACAGATGCCACCACGGAGATCCTTGGAAAGCACCGGGCAAAGAAGAAGCTGTCGATCACACCTGAACTTTTGGACCTGTGTGATAAACGAAGAGAGATGAAAAAGAAAAAGAACACCTCACAGGGAGCTGATGCCTACCGAAAAATCAACAATGACATCTGAAAAGGCATGCGCTCAGCAAAGGGGAACTGGATAGAAGATCAATGCCAGGAAATAGAGAACAATCTGGCCAAGAACAACAGCAAGAAGGCCTACCAGACTGTGAAACGGCTGACAAGTGTTAAACAGCCCAAGGTCTCCACAATCCAAAGCAAGTCTGGCATATGCCTTACAGAAGAAGACGAAGTCTTGGACAGATAGACAGAGTACTGCTCTGACCTTTACAACCACACACCAAACAGAGACCCATCAGTTCTAGCATGTCCAGAGAACAGAGAAGAAGAAGAAATCCTCCCAATTCTCTGAGAAGAAGTTGAGGCAGCAGTGCAATCGCTGAAGAAGAAGAAGTCAGCAGGAGTGGACAACATATCCACGGAACTGCTTCAAGCAGGAGGAGAAGCGATGATTGACGCACTCACCATTATCTGTAACAAGATCTGGCAGAGTGGGGAGTGGCCTACACCATGGTCGCTTGTCATCACTTTTCCCAAAGAAGGTAACCTTCAGAAATGTCAAAATTACCGCACCATCAGCCTCATCAGCCATCCCAGCAAGGTCCTCCTGAAAATAATACTTAACAGGTTGAAACCCCAAGCTGAACAAATTATAGCTGAAGAGCATGCAGGATTCAGGGCAGGGCGAAGTACCACTGAACAGATTTTCAACCTCAGAATAATCTGCGAGAAATACCTACAGCACCAACAACATCTATATTATGTGTTCGTAGATTTCAAAAAGGCGTTTGACCGAGTCTGACATGCAGCTCTGTGGGCAACCATGAGAGTACAACATCAGCCCAAACATTATTGAAGTCATCAAAAGTGCAGAGAAGACCAAAATGATGACCAACAACACCAATGGCATCAACACGGACATCAAAGTCCAAAGCCAATCCCTCAACATAGTGCATAGCTTTAAATATTTAGTAGCCATTGTATCAGACAATGGGTCCCAACAGGAAGTCCTCCAGGATCGCACAAACAACTGCTGCCCTGGCGAGGTTAAAGCCAATTTGGAAAGACAGGACCATCAGTCTACATTCAAAGGTAACACTGCTGCGCTCCTTTGTCATCTCCATCTTTCTATATGCTTGCGAAACATGGACCCTCACAGGAGATCTTCAACGAAGAATACAAAGCATGCAGATGAGGTGCTACAGAAGACTTCTGGGCATTTCCTTTACCCAGCACATCACCAACAACGAAGTCCGACAGACGATCACACAAGCCATTGGACAACATGATGACCTACTCACAGTGGTGAAAAAACGGAAACTTCAATGGTATGTCCACGTCACCAGATCATCAGTCTTGCAAAGACCATCCTGCAAGGCACAGTGCAAGGAGGTAGAAGAAGAGGGAGACCGAAAAAGAGGTGGGAGGACAACATTCGAGAATGGACTGGCTTGACACTGAGCGAAAAAATCAGGGTTGCTGAGGACATGGAAAGATGGAGTACGCTGGTTAAACGATCATCTTTGGTGCCCCTACGACCTTCAAGTTACCATAACCTATGAGAGATATAAAGTTCAAACTTGTTGTATTTAGAGATGATAGATTGATCTTTCATATTTGTTCTGTTTTTGCGTTGGATCTTTGAAGGTCAAGTAATTTTAGACCTTGGAAAAACATACCAAAAATAGGTCATTGTACAGTGGAATGACTGTTTATTTAATCCATAGTATGCAACAACATTGGGTTGTTTGATCAAACATGCATGAGAGATCACGTGAGTGTCAAGGTCATCTCAAGGTCATTAAAGGTCAAAGTCACCATTTGTTGGCATAATACAACTTTTGCTGTACTTTACATGAGTGTATTTGGAGCCGGAGGCCAGTGTCATCTGAAGGTCAAGATCATGGAAAGATCAAAGTCAGTATTTGCATTTAAATGCCACTATTTCCTTTATTTTTTTTCTGGGCACTAATTATCATGTTAAATATGGTGAGTTCCATAAGGAACATGTGAGTTATATGGGCTTTGCTCTTCTAATCATTCTTCTCTCTCTCTCTCTCTCTTTCTCTTCTGATACGTTTGAGGAGATTGTTGTTTGAATGTTAGTTCATCTCTTTCCTTTTGCAGGTGGCTCACACTCTTGAGATGCCATATACCTGTGAACTGTGTGGCCAGTCGTACCCGACGCGCTACAGGTACCAAGTGCATATCAAGCGTCACTCAGGGATTAAAGAACACCAGTGTCCCTTCTGCCCTAACAAGGCTTACTACACAGTGGGCAAGCTGAACGAACACAAACGAAAACATCATCTAGAAGAATTCATGCAAGAACAGGCGGAGAAGGATTCAGCCTGAGATTGTATTTTAGTTTTGTTTTCGTCTTTTTTTTATTTTATTGAAGAAATGCATTGAAAACATCTACCAACTGTGGCAAGGAAATCAAGTAAACTTTTGATTGTTCAACCATAACAAAGAATTGATTGAAATAAAATCCAAGCATTACCTAAGTTAGCTAGGACACTAATTAATAAAAATCAATGATCTATCTTTTATTTATTTTCTATTCACACGCTCTGTGATATTAGGCATAATACGTGAACAATAAGTGTAGCGGTCTTGTACAGTCATGTGTATATATCTTGACTGTTAGTTATTACAACTGGTTTGAATTTTCATTGCACTTTATATTCCTCAAGGACTTGCAGCTTTTACCTATAAATTCTGTTTGTTTTAAATGTGATCTTTATTGAATTTTTCCCAAATTGAATATTTTGTAGGTAAACGTAACAAAAAAAAAGCAGGTAGGCTAATATAAGATATTAACCAGGGGAAGCAACCTTTTGGTTGTTTCTGTTTGTATAATTGGAGAATTGTCTAATCATAAGGTTACAGATAATTTGCATGAGAAATGTTGTTTATCATGCAGTGCCATTAATAGTTCCCTATAATAAGTGTGTGTAAATTAGTGTTATTAGGTTGTGACATTTGTTATAATTCTGTTGTAATGTCAGCATTTTCATTATTGATCGTTATTCAGTGTAGTTAGGTGGATGTGTTGCAAACATGTGTTTGTGGTAATATTTGCATAATTGGAAAACATTTATTGTAACTCTGTTGTGACTCTGTTTCAGCTTCTTCAAACCAGGCATTTTGTATTGCATTTTGTTTCGGAGCATTGTTTTAACTCTCTTATGGCATTCTATTATACATATACAAAGCATAACTATTCTATTTATAATAGGTAACCCCTTTATAAATAACAATTTATCGTGTTGAAATGGTAAATATGTATGTGTAATCTGTTTACAAATAACAAACCAGTTTATTAATGTTGTGATGTTTTTATAGTAATATGTAGATATATATTAGTGCATCTTTCAAGTTTATTTTCAATTTACATCACAAAATAAATTTGAATCTAGCAAGGCAAGGGAATAATCAAAACACAAGTTCCAGTTGAGATTTGCAATTATTTTGTTTTGTTTTTTTAATTTTACCTCTGGTTTTAGTTATGTATCCTCCAAACTTACCCTTGCGCCCATGGTGTTGTCATAATTGAGTGTTTTCAATAAACAAGAATGGAGAACATTTTGTCGGCATGTGTATGTTTATTTTGTTTGAGAGGAAAAGAGAATACATGAGTTCAAAGAAGTAAAGCAAATGCACTGTTGGTTTTTGGTTACAAATAAACCAAATAAATAAATGTTGAATTTTTTGCAATGGTGAAAATTTTTAAAACCATAAAAATGTTGAATGTATGCAAACATATGCGTACAAATACATTGCAGCATTCACGCTTCACGTATAAACTTGTATATGGAAACAAATTTATGTATTGAAATCCACCATTTTAATTTTTCTTAAACATTTGACAAATGTTCAGCTTATTTTGTACAACATTATCTTCAATTCATAAAGGGGTTGTGAACACACACTTTGCTTAGCTTTGTCAGCCTATTTGTGACATTTTGGGAAAAAAAATGTCCTACTTCCCAACTTGGGCAACAATCTATGATCTTAACCTTGTAGATGCATGGCATTCCAACCTAAGAAACTTCACAAATATGATTACAACAATAAATATATTAAAATTTATATATCTAAAGAACCACTGTATTGTAAAATTGTAACCATGTAGTAACTACAAAGACTTTTGTGTTACGTAAATGCCCATAAGACTAAAAGGCGATTAGTTGAACATTCTCAATCAAGATCAACAACATAGCATTCATGTTCTTGTTCAGAGGCAAACATTAAAATTCATGCACCTTGAATGTAAACTTCTATGGACCCTGGTCCTATTGAAGTTTTATCATCATTTATCCTCCAGGAAAACAATGACCAAGTATGAGTTACACATCAACCGTTGCTTTCACCGGTGGCCTAAGGCTTGCTGACAACATTTGTTCAAAATTTCAAAGATTGAAATGTATGATCATTGAAATCAATAAAGAAGATGTCAAGCAACGTTTTGCTGATTGGTACATGGTATTTGGAATGTTTGACATAGCAACAATAATATTTGATGATATGTTAACAGAAATATGTGGTAATTATCTCAATATCATTTGCAGTATTCATGATAAACATTCAGTGTTCAGCATTCTTTTTTTTTTCTTTTTTTTTTCGTTACAATGTTTATTAATAATATCACCACAGTACCAGAACATTCAATTTTCTTGCAGGTGCAAACTTAGTGCAATACAGTTTGTATTGTTTGGTACAAATAGTTTTGTTTTTAAATTTTAATTAATTGAAGTGCCCTGGTACCAAACATATATCTATATCTAACTATATATATATATATATCTAACTATATATATATATATATCTAACTATATATATATATATATATATATATATATATATATATATATATATATATATATATATATATATAGATATAGATATAGATATATATAATATAGTTAGATATAGATATACACTATAGCATATACTCTTTGTTGTTACTCAATAAATTGGGCCTTCCATACTTGGAAAGAGGCATCTTCCTCTCAAACAAAATACATGGACCATTGTGCATAATCACGGGAATTTTGTTTTTCGCACTACGATAAATTAAAACTCAATCAGAAAGAGGATTACATGTGCTTATCTTGTCCAGCAAGATTTGTCTTACAAACTGAAGAATTAAATTTTTATTTGCAGTTGCTGCTGGGGTAACATGTTTAAAAATAATTATCTTCGAGATGTGTGATGGCTAACATTTTAAAATGTTGAACCTGTAAGATTAACAATACTTCCCAGTCACATGAAGCTCACTCAACACACACAAGCACACGCACATGCACACACACACACATTTAATCACACAATCACATGCAGAATGTCAAACACACAGTACACACATATCCATTCACACACTATTTTGAAAGTGATAAAAAGTGTTCTTTTTTTGTTACATAGTATTATAAATATGTCATAAGATTTTTTTTTAAACATTATGTAGGCACATGTAGCACTTCTCGTGGAATCTTTCTCTCTCTCACACACACACACACACACACACACACACACACACACACACACACACACACACACACAAATTCTCAATTTCGTAAATAAATAAACATTTGTAACAGCAACATGGACGACAAAAAAAAAAAATGCACCAATTTTTGCATCCTCAAAGACGCAGTGTTCAGCTACTATTCCTACAGCTACCTTTTTAGTGAGATTATTAATTTTATACACTGTGGGTGCAATGGCAAACAAGCTACACTATATTCACCACTGAACGTGTTGGCTTTGTCCAGTTACTGCCTCACGGAAGCAATGTAAGTCCTGAACTGCGCAAGCTTACCATGCTGGCGCCTGTAGCGTACTGTTTCTATAGTTACTTCTTATACCAAATCCGATCGTGCATCTTTTGTAAGACCTGCCCACACCGTTATACCACGGAATTAGATCACTAGAGTGATCTAATTCCGTGGTTATACTTCCTTCAGTCCTGCCTAGCGGAAGCAATGAAAGCGTTGAACTATGAGCCTATAATGGCAGTTATATTATAATCTGCACTGATGACCATCCAGACACTTGCAGAACGTCTTTGAGGCCCTGTCTGGTTAAAATATCAACGCCTGCTTTGGCTAAACATGCCAGAATAGGCACGCTGCTCGGTCTTATGCTCATTGTGTCTCATGGGTATCCAGAGCTAATCAAATACATCAGTATTAATAGTGTTTCTTCGTTCGTGGATGTTGGCACAGTCTGCACACAGATCAGTGGCTAACATTGGTCATACTCATACAATTAATTAATAAAAATAATTTTGATAATATCCATTATAACTTAATGAAATAATGACTTCATTTAGAATTTTAAAAATGTGTAATTGTAAAATATATGTCATCTAAAACTCTAATATGTGGCACTGCGGATCACTGTAAATATTGGCTGTAAGAAGACTAGACTTAAACAAACTCGATACAGTTCATCAGCCGAAGTTCAGTTTACAGAATATAGAATTCACTCGTTCTTCCAAGAGGCTCTGAGGGCTTCAGGAATTAACAGGGCAAAATAGTTCTTATGTGTAAAATTAAATTTAAAACCCTTTCCCAAAACTATTTTGAAAGGACATTCGGCAGTACTCCAAAGCAGTTCTTTGGATGTAGCTAATAGCCTACTCCGAAGCAGTTCTCTGGATGTAAAAGGTCAAGACAGTAGCTGCCCATAGAGACCGGGAAAACTTGTCACTTTAATATACCGATGAGCAGCTGATCCCCAGATGATGATGATGATGATGATGATGATGATGATGATGATGATGATGATGATGATGATGATGATGATGATGATGATGATGATGATGATGATGATGATGATGACGACGACGACGACGACGACGACGATGTACACTTATAACACCCGTCCCGAAGCATGTTCGTAGCGCATAAGGACAGCACATGCACAGGAAAACAAAAACGATAGGACATCGAAAGTCTGGAGGAACAAGAAGGAAAAGAACAGAGTGGTGCCTGGCAAAACTGATTCAATCTGAGGCAAAACCCATTCCTCTTTGGTCTTTTCTTGAAGACTGTAGCAAGTTTCAGCATCCTTCAGGGAAACCGGCAGAGAATTCCAGAACTTTGGGACTGCGTTCTTGAAAGCTCTCATTACTGTTGAGAGACTTGTGTCCCCAAGGGATTAAAGATTCTCCATTTATGATGTAGGCTATTCTAACAACTGGCTGTAACATCGGTCCTCTGACCTATACTAAGGCAAGATCCTGTACACGATACACCAGCAGGTCACACAGCGTAACTGAGACTAGGTAAGGTAGCAAGCGCAGCTGTAGTCCATTTACTGTCCCGTGCGCGTCCCATGCCACAGTCTTCTTCAAATTGTACTTTTTGCGCTTTAACGTTTAATACCAGATTGTGATTCAGTAGTAGGCATGTCGTGGTTGAACAATTCACTTGTAAATAGCATCACAGATCAGTCATCGGAATTCCTTCCTGAAACGTAAGACAATAATGAAAATGAATCAGAGCGTATCGAACGAGGGGATTTGGAAAACATTAGAAATAGGCCAGTTTCTAATAAACAAGGCGATCTTGACGACAGCTAAGTGTCAGAGATCTATCAAGCATAGGGTGTGTTTAGGCAGATGCACTCAGCATACTTTGACACTCGCTTGGGGTCAGCGTCGCTTTAGGGCTGACTGCTTCTATAACTTTAATAACAGCCCGATAGATGGAAAAATAATTTGAGCCTGACTGTCATCTGAGAGGAGTTTTGTACTTTAAACATTTAAACAATTACATTCCCCCCCCCCCCCACCCTCCACTCCCCCCCCCTTCCCGTGATTTTTGGTCAGCTGAAAATTTATATTTCTAGGGTAAAACTATGGATCACTTAAAATAATACCCCTAATCTTTACTCTTGAAATGGGACATCTTACCAGCCCTATCATGTAACCTCAAATTAACTCGTAAAGGAACTCTGGGATCTTGCTGTCACTAGTGTGAGGTTCATTATGAAATGTTTCCACCTGTTGTTTACATTGACAAAATACAATTACATTTGATTCATTCTTTATGACAAGTTTAAATGACACTGCACCAGCATTCACATTCAAAGCGAAACTTTTACAGGATCTGCCTGCAACCACAGATATATATCTATCTCTTCTAAAGACAACACATTATTGCTTAAACGAGCAACGTTTTGAATAATTTACACCTAGAAAAATAGGGTTCAAGTCAAGTCGACAAACGTTCATTCCAGTTAAACAGGAAAACGTGTTGCCACAGGTGACCTTGTGGCGCTATGGGTAAGTCGCCTGTTTCCTATGCCCAAGGTCGCGGGTTCGATACCCTCAAGGGGCGAACGTATATGACTTAAGTACGAGACTATTAAGGTCACCGAAGGTTTTCTCCGGGTACTCCGGTTTCCTGCTTCCCTTCAATAATGGTATTGGAGGCAGTCAATCTAAAAATTTCACAAATATATTTTCGATTTAATTTTTATCTTCTAATAGTGACTTGCCTTTACACCACACGTTTGAATGATGCATGTGTGTTTGTTTATATAGGAGTGCCTGTAACATGTGAGCGTGTATGTTGGTTCAGATCGCCGCGCTTTGAATCTGATTTAGGAATATGGCGTATAGCATCCTTTATTATTATTATTATTTTATTTTATTTTTTTTAATTATTATTATTTATTATGATGATGATGATGATGATGATTATTATTATTATTATTATTATTATTATTATTATTATTATTATTATTATTATTATTACATTGACAAGGAAAAAGAACGAAATCAAAACATTATTTACAAAGATCACATTTGGTGCGTGTGAGGGGTGGAGGTGAGGGTGCGGCGGGGTAAGGAGAAGGAAGAATCACTTACAGCGCTTCTGTACGTCTTGGTGCCATCATCGTGGACAAGAACACCGCGTTGGTTGTGTGACTCTTCTTCCTCAAGTTCAGGATTGTAGCCGCTGTTGTCGTAATATACAGACTGATCGGCTGCTGGCTCGCTAGCTACAAAACAGACATGATAAAGTAAGAGTGACTGCTAACAGAAGACAAACAAAAAAAACCTCACCTCTCCTATTCTATCCTATAACTCGAGAGTCGTTGGGCACCAAAGATGATCGTATAACCAGCGTACTCCATCTTTCTCTCTCCTCAGTTACCCTCATGGCTTCCTATTCTATCCCGTAACTCGAAAGTCGTTGGGGCACCACAGGTGATCGTTTATCAGCGTAATCCATCTTTCTCTGTCATCAGCAACCCTCATGGCTTCGCTCAGTGTCAAACCAGTCCATTCTCCAATGTTGTCTTCCACCTCTTTTTTTTATCTACCTCTTCTTCTGCCTCCTTGCACTGTGGCTTGCAGGATTGTCTTTGCAAGGCCTGATGCTCTGGTGACGTGGCCATACCATCGGAGTTTCCGTTTTTTCACCACTGTGAGCATATCATCGTGTTGTTCAATGGCTTGTGCGATGGTCTGTCGGACTTTGTCGTTGGTGATGTGCTGGATATAGGAAATGCCCAGAAGTCTTCTGTAGCACCTCATCTCCATGCTTTGTATTCTTCGTTGTAAGTCTGCTGTAAGGGTCCATGTTTCATAATAGTATAGGAAGATGGAGATGACAAGGGAGTGCAGTAGCCTTATCTTGGAATGTAGACTGATGGTCCTGTGTTTCCAAATGGGCTTCAACCTTGTCAGGGCAACAGTTGTTTGTTCTATCCCGGAGAGGACTTCCTATCGGGACCCATTGTCCGATACAATTGCTCCTAAATATTTGAAGCTTTTCCACGTGTTGAGGGATTGGCCTTGGACTTTGATGTCCGTGTTGATGGCATTGGTGTTGTTGGTCATCATTTTGGTCTTCTCTGCACTTATTTCCATTCCAAAGGTTCCGGAGGTGGTGTCAAACCTCTATACCAGCTGTTCAAGTTCTTGTTCCTCTCCAGCCAATCAAGCAATGTCATCTGCAAAATGGAGGTTGGAGATTGCTCTAACCAGTATGCTGATTGTGCCTTCATGATCTGCAAGGGCATCTGACCCGATGCTTTCAGAAAGATGTTGAAGAGTGTCGGGGAGAGTAGGCATCCTTGACGCACGCCGATTGTTGTTCTGAACCAGTTCCCGATGGCGCTGTGGTGGAGGACTGCACTGGTAGCCTTGTCATACAGGTTTATGATGACTTCAATAATGTTAGATCTTATGTTGTACACCCTCATGGTTGCCCACAGAGCTGCATGTCAGACTCGGTCAAACGCTTTCTTGAAGTCTACAAACACATGATATAGATGTTGTTGGTTCTGTAGGTATTTTCCCCAGATTATTCTTAGGTTTAAAATCTGCTCAATGACACTTCGCCCTGCCATGAATTCTGCTTGTTCTTCAGCTATGATTTGTTCAGCTTGGGGTTTCAACCTGTTGAGTATTATTTTCAGGAGGACCTTGCTGGGATGGCTGATGAGGCTGATGGTGCGGTAATTTTCACATTTCTGAAGGTTACCTTTTTGGGGAAGAGTGATGACAAGCGACTGGGTCCATGGTGTAGGCTACTCCCCATTCTGCCAGATCTTGTTACAGGTAATGGTGAGAGCGTCAATCATCGCTTCTCCTCCAGCTTGAAGCAATTCCGCGGGTATGTTGTCCATTCCCGCTGACTTCGCCGTCTTCAGCAATTACACTACTGCCTCAATTTGTTCTCGGAGAATTGGGTCGAGTTCTTCTTGTTCTCTGTTCTGAGGGACATTCTAGAACTGATGTGTCTCCATTTGGTGTGTGGTGGTAAGGTCAGAGCAGTACTCTGTCCATCTATCCAAGACTTCTGTTCTGAAAGGCACAAGCCAGACTTGTTTGGATGGCGGAGACCTTGGGTTGTTTTACTCTTGCGAGCTGCTTCACAATCTGGTAGCCTTCTTGCTGTTGTTCTTGTTCAGATTGTACTCTATTTCCTGGTAT
Organism: Oncomelania hupensis; assembly: GCA_036898135.1. Taxonomy (NCBI): domain Eukaryota; kingdom Metazoa; phylum Mollusca; class Gastropoda; order Littorinimorpha; family Pomatiopsidae; genus Oncomelania; species Oncomelania hupensis. Next base: position 105,274 of record JBAHVR010000232.1, on the reverse strand, counting down.
TGATATTATACCCAGTTCTCCTTTGCTGTGCGCATCCCTTTTTAAGATGTCACTGTGAATTTTTCGGTAGGCATCAGCCCCTGTGAGGTGGTTATTTTCTTTTCATCTCTCTTTGTTTGTCACACACGTGTGATCCAAGTTCAGGTGTGATCCACGGTTTCTTCATTGGGGGTGTGCTTGCCAAGGATCTCAGTGGCCGCATCTGTCACTGCTGAGTTGAAAGTGGTAGTCATGGTGTTGACATCTATTTTACCCGCTCCAAAAATGAGCATTGGTGCAAATTTTCCTCTAATTATGGTTTGAAACCCGAGATTGCAGTTTGGCTACCTCGAACGTCAGCGTGGTGCACTTTGCTTTGTTTACTCTCTTCACGTGGAGCCGAAAAGACATGATCACTTTCGATGTCTGCTCCTGGAAAATTGCGTTTCTTGCCAATGCTGACGCTTGATCTTAAGCGTTTCTTGACCATGATATAGTCAATCTGGTTGTGATGATTCCCGCTAGGACTGTGCTAGGTCCATCGTCTGGATTTGTTGTGGGGACCAAGCGTGTTTGCCAGTATCAGATTGTTGTATCTGGCAAACTCCAAAAGTCTCAGGCCTCTGGCCAACATTGGCATTCCAGTCGCCTTGCACTATGACTATGTCCTTGATCAAAGACAGCCTGCAGTTGTTCATATAAATCCTCGACATAGCTGTCGTCATAGTCTGATTTTGGGGCTTGGGCCCGAATAATGGTGGTGTTGAAAGGGACTGCTCTCAGACGGATGGTAATGAGTCTACTGGAGACTGGGCGGCAACCCATGCCAGTGGCCAGAATGTAGACTATTTGTGGACCAAGAATCCAACGCCGTTGTCGTGACTCTTGTTGTTATCTCTCCCGCTGAAATAAAGCTTGTGGCCTTTCTCGGTCGTTGTATCACCTAGGCGTTTCCAGCGCAGTTCGCTAAAATGTTCCATCGATAGTGGTCCAGCTCGTGGGCCAGCTCTTCTAATTTTCCATCAGCAGTTAGGGTCCTGACATTCCAGTTTCCTAGAACAATTTTTAAAATAGGCCCTACATATAAAACATTGACCCAGTATAAGTGACTATTGGTCAATATCATATTAAAATTTCTGCTAGCTCATGGAGAGTTCTGAACTTCATAGGTCAAAAACTTTCAGAGAAAATGTTTTTGACGATGCGTGAAACGAGATGCTTAAAGAGCTGTCCAACGACAAGGAGCGGGCTTTATTCTCCTAGATCGATCTCTATTGTACTAGTCGGCCAAGACGCCAACCTTTCGCAAAATGCGCGCTAACGCAAGATGCAGTGGACCATAATTTTGCAGCGAGCCAACCCAATCAACCTGAGCATATATGCGTCTTTATATGGGTCAGTCAACAGGAGTTTTAACATGATGACTGGGTCCTTTTATGTGCCTTTGATGGATGTGACAGAGCAGAGAGAAAGAGAGAGAGAGAGAGAGAGAGAGAGAGAGAGAGAGAGAGGTGGGGAGGGGAGCAAAAGACCGTCATCACCGTCTGAAAAGGCACGACAGAATGTGTGAAATGATTGGTTGGACATTATCTGACTCCTCCGAGACAGACATAAGACATAAACACTGCAATACTGTAGTGCTCTTTGTTTAATTATTTTTGTTAAATAATGTTTCATTTACGCAATGCTTGTCGTCGTTCCATCTAGCTAATTCAAATGTGTTGTGTGTGTGTGTGTGTGTGTGTGTGTGTGTGTGTGTGTGTGTGTGTGTGTGTGTGTGTGTGTGTGAGTGAGAGAGAGAGAGAAAGAGAGAGAGAAAGAGAGAGAGAAAAAGAGGGAGAAAGAGGAAAATACGCCTGTATTAATTTCTTTTGAGGTAATAAAGACATGTGGCTTTGTATTGTATTGTACTGTATTGTGTTGTGTTCTGTTTGGTTTGGTTTCTTTTGCAAATAAGGACGCTGTGGTTGTTTTTCTTTCAGTACTGAGGTAGGCTGCAATGAAACAGACACCTACTAGCATTAGGATGTGTACTGTATAGTTTACTGCTTTCAGTCACGCTATAGACCAACCTACAAAGTATCTTTAAGAGGTGAAGGAATAGAGTTTATTTTATGGTGATATTCAACCTGGATTTCAGATGAGATCTACACCTCTCTTAGCCTTATGGATCTCACATTAACGTGCTGTTAATGTTTGAGGTTGCGGGCACGTTAAACATTTCAGTGCCTTCTTCTTGTGCCCCAGAGAGAAAAAAAAGATCTACAGAGAAATACATTTGTAACTCTCTCTCCCCCCCCCCCTCTCTCTCTCCCTCTCTCTTCTCTCCCTCTCTTCTTCTGCTTCTTCTTCTTTTTCTTCTTCTTCTTCTTCTTCTTCTACTTCTTCTTCTTCTTCTTCTTTTCCTTCTCTTCAGAACTTCAGATGTTCTCAATCTTCCTGTCTAAAGGTTGCAGCGAAACACGGCCCATGAACTGAGAACATGATAATGGACCAATTATTGATTGATCTTGCAAACCTCTTGTGGTCTCATATATGGGGCGTAACCGGCCTGAATGAATCGGCAAATCCTATCCCTATCCTATCTTATCCTATCCTCCCGTAACCCCAGGTCGTAGGGGCACCACAGATGAACGTTTAACCAGCATACTCCATCTTTCTCTGTCCTCAGCAGCCCTGATGGCTCAGTGTCAAACCAGTCCATTATCGAATGTTGTCCTCCCACCTCTTTTTCTTCGTCTCCCTCTTCTTCTACCTCCTCTTGCACTGTGCCTTGCAGAATGTGCCCTTGCCAAACTAAATAAGAAACATTATTTTTACCACATCAGTGATCATTAACCCATGAAAGATTTGTCTATCATGCGAGACTTTAGAGGGAGAGGGTGGGGAGGTCAAACAAGATATTATCCCATTGGACAACAAACACACAACGCGCGCGCACATATACACACACAAACACACACACACACACACACGCACACACATACACAAACACACACATCAGGATCACCATGGTTACCATTGGAAAAAAACATAATTAGGGTTTTCTAAAACAAGAGCATAAAAATAACAATGACCGTATTTTCGTTTGGTACAGTGATGGCCGCTCTTTAGTGTAAGTAATTGTTGAAATAGTGTTCCGTTTACAAAACATCATAAATAGCCACAGATGAGCATGTTTGTATATCTAGCGAGCTAGATTTAACTTGCAAAACCACACAAGGCAGACTGCACTTCGAAAAAAATAGAAACTTGATAGCCTACCTGTTTGAATGAGCATTGAAGTTTAACGACCACACCTACCATTGGCGATATACATGGCAGACGGGGATAAACATCCCAAAGAAAGGTGAGGTGGGAGGGGCATAGGGACTTAAATCAACAATGAATCCTCAAAGGAATCACTGCGAAGATGGGGACAGTGAAACATGGCCACTTTTATCTTGCCCACCACGGGACTCGAACCTGGATCATTGGTGTGCCAGGCGGACGCTCTACCACTGAGCTACGGCGTACCTGTTTCAACTTACCTGTTACCAAGGAACGCTTCTCTTCCTTCCTCCATTCTTTTCTCAGTTCCACTGGCGTGGATGGCGCTTCGTCTTTACCGCCTTCGCCCATCTCTTGTGGCCTGAACTGCCCGTCTTTGACCTTTTCGTTCTCTTCATTCTGACCTTCTATCTGCACGTGCACCTCGTGATCAAGGGCGCATTGACAGGAGAGAGAGCTTTCACTTCCGGAGCGGAAGTAACGTCTGTCACTAGACGGTATTCCGCCATTTTCTTCCTCTTCATCCATAGTGTCTGTCTCTGTGTCCTTACTATCCTGTCTTTTCGACCTTCTAAAAGACGTTCCACTGCTAGCCACAGTATCCACGTCGTCGTCCTCTGAGTCACCGCTGACGTAGTGTCGCGCATGCGTCGTGCTCTGTGACTGGTCGCTTGACGTCACGCGGTGCGCCGAATCCAAGCTTTCATTGGATCCCGCGAAACTGATGGCAGCTGCAATGTCACCAGGAACGGTCCCGTTTGCTATGACTGCAAAGAGAAAATACGGAATGAAACGTGGAAACGTCTTTCGAGCACTTTTAAAGAAACACGTTCACCCATGGTAGATCAATGTTTGCGGGCTAAACAAACCGCTAATAGTATCCTGGCTTAGTTTTTAATGTATCTCACAATCCATCTGATCTTCGATTAACACACACACAATGGAGAACACACTACCATCTTCGCAAATCTTACACACTAGCAAAGTAGCAATCTAAAGAAGTCAGAACCTCAAGAGTAGTAACCAGCTTAGATCGGATACCAAAGAAACGCTAGGGTTTAACGTGTGACCCCGACAGGGCCACTTCTGGCATTCTACAAACGCCTCGAGAGTTGCACGATTAAACGTTAGAATAGAATTCTAACCATAAACTACCTGGATTTGAAGGCGCCCTTCCATGGCGTTGAAATTCTTTCATTTCTTTCTTCAAGGTCAACAGCTCTCGTTCCAGCCGATCTATCTTCTCCTGGAAAGACGACAGGTAGGGTGATATAAATGGATTAGTTTTTTTGTTAATATTAGAGTGAACTTACAAGCTTAAAGAGCTAATACAAAAACTGACCAACAAACACAGCAATAGTTTGAAGTCAGGACCGAATCCACACATGAACCTCTGAGTCACCCCTTGAAGTACAAGTTTAGTCTGTCTCTGTCAGTCTGCCTGTCTGTCTGTCTGTCTATTTGTCTCTCTCTCTCTCCCATGAAGTACGTTTTGTCTGTCTGTCTGTCTGTCTGTCTCTGTCAGTCTGCCTGTCTGTCTGTCTGTCTGTCTGTCTGTCTGTCTCTCTCTCTCTCTCTCTGTTTCTGTCTGTCTGTCTTTCTCTCTCCTTCTCTCTCTCTCTCTCTCTCTCTCTCTCTCTCTCTCTCTCTCTCTGTTTCTGTCTGTCTGTCTTTCTCTCTCCTTCTCTCTCTCTCTCTCTCTCTCTCTCTCTCTCTCTCTCTCTCTCTCTCTCAGCTTTTATTTCTGCTCTTCCTTTTTTTTTTTTAATATTAAACAATGGAAAGAACAAATTTGTCTTGGTAGGTCTGCTTGATAGTTTGGCAGTAGTAGTATTGGGACAGAACTGTAGACTACCTTTTGTTTGTTACTCTTGGCTTCCAGATTGGCACACTTGCTCTCCACTTTGCATTTCCCCGCCTTCCACAGGTCAATGTCCTGTTCCAAGTCCCGTTGCACCTTTCTCGCTTTTACTGCAAATGAAGATTGCAACGATACAATACAATGCAAGACAAGACTAGGACCAGACATTTTAAGAAAGGAATTTGTTTTAACTTTTCCTTCTTTCTTTCTCTTTGTTTTCTTTCTTTCTGTCTCTTTTCTTTCTTTCTTTCTTTCTTTCTTTTTTGTTCTTTTTTTTTTCCTCTTTTCATTTCTTTCTTTCTTTCTGCAGGTCCCGTTGGACATTTTTGACTTTCACTGTAACTGATTTTTAAACAATTTTAGATATAATGGTGGCAAACCCCAAACCTAGAATTAGACACAAATTTACGAGTTTCCAAATTGATTTAAAGGGTGGGCTTAAATAAGCTCTATAGCATTGTTTGTTTGTCATTATGTGCTTTCTTTGAATAAAACAAGTGTTCGTTCGCTATGCAAGTCTGCAAAATGAGCGCCTCGGGTGGCTTTGAGTTAAATCCTGTAGCGGGTCAGTGCCTTGAGCAGCTCTTTGAGCTGAAAAAAGCGCTTTATAAGAACGATTAGGAAGAAGAACGTTTGTCTCGCCGTCTGTAAATCCATTGGACTTGTTTTGTTGTTGCTTTTACCACAATCAAAACTGAATCGAAAAAAAAAACAGGGCAGTAAAGCACAATAGATATAAAATATACGGGTAGACCCAAAACACATACAGCGCCTTACAACATGATCGAAATTTCGCTAAATGACTCCAGGGTAAATATAGTATAGGTAGGCCTAATCAGCTGTAGCTATTAGAAAGCGTATTTAAAGAGAGAAAAGCATACAGAACAAAGGAATGCTGTCCAAAAGGTATCTAGTAAATGTAAGATTTATTAGGGTCACCAGACATAAAAGAAGAACCAGGGAAGGGCTTAGAAATAAACTTTTGAATTGCCTTGCCTTGGATAGAAACTACTGATACCATCTGATAATAAAACTAGGGCCAAGAACGACCATCAAACTGCCTAAGATTTCACACACATTCTGGTCTGAAGAACTGTAGTACAGTAACAAAAGGGAATAGCCAAGGTAAGATTTCTCTATCCCTTACAGGGGCAAAATACGAGTGTTCCAATGAAGTGGCACAGAAATCCATCCTCCTCCACTGACCCATAGCACACCTCCGATGGAAACACAATTTGCTACATGACACAAATCTTATAAACCCACTCATATGACCATTCATTCAATTAAAGTGACACATTTGACTATCAATGGCATACTAAGGGCCCGCAAATCCAACAATTTGTTTATTTTTGGCGAAAGCGGTTTCTTCGTAGTGGTAGTGGTAGCGGTAGCAGTAGCAGTAGTAGCAGCAGCAGCAGCAGCAGCAGCAGCAGTAGTAGTAGTAGTAGTAGTAGTAGTAGTAGTAGTAGTAGTAGTAGTAGTAGTAGTAGTAGTAGTAGTAGTAGTAGTGTATACCCCGATTTGGAGGAAATGACTCCACAACTTATTTATTTATTTATTTATTTACCCTACGTGATCAAGTGGGCTTTCGTTGCTCAAACTGTTACGTTGAAACGCGAATGGTAGTACGTCGGAAACGTATACGATAGATCTAATCGTTTCGTTTTGCAAAGTATTCAATAATAGAGTTTATTTACCTTTGATTTGAGTTTGCATTGTTGTTAGGAGAGGCTTTGTATAACGTTGATAATTTGCGTTAGTCGATATTAGTTGAGAATCTTCTGGATATGCGTGTTTACTCTTGATAGAAATTTCCGGATGGATATCGAAGGTCGTGAATGTTCCCGGAAGTAGAGAAAATGTGCAATGACGTAAGCCAGTGATGACGATCTTTAGTTCGATTGGTGGCAGTACGTCATTTCTACCATGTACCATATTGTTCCAGAAAAGAGAGAGGTTATTTAATCGTGAGCCGAGTCGCTGTTGAGAGAGTAAAGTTGTTGATAGTGATTTGGAGAGTTGCTGTGAAAGTTGTTGAGTTGAATTGAGAATTGTATGCAGTTGTTGATGTGTGCTGAATAAAAGTGGAAAACTTCATACGTGGACTTTGTGACTTGTATGTTGTTTGGACGGGCTGTGTGAATAAACGAATCTGAGTTACACAACTATCAGGAATTCAAGCATCGGGGCTGAATCAGATACTGATAGAAAACACCAACATCAAACAGAGTGTAACATTTTGGGGGTCAAGCCGCGATTCACGCCATAGCCAAGGGTTCAACTGCTACAACAAGCGAGTCAACGTTACGAGAGGCAGTCATCGAGGGTAGCCGCCAACGAGTTGCGTCGAGAGGGGCCAACATACTGGGACTACATCACCGATAGGTTCGGGTTGACTGCAAGGGCGTGTAGTCGCTGAGAGTTGCTTCGTGAGCGAACAACACATCGGGACTACGTGGCTGCCGTAAGACTACGTCGAGGGACAGTCTCGGAGCTACATCGCCAGTGTTACAGAGAGCGGCGAGCGGACGTCGCGTCTACTTCAGCACAGGAGCGTGTACATCAACACCAGCGTGGTGCAGCGTCGCATACGACGAGGACAGCGGGGCCTGCGTCAGCGAAGGCGACTAGTGACAAGCATCAGCGCTACTGCAGAAAGCGTGCTGTTCTAGAACAGTCTAGAAAGGTACAGCACAGTCAAGAACTTTCCACAAAAAGAACTCTACAGTCAAGAACTTTCTAGAAAAAGAACTTTCTTGAAAAGAACTTTCCAGAAGCATCAAGATGGCTGACTTCTGGCAGAAAGGGATTCAACTGAATCTAAAAGGCAAACAGCTGACGGAGTACGTCAAATCCCAGGAGAGAATACAAGAACGAGAATTAGAAGAGCAGCGTCGCCGTGAAGAAAGAGAATTGGAAGAGAAGCGTCTAGAAAAAGAAATAGAACTAGAACAGAAGCGTCTAGAAATTGAACAGCAGCGGCAAGAAAAAGAAGAGCAACGACGTCGTGAAGAAAGAGAGGAAAGAGAGGCTGAGCGTCAATACCAGCTAGAGTTGGCGCGTATCCAGAACAATCAGCATGCGCCACAAGTCACCAACGACCATACGGCTCCAAGATTGCCAGCTTTCGTCGACGGGAAGGACCAGATTGACTGTTATCTGGCGAGATTTGAAAGGTTTGCCAAAAGCTCTAACTGGCAACCTCAAGACTGGGCGATTCGACTAAGTGCACTTCTGACGGGAGAAGCACTCGACGTCTACACCAGATTGTCGGACGATGACGCTAAAGACTACGACGTCTTGAAAGAGGCCCTATTGCAGTGCTACAACTTTACAGAGAAGGGCTACCGTAAACGCTTCCGTGAATGCCGGCCTAAGTCAGGCGAGACGCCAAAGCAGTTTGTGGAGCGCCTGTCGTCATATCTACACAAGTGGGTGGAGTTATCAGGCGAAAGGAAGTCTTACGACAGTCTCCATGACCTGATCGTGAAGGAACAATTTCTCAATGCCTGTCACAAGGACCTAGCGACCTACTTAGAAGTACAAAAGTTGCAGACGCTAAAAGACGTTGCTGAGGCTGCTGAAAGATATCTCATCGCTCATGAGAAAACGTTGGGGCCACCCAGCGCGACGAAACACTTTCAGAAGACGGCAAGCCATGGGAACCAGATCCAGGGGAGCCAGACGAGCCAGAGACACACTGACTCCACGCCTCCTCCAGGGAAGGGCATTCAAGAGGCTGTTTCACCTGCAACGCTACAGACCACAGAGCGGCTAACTGTCCTCAAAACAAAAGTAGCGGACAGCGGAGCAGTACGGACAATGCAGCGGCGGGCAACCGGCAGAGGCGTTTCTCCAATCTACGGCAAACCAGTAGATCTGACCATCAAGTGTGCGGAGGGAGCGTCATTCTTCCGAGTGAGACCGAGCGCAGCAGCTACTCCTGCCGACGTGCAAGAGTGCATGACTGATGGCCAACTTCTCCTTGCCAACGGGAAATCCATCCCCGTCGTCGCCAGCGCAGCTGTGACCGTCCAGAACATGCCTGTTTCCAAGGGACGCGTCGGAAACCATGAAGTGACTGTCTTAAGAGACTCTGGCTGCAGTGGGGTCATCGTCAGAGAAGACCTAATCGCTAAAGAACAGTTCACTGGCGAGTCAAAATGGACACTCATGGCCGACAGCAAATGTGTGAGAGCGCCAGTTGCGAAGATTCAAGTCAGCACCCCTTTCTACATAGGCGAAGTAGAAGCGGTTTGCCTGAAGAAGCCGCTGTATCGATTTGATGATCGGGAACATCGACGGCGCGAGACGACCCGACGACCCCGATTCAGAGTGGAGTCCTGCCTCAACCCAACGCGTCGAAGTTGTGGAGGAGGATCCATTGCCATTTCCCGATGGAGACCTTACAGAGCTGTTACGGGACAATGTGGCTGCTCCGGCTCAGCACTGCCGACCAGAGATCGTCGGTGCTGTCACTACCAGGGCCCAGGCCAAGAGAGACAAGACGACTACGCCAATGAAGGTCGCCGGCAACTCCAAAGCTGCCATCGTGGACAGAGATAAGCTGATCCAGCTCCAGGAAGCTGATAGCACTTTAAACAAGTACAGGAACCGCCAAGACCACGTGACCAAGGCAGTGGCACGGTCTATTTTGAGGTGAAGGCCAAGATCCTGTACCGAATCTTCCAGCACCCGAGGGTCAACGGAGGGAAACGACTACGTCAAGTCTTGGTACCATTACCCCTAAGGCGCCAAGTGATGGAAGTAGCTCACGACTCTATCATGGGAGGTCACCTAGGCATCAGGAAGACGTCAGACAGAATCCAGGCGGTGTTCTACTGGCCAGGGACTTCATGCGGACGTCAGCCGTTTCTGCCGATCATGTGACATTTGCCAGAAGACCATACCTCGAGGAAGGGTTCCTAAAGTACCTATGCAGAGGATGCCTTGATCGACCGACCTTTCAAGAGGGTGGCCTTAGACCTAATCGGCGAAATAAGACCTCCGAGTGAAGAAGGTCATCGGTGGGTACTGACTTTAGTGGACTATGCGACTCGGTACCCAGAAGCAGTGCCTCTGAAGAAGATTGACACTGAAACTGTTGCAGAGGCGCTGGTGGACATGTTCAGCAGACTCGGAGTGCCTGAAGAGATCCTGACAGACCTCGGGACACAGTTCGTCTCTGACTGTATGAAGGAGGTCAACAGACTGCTGAGCATCCGGCATTTGACTACGACACCCTACCACCCCATGTGCAACGGGCTGGTCGAGAAGTTCAATGCTACGCTGAAGTCCACCCTGAAGAAACTGTGCAGCGAGCAGCCCAGACAATGGCATCGCTACATCAACGCCCTACTTTTAGCCTACAGAGAAGTGCCGCAGGAGTCCACCGGTTTTTCTCCGTTCGAGCTGCTGTACGGAAGAACCATCAGAGGGCCGATGCACATCCTGAAAGAACTGTGGACGAAAGAAGTAGAGACCCCAGAGGTGAAGAACAGCTACCAGTACGTGTTTGGGCTACGGGAGAAGCTGGAGCAGACTCTCGAGATAGCCAGAGAAAACCTGAAGAAGTCCCAGGACTGTGGAAAGCACTACTATGACCGTAGGGCTGTGAACAGGAAGTTTAAACCTGGCAACAAAGTGCTGGTGCTGCTACCTACTGATCATAATAAGTTGCTGATGCAGTGGAAAGGCCCGTACGAAGTGGAGACCGTGGTGGGAATCAACGACTACAAGGTGAAGGTCGGCCAGCATTCCAAGATATACCACGCCAACCTCCTTAAGCTGTACGTGGAAAGGCCATCAGAGATTGTGCATGCAGCAACAGCAGCTGAGATCGACAACAGCTTTGACAGCGAAGAACTGTTGGAACTGGGAGACTTCCACAGCACAGAAGGCATCGATGATGTTAAGCTAGGACCAAGCTTGACGGAAGGTCAAAAGATGGAGCTCAAGGACCTTATGGGCGAGTTTCCCCACAACTTCAGCGATGTCCCTGGCTCTACAACTTTGGTCGAACACGAAGTCGACCTCACTTCGAATATCCCTGTTCGATCCAAGCCCTTCCCGATCCCTTTCAAGGCCCGTGAATCCTTGAAGAAAGACATCGATGAGATGCTGAAGATGGGCATCATCAGGGAGTCCAGTTCCCCCTACGCGTCCCCTGTCGTGGTCGTGAAGAAGAAGGACGGGAGCAACAGAGTATGCATCGACTACAGGAAGGTTAATAAGATCACCGTCTTCGACCCTGAGCCGATGCCTACCGCAGCAGACCTCTTCCGCCAACTATCGGGGAGTAGAATGTTCTCAAAGATTGACCTCAGCAAGGGTTATTGGCAAGTCCCCGTGCGTCAACAGGACATACCAAAGACTGCTTTCATAACTCCTGATGGGACGTACGAGTGCCTAAGGATGCCCTTTGGCATGGTCAACAGCGGAGCTACCCTGAAGAGAGGAATGAGGAAGATGCTCAAAGGAATGGACAACGTCGTGTGTTACTGGGACGACCTGCTAGTCCACACCCGCACCTGGGAAGAGCATCTGCAGACCTTGAGGGAGCTGTTTCACCGTCTAACAGAAGCTAACCTGACCGTGAGACCCAGTAAGTGCATTCTGGGGACTGACAACGTCGACTTTATCGGCCATTCGCTGAAAGAAGGACAAAAGGGGCTTCTGCTAGAAAACGTCACCAAAATTCTGAACGTTCCACGTCCCCAAACAAAGAAGCAAGTACGATCTTTCCTGGGGTTGGCTGGATATTACAGGGAGTTTGTACCGAATTACTCCGCCATCACAGCACCCTTGTCGGACCTGGTGCGGAAAGGCTGTCCTAATCAAGTGGAGTGGGGACCGTCTCAGGAGAAGGCATACCAGACTGTGCGCGACCTCCTTTCGAAGGATCCGGTGCTACGACTGCCCGATACTTCCAAGGAATTCGTCTTAAGGACAGACGCAGCGGACGAAGGCATCGGCGCCATACTGATGCAAGAACACGAAGGGAAACTATTTCCGGTCAGTTACGCCAGCAAGAAGCTGTCCAGGGCTGAGAAAAATTACTCGACCATGGAGAAAGAGTGCCTTGCCATCATATGGGGAATCCGGAAGTTCGAACTGTACCTTCAAGGAGTGAAGTTCGTGCTGCAGACTGATCACAAGCCGTTAACTTACTTGAACTCTGCCAAGTTTGTGAACAGTCGCATCATGAGATGGGCTATGTACTTGCAGAACTTTAACATGCGAGTAGAATCTATCAAAGGATCAGACAATCTTGGTGCGGACTTTCTCAGCAGAGTATGTGAGTAAAGAACAATGACAGTATCCAGAAAGACTGAAATAAGTTCTAATTTCTGATTTTGTTTGTGCATTACGTTTCAACGTTGTTGAAAGAAATTAGGTAAATTTCTTCTTGAGTGGGGGGTTATGTTACGTTGAAACGCGAATGGTGCGTATGAAATGCGCACGTGGTTATGTGTGAAGCGCGTGCAATGGTAGGCTTGTGTGTGACGCGCGCGATAGATCTGTTCGTTTTATTTTGCAACGCATGCAGTAATAGAGTGTATTTATCTTTGATTTGATTTTGCGTTGTTATTAGTAGAGGCTTTGTGTAACGTTAGTGTTTTTAGTTGGTCGATATTGTTTGAGAATTTTCGGGAATTAGTTGTTTACTATCGATCGAAGCGTGTGGATTGTTCTGTTGGTTACCATGGAAGCTTCCATTCCAAATGGGGTTGTATGACGTGAGTCACGTGATGATGAAATTAATTTTGATTGGTTGTGGTGTTTTATGTAGGATTATTCTCGTTTGTTCCCGTGTATGTAGAGACTATATAAGCGCCGCACTGTTAAAAAAGTTGAGTTATTGTTGATAGTGAAGTTGGAAAGTAAATTTGAGAGTGGAAAGGCGATTGAGCGATTGTATGCAGTTGTTGATGTGTGCTGAATAAAAGTGGAAAACTTCATACGTCGACTCTGTGACTTGTATGCTGTTTGAGCGGGTTGCGTGAATAAACGAATCTGAGCTACACTCATCAGTACTTCAGCATTGGGGCTGAACCCACTACTGATAGAAAACACCAACATCAAACCGAGTGTAACACTCTGCATGAGCATCAACCAGTGACGAGCACGTGTGTCCCTTTTTATGCCCATATTGTTTAAAGGGACTCGCTGTGACCACCACTACTGGACACACTAATGGAGGCCAAAGCTGTAGACAGTCACTGATGATGACAACATCTAACAAACAGATAAAAGTACTGTAGGCCAATATTTCTGACTCTTTATCTCTCTGAGTCTCTGTCTCTCTCTGTCTCTGTTTCTCTCTGTCTTTCAAGGCGCTGGCCGATACAGGATGTAACCAACTCAAGCTGTTCAAGCCGCTCATTTACTGCCGTTAGGCCACGGAATTGCTGTGGGTCTATATATCTATTCCTTACTCCACCCCCCCCCCCCCAATCCAACTTCTCTCTCTCTCACACTCTCTCTCTCTGTCTCTCTCTCACTCTCTCTGTCTCTCTCTCACTCTCTCACTCTTTCTCTCTCTCCCTCTCTTTCTCTCTCGACCTCTCTGTCTGTCTCTTCCTCCCTCTCTGTTTCTGTCTCTCTCTGTCTCTCTGTCTTTCTCTGTCTTTCTGTCTCTGTTTCTTTCTCTCTATGTCTTTCTCTGTCTTTCTGTCTGTTTTTGTCTCTGTCTCTCTCTGTCTCTCTCTCTGTCTCTGTTTTTGTCTCTCTGTCTTTCTCTCTCTCTGTCTCTCCGTTTTTGTCTCTCTGTCTCTCTCTGTCTTTCTTTGTCTTTCTCTGTCTCTGTCTCTGTCTCTCTCTCTCTCTCTCTCTCTCTCTCTCTCTCTCTCTCTCTCTCTCTCTCTCTCTCTCTCTCTCTCTCTCTCTCTCTCTCTCTCTCTCTCTCTGAATCCTGACAAAACAAAATCCATGCTAATTACAACAAGACAAAAAAGGCAACGTTCCTCTATGAAACTCCCTCCCTTAAAACTTTGCAACAAAATAGTTGAAGTACAATTTCATAATCTTCTTGGCATGATATTCAAATATAATTTGTTTTGGTTGAAACATATTATTTTAAATGTTAATAAAACTATTTCTAGAAGGACTTATCAATTATTAAGTATTACACTTTTTCGGGACAAATTCAGCCATTTGTTGATTATTCTTTAACTATTTGGGATACTAGTGCCAGTGGCAATGCATGAAGAGTTTAGTTAGGATTCACAGACGTTCAACTAAAATGGTTATTCTGGAAAACAAAATCTCTCCGAATGATTACGAAAAGATCCACGTATTACCTCTTGCCAAAAGATTAACATTTAATAAAGGAATTTTCATGCACGAAATCCTTTCTGGTGATGCACCCCACCCCGCCACCCCATATCTTTCTTCTCTTTTTTCTAGGAAAATTGCCAGATTTTCAACCAAACTAAATATTCATTTTCCAAGAATTGATCCGTTTAAAACTAGTCTGTCATATTCAGGTTGTGCTTTATGGAGTAACTTTCCAGACGTTGTTCGCAGTTCAGTCACTAAATACACATTCTCTAGAAAACACTTTTTACACCACATTAAAACGTAGTTACGCAATTGGAGTTCTACATTAATAACATTCATTAAATTGTTTTAAATACGTTTTGCGTGCAAATGTGTACATGTGTGTGTTTATGTGTGCACAGATCATCTCGATTGTATTGTTACATCATGATGTCATTTTTATGAAGTTCTTTTGTTATACTTGTTATTGTTACAAGCCCCAAGGGCAAGATGTAATAAAACACATCCTGTGCTTACTCTTTTACCCTCGTTCAATAAAATTATCTTATCTTATCTCTCTCTTATCTTATATCTCTCACTCTCCCTCTCTCTCTCTCCCTCCCCTCTCTCCCTCTCTCTCTCTCTCTCTCTCTCTCTCTCTCTCTATATATATATATATATATATATATATATATATATATTTAATCGTTCTTATATAGCGCTTTACCAGCTCAAGAGCTGCTCAAGGCGCTGGCCGATACAGGATCTAACTCAAGCGGCCCGAGACGCCCACCAGCAGCCTTTGGGCGCATGGTCTGACGCCCGTACAACTGAGCACAATCCTGGGCAGCCAGGGATGGGGGAGAAGGACCTAAGTGCATGCTGGGTGTGTTCTTGTCACCGGCATTCACCCGTCTAGGACATGAGCGTCAGGATCTTTAAAGTCAGTTATGATGGAATGTATGCGACACAGACTAGACCTCGGTTTATACTCTCATCCGAAGGAGTAGGAAACGGGAGTAAAGTGTCTTTCCCAAGGACACAACACAATTCCCCGGCCTGGGCTCGAACCCGGGACCTTCAGATCCACAAGCCAAAGCTCTACCATTAGGCCACCGTGCCTCCTATATATATATCTTTTTTTTTCTGATCAGAAGTGATAATAACATGAACAGGTTTATTTGTGATGTTTCTAAAGGCGGTTGATTTCGTTCTTGCTAACCGAATTGCTTGACATTTTTAAAACAAATCTTGTAATGACAATTAAAAGAAAAATTGTTTTAATCTCTTTGTTTTAAGTTGGGGTGTCAATAACAAATTAGGGGTGTAGGAAATGTACATGAAGGTGTGGGGTAGGGATGCAGGGTGCTAAGAATTTCCGGATTCGTTTAGCATTATAATTTCCCTAACTCGAAGGTCGTTGGGCACCACAGATGATCGTTTAACCAGCGTACCCCACATTTCTCTATCCTCAGCAACCCTCATGGCTTCGCTCAGTGTTAAGCCAGTCCATTCTCGAATGTTGTCCTCCCACCTCTTTTTCTGTCTCTCCCTTCTTCTGCCTCCTTGCACCGTGTTTTGCAGGATGGTGTTTGCAAGACCTGATGCCCTGGTGACGTGGCCACAATATCGGATTTCCTGTTTCTTCACCACTTTGATCACCATATATTATATATATTTTATTCTTAGGTGCATGAACAAAGTGCTTGTTATGGCGAGGCTTTCAATATAGATATATGTCATAAATATTAATTAATGTATTTATTTATTTTTTAATTTATTTAAATTAGATGCACGAAGGAAGTGTTTGTTAAGGCTAGGCTTTCAAATGCTAAACAAATCCGTATAAATAAATATATATCATATTCCCACATTTACAAAATTAATCTTTGTAAGACCTTAAAATCTACGCCTAGATTATCTGGTACGCTAAAGACTTCACATTTCACTTCACCACGGAAAACACGACCACTCCTTAGTAACAACCTAGACGCACTGATTCCATTGAGGATGTTCAGCCTAAGAACAAGAAGAAGAGTCTCTCCCTCCCTCTCCCCCCACTCTCTCTCTCTCACTCTCTTTCTCTCACTCTCTCTCTCTCTCTCTCACTCTCTCTCTCTCTTCAAACTACAATAGTCGTTAGCCTGGGCTTATATTCATATGGCGTAATGAAAACAAAAATAAATTATTCTTCCACTCGTTGCATCTAAATTAAAACGCTCATGTCTGTCATAAAACATAGGCCTGTTTGGTTTTATGTGCAACCTCAATCATCCTCGGTCAACACGCATGCACACAAACACACAAACATACATACATACATACATACATACAAGCATACATATACACACACACACAAACCCAAATACACGTACGCATGCTCACACACACCATTACTACTACGACATTTTGCTCACATCTCTGCCCGTGTCTGTCAGTCTGTAGCTCTTTCTCAAAGGATGAGTTGTGTCTGCAAAGCGTAAGCAATTGAAAACAGCATTTTTTGGGGATGATGATGATGATGATGATGAGGAGGAGGAGGAGGAGGAGGAGGAGGAGGAGGAGGAGGAGGAAGAAGACGAGGAGGAAGAAGACGAGGAGGAAGAAGAAGAAGAACACGAAGAAGAAGAAGATGATATGATGATGATGATGATGATGATGATGATGATGATGATGATGATGATGATGATGATGATGATGATGATGATGATGATGATGATGATGATGATGATGGTCACAAAACTAATAACGGTGATTGTTATTGGCTCTAATAACAGCAGCTACAACGGACTGCTCTCGTCGTATATTAATTAAATCGTGCACACACCTGCTGTAGACGCTTGAAAAAACAGATTGCACCCAAAGTAAACCGTTTCAGTGGCGATTCCAACCCCAGACGGCAATACTGAATATAAAGCTTACCTTTCAACATAAACGATGCACGATCTGTAGTTCAATCTTTCATTTATACACATCCAAACTTGGGCCTAAGCTTTTTCTGTCCTGAAATGTTTCGTTCGGGTTGAACGCAATAAACTCCACAACATGTCGCATTGAAATAAATGCAGGATGTTTTTTCACTGTTGATTACAGGCATACGCACTGCAGTACACATCACATTGCGATTACTCAGAAGAAAAAAAAAAAAGAGGATATGGGCTATATATTGGGGCCTGTTGCATGGAGTGTTGCTTCTTTAACAATGGATTAAGGCTAAATACTCAGGCAGGAAACTACATGCGGGATTATTTGTACAAGCTTCATGCATACAGCGTGGTTGAGCCTACACGACGCCTTCTTCATTTTTCTTGAGGGACGGAGAAACCTTGTCTGGTCTCAGCTACGGTGTGTAGGTGCATGTCCACGTAGGCCTAAACCCCTTTATTACATTGGACGGTGGGGGTGGGGGGGGAGATGGGGGTGTGATCATGGTGAGGTTCGCTTTGCCTGCGAAGCGACTGTGGGTCAAATCGCTTAATTTTAAAAAAAAGGTGATAGGAAATTGTCATCAACAAAGATTCTTTGTATGGTGTTTCACGTTCCCCACCTCCTATTCTCAGCTCAATACTACGTTAAAGACATGTGACCGATTCAATGACCACTCATGTTACGGGTGGTTGAAAAATAACTCCCTATTGAAAATTGCTAATAACCCTTGTAAGTGGTCATAACTTTGCGTGAAACAAAACGTACCGTCATCTTTACAATAGTAGAATTTATTTGTGATCTTAATTTTATCTCAATTTGCCGAAAACGGCATATAAATGGCCCGTCGCTGACACTTGGTGAGCGAAGTTGGCATCCGACGATAAGTATCAAGGGACGGAGCCTACTTTTGTTTACTGTACGCTATTTTACTATGTTTTAGCTTCAGTTTTACTCTATTTTTTCTTTCTAAACTTTAGTATTGTGAAGAAAAATAAAATTGTGTGCAGTCCGTGTTACCAATCCTCTATGCAGCTTTGCAGTCCAAGGCGTTTAGGCCTACTTGCCAACCTAATAAATGACAAAAATATACAAGGGGCGGTTACTCTTAGCGAACTAACGTCATAACGTGAAAGAACATAAACCAAAGACAGTAGAATGACGTCAGGACCACAATGACCAATAAATTAAATTAAATTAGAATAAATTAATTTGAACTGAATTACCTTAATAAACAATTACAGTTTTAACGAAAAAATAACATATAAAAATGAAACAAATTAGGTTGCGATTCCAAGGAATGAAATTTAAAAAATGTCAAGTCATTAAAATACACTAAAAAAGAAAAATTAAATGTAAAGTACAGTTATAATAATAATAAGAAGAAGAAGAAGAAGAAGAAGAAGAAGAAGAAGAAGAAGAAGAAGAAGAAGAAGAAGAATATCGGATATAGCGCGCTTCCCAAAAAAGGTATTTCTAAACGTATACATCCATTATGAACATCGCAAATGACCTTGAAGTTGCAGTTTTTATTGGTGTCTGTTCACGCTTTATTATTTTCTTATCTAACTTTAATGACGATGCAGGACTTACGCGCCCTACATACCCCTGTTGCCGAGTTCTTTACCATACTCAGTGCGGCTCAAAGATAAGATGATTGACACTTTAAAACTACAGTTTTAAAGCTAAACTCTGCATACAGTACATTACACTTTGGGCTATTTTTACCCTGATCTGGAAACACTTTCAAATTGTCGGAGTGGGAGGGGGAAGGGCTAAGCAGGAATAAGAACCGGCCAAATGTCGATCTGTCTGTCGGTCGTTAGGTGGATGGGTTGGACGCCATATCTAAAGAAACGCGGAACGGATTTTGACCCAAGTTCACAGGCCCATGACCTATACTTGCCTTCCCTGACATCACATTTGCTCTACCGCAAAGGTCAAGGTCGCTGGAGTCATTTGGTCCTAAACACGTTTTGCTTAAATATTTATTACATTACATTACATGATTGTTGCTTTAGGTCCAGCGGACTCTTCCGAGCCAAATCAGGACCGGACGACCCCTGATCCGCATAAAAGATCTGCTGAAACAACCCTAGTGGTAAAACTGAAAGCTCTCCACCAGCCAGTCACTTTACAATAAAGACATCCCACGCAGGGGACGCTGAGGCTGTACTCTAATTTATCGAACCTCCGTTTACAAAAACAAAATAGAATACAAACATCATTATAAATTATCAACAAAACACATACATATAAAATGCTTACATTGCTAAATAATAACATCATAGGAAGCCCTAGTGACCACCTGGCAGAAAGCGTCCAGTATTCCCAAGCTGATCCAACAGACCTCATAAACAAATAAGGAGTCTTATCCCGGAAGAGTTTTCAATAAAAAAAAGGTAGGTGACTGGTCTAGCGAAGAAGAAGATAGTATAGCAGATTGATAGAACAGAGCAGGAATGAGAAGGAGCAAATGAGAAAGACAGAGACAGTGGGAATTTAAAGCACTAAATTTCCAGAAAGTGGGGATACTATTTATACTGAAACCCCCGGCACCCCAAAGGGGGTTTAAATATTTATTAAAAAAATACAAAAAAACACAACTCTTCTGATGCGATGTTTTAGGGTTTTGCATGTCAAATCATGAGCCATCTTTAAGTAGCGCTTCGGTTGTGAGTCAATCCTGGGCACGTCGATCCCAATTTCACTTTTTTTTCTTCAAAACATTTTTTTTAATTGGGCTATTTCACAAGAATAACTTAAATGAAATAATTATGTTTATTTTGCTATTTCACAAGAATAACTTAACTGAAAGTAACATGTTTACTTTGCTATTTCACAATAATAACTTAACTGAAATGTATCATGTTTACTTTGCTATTTGACAAGAATAACTAAAGTGAAATGTATGATGTTTACTTTGCTATTTCACAAGAATAACTTAACTGAAATGTATGATGCTTACTTTGCCAGAAATGTATGATATTTACTTTGCCAGAAATGTATGATGTTTACTTTGCCAGAAATGTATGATGTTTACTTTGCCAGAAATGTATGATGTTTACTTTGCCAGAAATGTATGATGTTTACTTTGCCAGAAATGTATGATGTTTACTTTGCCAGAAATGTATGATGTTTACTTTGCCAGAAATGTATGATGTTTACTTTGCCAGAAATGTATGATGTTTACTTTGCCAGAAATGTAAGATGTTTACTTTGCCAGAAATGTATGATGTTTACTTTGCCAGAAATGGATGTTTACTTTGCCAGAAATGTATGATGTTTACTTTGCCAGAAATGTATGATGTTTACTTTGCCAGAAATGTATGATGTTTACTTTGCCAGAAATGTATGATGTTTACTTTGCCAGAAATGTATGATGTTTACTTTGCCAGAAATGTATGATGTTTACTTTGCCAGAAATTAGCTACCGCTAAGCATGTTAAATAATTCGGATTTGTACTTTCTCAAAGGTCAAGATAGGTAAAACGTGGTTGATTCCATTTGTTGATCATTTTGGCTTGGTGATAGTGCAGGTATGGGCCTATCCTATCATTTCACGTTTTATGTATGTAAAACTTGGCTGATTCCATTTGTTGATCATTTTGGCTTGGTGATAATGCAGGTGTGGGTCTATCCTATCACTTCACGTTTTTTCTTGGCTTCCTTAGGGTAAAACCCATCTTTAAGAGAAATATGGAGTACGCTGGTTAAGCGATCATCTGTGGTGCCCCAACGACTTTCGAGTTACGGGAGGGGATAGGATAGGATTAGGATAGTATGGGACGGATTAGGATAGGATATGATTAGTATAGGATGGGATCAGATTAGGATAGGATAGGATTGGGATAGGATAGGATAGGTTAGGATAGGAGAAAGCCCTGCCACAACACCGCCAGCAATGAACACTTTGGAACATGCTGATATGTGGCCAATGTATGCAGGTGTGAGTGTCTGGCAATACATTTAAATGGCTTGCCGCCTTGCCTTTGAGCAAAATAATAATATTTCGGTCAAACAGTCAAATTGAAAGCAATGTATATGTTTGTGCTGACACCACAATTGCTCTGCCCAAAACCTTATTCTAAGTTGCCATCAAACCGGTGCACACGCCCGTGTTCTCAGGTCACACATCTACTCTGTTGGTTTTAAAAAAAATTCATTTGGCCTCAGTTTAAAGGGACTCCCTTTGATCACGCCACCCTCCACACATCCTGCTAACATGCACAGTAGGTCTTGCCCTACTACAAAATAAGCTTACAACAAAAAATATCTTTCCAAAGTATAGTTATTTAATATTTTTTGAAATGAGGAAAGGGAGAGGGGGGAGTTGTTTTCTACTAATAGCAGCAGCCGTTAGCTAGCCAGCCAACATTCTGTAGCTAAAAATAGCCGCTACCAAAGCCGATAAGAGACAGAACCCCAGAACACAATTGCTAGTAAGATTGTTCGTTTTAGGGTGATACAACAGACCCTACTCTACCCTATACGCCAAAAACATTCTCTTCCGGGTCACTCACAATTAGGTCAAAGGTCACACGGATGTACCGTTACAAACAGGGGAAATAACTCTCTGTCAGAACTATACATTAAAAATTCAAACGTTAAAGGTTGGTTTGAGCAACTGAAGCCCACTTTAAATAATAATGATAATAATAATAATAATAATAATAATAATAATAATAATAATAATAATAATAATAATAATAATAATAATAATCATAATCATAATCATAATTATAATCATAATCATAATAGGCAATTTATACAGCGCTTTCCAAAATCACAAAGCGCTTTACACAAACAAAGGTAAACACAACATGCGTACATTGGTCAATAACACACAACCACACACACACATCCCAAACACCCAAAAACACTCACTCAGGGCGCATAAGAAAATGCCTCTCTAAAAAGATGCGTCTTCACGTTGATTTTAAAAGACGCTAGTGAAGGACTGTGACGGACGGACAGAGGTGGCGAGTTCCAGGTCTGAACGGAGAAGAAACTAAAGGCTCGACCACCGTGTCTCACCCTGTGGTATTCTGGTACACGGAACATCTTCAGACGAGCGGAGAGAGCGAGAAAGAACATAGACAGTTAAAAGTTCGGAAAGATAGCTAGGAGCAGTTCCAGAGATGATGTGGTAGCAAAGACAGGAGGTTTTAGACATAATTCGTTGTTCAACTGGTAGCCAGTGTAGCTCTTGAAAGAGAGGCGCGCAATGCTGTGATTTCTGTGCCTCGAAGATGAGTTTAGCTGCAGACTTTTGGACTTGCTGAAGAGGTCTAAAGACTTTCTGTGTGCAACCCACGAGGAGTGAATTACAATAATCCAATCTAGACAGAACGCATGCGCTAACTGTATCGTCGTTTAATGCAAAACAATACCAAGTTTAAGGTAAACCCGTTTGGCCTAAAGTAAACTTGGAATTGAGGCCTTAGAAGATAGACACACCATTGTCTGGAATGTGTTACAACGAGGGTCAGCTTTCTGACAGTGCCTGCAGATTTTCTGGCAAGGGCGAAGTCAACTTTTTAATAATAATAATAATAATAATAATAATAATAATAATAATAATAATAATAATAATAATAATAATAATAATAATAATTAGAAGAAGAAGAAGAAGAAGAAGAAGAAGAAGAAGAAGAAGAAGAAGAAGAAGAAGAAGAAGAAGAACGGATTCTATAACCACGCTTTTCCCCAATGTCCAATCAGGCTTAAATAAGAATGCTCATCCTTGTAATAAAGAAGGCACTTTGCTTTGTGCGTTTTGTGCGTATTTTCTACTCAACTGTGACCAGAGATTTTATTAATTAGTTAATTCGGTTGTATTGTCGTTCTTGTTATTATTATTATCCTCACCAATTTTCTTTCCCTAGACCATCATGAAGCTTGTTTTGTATCCTTCCTGTTGTTATTATTATTAATTGTAGTAGTATTGTTATTATTATTGTTAGCATTGTTACCATATATTATTTGTCTGTTGGTGCTGCTGTTGTATTGTTTTAAGTAGTTGTATTGTTATTATTATTATTATTACTTTTATAATGACTCTTATGATTACGATTATTATTATTATGATTATTTTTATTTTTACTCTTATTATTATTATTATTATTATTATTATTATTATTATTAATATTATTATTAATGGTAATAATAATAATAATAATAATAATAATAATAATAATAATAATAATAATAATAATAATAATAATATTATTATTATTATTATTATTATTATTATTATTATTAGTATTATTATTAGTATTATTATTATTATTACTATTATATTGATGATGATCTAGGATGGGCCTAAGGCATGGAAGAATGGGTGAGTGTGAGTAGCTTTGTGTATTGTGGAATAATTACTGTGTTAAATGTGTACGCATTGGTATGTGACATGATATCTGTTTATGCATGTGTGCTAGTGGTGATAGATTTGTATTTCGGTATGGAAGTTGTGTATGATAGTGTATCAAATGTATTAATATTGTATGTCTCTGTTTTGCACTGCAAAACAAATTTCCATGCCATGTGGTTGGACAATAAAGAATCTTGAATCTAAAGCGCGGCGCTGTGTACCAACATACACGCTTACATGTTTCACCTCTACCCCCAGCCACACTCCTCCCCTCCCCTCCTTCTCTCACACAACCAACACACACCTATCACTCAAACAACGTCTCACGCCATTTTCAATAACAATATAACTGTGATTTTGTTTCATGTGTTCTATGTAGTCGTACGGACCACTGATCTAGTATAGACTTACCTCAATCATCAACACTGTGTTAACGTCAAACCACTAACGTAGTACAGACTTACCTCAATCATTAACACTGTGGTAACGTCAAACCACTGATGTAGTATAGACTTACCTCAACCATTAACACTGTGTTAACGTCAAACCACTCATGTAGTATAGACATACCTCAATCATTAACACTGTGTTAGCGTCAAACCACTGATGTAGTATAGACTTACCTCAACCATTAACATTGTGTTAACGTCAAACCACTGATGTAGTATAGACTTACCTCAATCATTAACACTGTGTTAACGTCAAACCACTCATGTAGTATAGACATACCTCAATCATTAACACTGTGTTAACGTCAAACCACTGATGTAGTACAGACTTACCTCAACCATTAACACTGTGTTAACGTCAAACCACTGATGTAGTATAGACTTACCTCAATCATTAACACTGTGTTAACGTCAAACCACTCATGTAGTATAGACATACCTCAATCATTAACACTGTGTTAACGTTAAACCACTCATGTAGTATAGACTTACCTCAATCATTAACACTGTGGTAACGTCAAACAAATGAACTGTTTGCTAATTTTGAAAGTTTTTATTATATACTTGCGTCTCAACCCGTTTGTTAAGTTTCAAAGTCTTTATTACATACTTGCATCTCAAGTTGGATAACATATTTGTTTTTAATTGCGACACAAATGACTGTTTATAATTTCTGTGAAGAGTAATAATGATTGGTTGATTAGAATTGATTTCCCAGAAGCCGGGAATCAACGCGGCTAACGGTATAATATTACTCTCTTTTCTGTAGTTCTGTTTCCCCCTATGTCGCCGCTTAAAACGCCAAAGAACCCGGCTAAGCGGTCAAAACAGGGGAAGACCTGCTCAAACAAGTAGTGACATTCATCAAGGTACATTTTTATGTCATTTTATTGAATTACATTACATTACTTGGTTATTGCTTTAGGTCCAGCGGACCCTTTCGAGCCAAATCAGGACCAAATTTATTGAATACCGGATTTCCAGCTCAAGAGCTGCTCAAACAAACAGTGACGTTCATCAAGGTACATTTTTAGGTCATTTTAATGAATAGCGAATTCCCAGCTCAAGAGCTGCTCAAACAAACAGTGACGTTCATCAAGGTACATTTTTATGTCATTTTAATAATAGCGAATTTCCAGCTCTAGAGCTGCTC
>JBAHVR010000232.1:57500-77500 GCA_036898135.1 Oncomelania hupensis | reverse complement strand
TAGTAGTAGTAGTAGTAGTAGTAGTAGTATAAGACTGCTGCGCTCCCTTGTCATCTCCATCTTCCTATACGCTTGTGAAACATGGACCCTCACAGCACATCTACAGCGAAGAATACAAAGCATGGAGAAAGGTGCTACAGAAGACTTCTGGACATTTCCTATACCCAGCACATCACCAAAAACGAAGTCCGACAGACCATCACACAAGCCATTGAACAACCCGATGAAATGCTCACAATGGTGAAGAAACGGAAACTCCGATGGCATGGTCACGTCACCAGAGCATCAGGCCTTGCAAAGACCATCTTGCAAGGCACTGTTCAAGGAGGCAGAAGAAGAGGGAGACAGAAAAAGAGGTGAGAGGAAAAATTGGAGAATGAGCGAAGCCATGAGGGTTGCTGAAGATAAAGATGGAGTACGCTGGTTAAACGATAATCTGTGGTGCCACAACGACCTTCGATTTACGGGATAGGATAGGATAGGATTATTATTATTATTATTATTATTATTATTATTATTATTATTATTATTATTATTATTATTATTATTATTATTATTATTATTATTATTATTATCATCATCATTATCATTATTACTATGATTATGATGATGATGCTTATGATTATTATGATTATTATTATTATTATTATTATTATTATTATTATTATTATTATTATGAACATTTCGAAACGCCTAATCTTGACAGCTCTAAGCGTGTACCATAATATATAATAACACACCAAGTCAAAGCATTATAACAATGACAATGATAAAGATTCAAGCAGATAAAAAGTAACTACCATAGAAGGCAATGACAGTGGACAGAGAATTACTTAACTAAATCAATTTAAAAAAAATTAAAGCAGTACCCAAAATAAATACATAAATAAATTAATAAATAAATAAGAATATAAGATGTGGTCACACACAACAGTTTATTACTCACACGCATAAGCCAGCCAACTTCCTGCCGTTTAACAGGTGACAAGTACGGGTGATATAGGCCTAATATCCTACTTCAAATAAATAGCAATATTAAGTCAATAAGTAATATAATTTATAAATATTAACAACCTCCGCCCCTCCCTCCCCTACCTCTTATCCCCCCCCCCCCCAAAAAAAAATTAAAAAATCTACTTACACTTGCTTCTTCCCGTTGTTTTAAAGACGTCGAATCCTCTTGCAATCAGAAGCCTACAGACAGCCTTAAATCCGTTTACAGGCAATGCACCCTTGTTAAATGTTATACATTAGCTACATGCGTGTATCTGCTCGACATCACTCGTACAAGCCGCGGCAGCCCAAGTTACGTAGATTACAGGACTGATGCAGCCCAAGAACGTCCATGTTATGTTATATATAGGTTGGCCCACTTCAGAAGCGCGGATCAACGGTGTTCAAAGACAAGTTGGTTGGTCCGTTTTCAGGCCAGTTGTTCTTATAGCTTCGTTTACATTTTCTTTTGTAAATGAGGACACCAATCATCTTGTATTTTGAGTCTATAATAACACTCTATCTACCCATTGAAAGTGTGTGGCTAATGGTTAGGTGCGTTTACATATAGGTCCTACTGACCTTTGAACATAAGCGATGTGTACGTGTACTGATAATAGCTGGATACCGGACTATTCTATTCTATTCTATTCTATTCTATTCTATTCTATTCTATTATATCCTATCCTATCCCGTAACTTGAAAGTCGTTGGGACACCACAGATGATCGGATACCAGACACAAACGTAAAAAGACAGGTTCATGGACAGAGTGAGCCACGGTGGTCAAACATAAATGTTCATACTCTCTCTCTCTCTCTCTCTCTCTCTCTCTCTCTCTCTCTCTCTCTCTCTCTCTCTCTCTCTCTCTTTCATACTCTGTCTCTATTATATCCTCCTCCCCCACCCTCCCCCACCCCTTCCCTCACCGAACCGTGGTGTTATCTGTTATAGGTCTTCATCATGACGGCTTCAGCGCTACTAACACTACAATAATAATTTCAATTTTATTTTAATCATTACTCCTTGGGATGGGAGTATACACCGAGGTCTGTAGCGTGTGTAAGCACGCTTTCCACGGCACAGAGTTCAAAGATCCTGACGCTCATGTCCTAGACGGGTTAGAGCCAGAAACACCATTATATCCAGCATGCACTTTAGGTCCCTCCCTTCCGCCACCTAACACACACAATATTTCCTTCTGTGTCAATACGCCCTGCATTTCACCTACGTGCAAATGTATACTTGTGATCAATCAGTGGACGACCTTTGGATGGGAGATAATCCTGTCACCGTTGGACAACGGGTGTGAGTAAACAAGGGACATAACTGCAGCTAGCTAAGTCGACCACAGTTGAGCGACATTTGGATGGGAGTTATGTTCCTTTAGGCCGTGACAAGCACTATAACTGAAACGGGTTTTCTTTTTTTTTTCTAAATATATAAATTATGTAAGTAAAACAACATAGAAAAAAAAAGTGAAATACAACAGCTATGTAAAACAAATGTTTAGACGGGAAAATCTAAAGTCTAAAGTCTTTTTGAAATAATGATAATAAAAAGTGTAGTATACAAATTATTGATGGTAAATTATGATTCAACACCCCCCCCCACCACCACCACCACCACCACCACCACCCACTTTCTCTTCCACTCCCTCCTTATTACTACCTTCTCCCCTGACCGACTTTTATGACATTGCATTATATAAATGAACAATGAATGTACTACCGTTTACCTTTGGGTTTATACATATTCCCACTGATCCCTCCTCTCTTCTTTTTGTTTTTGCTAACAAAACCCTGAAGCCTTCTTCAGCGCTGTGTACATGTACCCGTGTATGGGTCCACCCACCCACAGTACTCGCTGTACTGCATTCTTCTTCTTCTTCAATGAAGTACAGCAGCCACAATCATGGTGGTTTTCTTTCCCTACACTGACGTCATCTTCTTTGCCTGCTTGAGCGTCATTGAAACAAAGAATTGTAAACAAAGAGTAGTTTAAAGTCTTTGACCGCCCATGTTGAAACAACGGAACAATGACTATTTATAGTTTATATGTCTTTGTCAAGTTGTCGTCCCTAAAAACGTTGTACTGACTTGTACTACTGGTTTAAAGACCCACAGTGGTGGTGGTGGTGGAGTGGTGGAGGTGGTGATAAAGATGATGACGACGACAACGACAAAATCAAAAAAAACAATCATCAATAGGGGGCTTTTTGTCCCAAAACTGTAAACAGTTCAACGCGCAATAGTTGTTGGCAACGTTTAACTAAACACCCAAACTCTTGCTTTCATTTTCTTAATTTGTGTAAATATCTATTTTCGAATCAAAGGTTGTTTAACTAAATCAACCACTGTGAATCGGAACTCTTTAATTAGTGAACGAATTTATTTTTAACGTGCATTGTTTGATTGAATCAACCACAGTGAATGGGCATGCTTGATTACACCCTGGGAACTGATTGACAATCGATTCTTCAATTAAATGCGTCCCTAACACACCTTGTAAGGGACTCTTTATAATACATGAATCAATATTTCTGCAGTCAATCGATGTAATTTGCTTTGGAAGAAGAAGTGAGTGAAGAAGAAGAAGAAGAAGAAGAAGAAGAAGAAGAAGAAGAAAGAAGAAGAAGAAGAAGAAGAAGAAGAAGAAAGAAGAAGAAGAAGAAGAAGAAGAAGAAGAAGAAGAAGAAGAAGAAGAAAAGAAGAAGAAGAAGAAGAAGAAGAAGAAGAAGAAGAAGAAGAAGAAGAAAGAAGAAGAAGAAGAAAGAAAGAAGAAAGAAAGAAGAAGAAAGAAAGAAAGAAAGAAAGAAAGAAAGAAAGAAAGAAAGAAAGAAAGAAAGAAAGAAAGAAAGAAAGAAAGAAAGAAAGAAAGAAAGAAAGAAGAAGAAGAAGAAGAAGAAGAAGAAGAAGAAGAAGAAGAAGAAGAAGAAGAAGAAGAAGAAGAAGAAATGGCGAAGACCGCAACAATAAAACAACAACAACAACAACAACAACAACAACAAACTAACAAGCAAAGAAGAATAACAATATAAAAAGTGTACAAAAATGATAATAAAAAGAAATCGCGTTACGAAGATCGTGAAATCTTTGACGGCTAATTTGTTGGTGTCTCCGTAGTTCCTATCAGGACTTATTGCCATTTGTGAACGATATAACCTTAATCACTAAGTATTCACCATCCCAACCTCTGCCGCCATCCGCCTTCCAAGTCCCATTCTAAAGTTTAAAATCACTTCGGTGAAAAGACGTTGCGATGTAATTTGCTTTATTGACTGGTGATACGACAATAAAGAAGAATGACTCGTAATAACTATTATACCGGCTATGTTGTGCACATTGATTGCTACGACGTCTGACAGCTATCTCAAATGAAATAATCCAAGTTATAATGTAACTTAAGCCTACTTGTGGTTTAAGACAATGGAGTTAACAGTTTGCAGTTCCTAAAGTGCAAATTCAAAGCAATGCAACGTAAAGATAATACAAGGAAAAGTGTTCCTGACCTTCGCTATAATTCCTGCAGGTTTTATTTGGGCTTTCGCGCTGCCCACTGGTCAGCAGGCTCTCCGCTGTGTCCAGCCTCGACATAATGTGAGTATATCCACTTAGTGGTGCACTTAAAGATAATTATCACACCAAGGGGCGTAGTATAAGCAAAGACTGTATATAAGATCTTTGGTATAAGCTAGTCCCACTGTGAAATATGTTCTCTGCGAATCACCGAGAACTTGCACAAATAAAAAAAATAAATTAAATAATAATAATAATAATAATAATAATAATAATAATAATAATAATAATAATAATAATAATAATAATAATAATAATAATATTAATAATAAATGATAAAATGGTTGATGATGTAAAAATGTCCAGAACAGTAAAACTTGGAAGCGCGTGGAGTGTTTGACTGTTTAAAGTCCAACTGATAGATAGTAGATTGTGAAGAATGGTGTAGAATATGTGAATTTTCATTAGTGTCAGATAACTTGCAGAGATTTATAGTGAATAGAAAGTTCACAAGTAATTAATTTGTAATTAAAGAGTGGGTTAACAGGCAAAGGTTGAGGAGAGGGGGGGGGGTGTACAAATGAGTAAAGGTCAAATACGGGAGCGTTGGTGGGTAAGGAAAGGGGGTAAGGGGTGTGTGGGAAGAAGACCGACATTACATTACATCATTATTGCTTTAGGTCCAGCGGACTCTTCCGAGCCAAATCAGGACCGAGAAGACCGACAAGATGGAGGGTTTGTCAGCGACGGCCTGCTTAATTGGAAGATTTGTAGAGGTTCAAAAACTGTTTTTTGATGTTCTCAGATTCCGAACCTAGATTGCTGAACCTTTTGGACAATAAATGGTTCAGGAACCTATAGGTTCGGGATCTGAGAGATGCCCAAGCCAATTTTATCGATTTGCTTTCAGTGCTTTGTAATTTGTTGAGAAGATATAAAGGCGCAGGAAAATATACCTCTTGTCCGTAAATTAATTTGGATCTCACTAATGATGTAGACAAATGCAGTAAAGTGTTTGTGTCATGGCGAAACGGTTGTTTACTTATGATTTTTAATAAATTTAGTCTTTGTCTTGCTTTATTAATTAAATATTCAATGCGATATTTCCAATTTGTCCAATGGCTTGTGTGATGGTGTGTTGGACTTCGTCATTAGTGATGTGCTGGGTATAGGAAATGCCCAGAAGTCTTCTGTAGCACCTCATCTGCATGCTTTGTATTCTTCGTTGTAGATCTGCTGTGATGGTCCATGTTTCGCCAGCGTACGGGAAGATGGAGATGACAAGGGAGCGCAGCAGCCTTACCTTGGCATGTAGACTGATGGTCCCGTCTTTCCAAATGGGCTTCAACCTTGTCAGGGCAGCAGTTGTTTGTGTCCTGCAGATGACTTCCTGTTGGGACCCATTGTCTGATACAATGGCTCCTAAATATTTGAAGCTATGCACTGTGTTGAGGGCTTGGCTTTGGACTTTGATGTCCGTGTTGATGCCTTTGGTGTTGTTGGTAATAATTTGTTTCTTCTCGATCTGCACTTATTTCCATTCCATAGGCTCTGGAGGTGGTGTCAAGCCTCTGTACCAGCTGTTCAAGTTATTGTTCCTCTTCAGCCAATCCATCAATGTCATCCGCAAAGCGCAGTTTGGAGATTGCTCTGTCCCCTATGCTGACTGTGTCTTGGTGATCTGCAAGGGCATCTGGCATGATGCGCTCTAGGAAGATGTTGAAGAGTGTTGGAGAGAGTAAGCATCCTTGATGCATCCAGATTGTTGTTCTGAACTAGTTCCCGATGGCGCTGTTGTGGAGGACTGCACTAATAGCCTTGTCATACAGGCTTTTGATGACTTCAATAATTTTAGGGCTGATGTGGTACGCTCTCATGGATGCCCACAGAGCTGCATGCCAAACTCGGTCAAACGCTTTCTTGAAGTCTACAAACACATGATATAGAGGTTGTTGGTGCTGTAGGTATTTCTCGCAGATTATTCTGTCCTGCCCTGAAGCCTGCTTGTTCTTCAGATATGATTTGTTCAGCTTAGGGTTTCAACCTGTTGAGTATTATTTTCAGGAGGACCTTGCTGGGATGGCTGATGAGGCTGATGGTTCGGTAATTTTCACACTCCTGAAGGTTAGCCATTTTGGGAAGAGTGATGATAAGCGATTGGGTCTATGGTGTAGGCCACTTACCACTCTGCCAGATCTTGTTAGAGGTGAGAGCATCAATCATCGCTTTTCATTCTGCTTGAAGCAATTCCGCGGGTATGTTGTCCACTCTCGCTGACTTCCCTTTCTTCAGCGATTGCACTGCTGCCTCAACTTCGTCTCCGAGAATTCGGAGGATTTCTTCTTCTTCTCTGTTATGGGGACATGCTAGAACTGATGGGGTTCCGTTTGGCGTGTGGTTGTAAAGGTCAAAGCAGTACTCTATCGAAGACTTCTTGTTTTTCTGTAAGGCATTATGCCAGACTTGCTTTGGATCGTGGAGACCTTGGGCTGTTTAACACTTGTCAGCCGCTTCACAGTCTGGTAAGCCTTCTTGCTGTTGTTCTAGTTCAAACTGTTCTCTATTTTCTGACCCCCAGCGATATCAAGGTGTTTTAGTCCTCTTTGACTTTAATGTTTTATGGACTTTAATAAAGATATACTACTACTTTTTTCTGGCATTGATCTAATATCCATTTCTTCTTGCCGTTCATAATTGATGGTGCGAATGCTATGTGTATCCCAAATCCCCATCTGCCCGCTCCATCCAATACCCCTCTTTTTGGTTAACCTTTGTGAACCTGCTTGTCATTTTTGTATAGTTACATCATGTTATGTTAAATAAAAAGATAAAGTTCCAAAGTTCCAAAACTCTTGGCCCAGGAGCGTTGAAATGTAACCAGCTCACATGTTACACGAGTTACACAGATTACACACTCGTGTTAACTTGTACAGAAAAATAATAAAATTCAATAATAAGGGTATTGGATGCAATCAGTCTACACAAATTAAAATATAAACATTCTACTGCTTACCGTCGTTTAATAGCAACTTACCTTTAAACCACATCTGTGAGTGATGACTGTGTGTTTGTTTTATATATAGGGCTGCCTTTAACATGTGAGCGTGTATGTTGGTTACAGATCGCCACGATTTAAGTCTGATTTAGGAATAAGGTGAGTATAGCATCTACTATGTTTTTATAAAACACTGTTTCCCAAAAATGAACAAAATAGTTCAAGCCTAGTTACAGATGTTAGTACAAAACTTTACATTTTTCAATCTCAATCTACTGTTCTTGTATCCTATCAAACAGCACAATCAGAAGCACTAAATCTGTTGTCTATGCACAGCGAAAGCATTCCATCATATAGACAAAAGATTTAGTGTGATGATTGTGCTGTTTGATAGGATACAAGAACAGTAGGTTAATATTGAAACATGTAAAGTTTTGTACTAACATCTGTAACTGATTATTGTGTTATATATTACATTACCATCTGTCCCATCTGCACCTGCCATTCAGCGTCTCGAGATCAGACGTATCAGTTCTATTCGCCACTTTTTGACCGAAGAAGCCACTAAGATACTTGTCACTTCCTGCATACTTTCCCGCTTAGATTACTGCAATGCCCTGTTGATCGGATGTCCTTCTTCAGTCACCCAACCTCTCCAAACTGCTCAAAATGCCGCAGCTCGTCTTATCTGTAGGTCACAAAAGCGACAGCATATCACCCCTCTCCTCTACAAACTTCACTCGTTGCCAGTCGACCAGCGCATCAAGTACAAAATCTGCTGTTTGGTGTTCAAAGCGTTCACCGATAGGGCCCCCCTCCCCCAATATTTATCAGATCTCCTTGACATCTACACACCTTCTCGCACACTCAGATCCTCTGTTGACACTAGACAGTTGAAAGTTGAGCGCTTCAATAGGAAGCAACATGGGGCTAGAAGCTTCTGTTGTTCTGCCCCACTACTCTGGAACTCCCTGCCATTCTCTGTCAGACACTGCATTTTCCTTGACTCTTTCAAAAACCAACTGAAAACATTTCTCTTCACACAGCACTACAACACCCCGGCTTAAAATCCTTTCGTTCTCACAGTCTGCCACTTCCCCCCACTTCCCCCCACCCCTCTTCTAACGGACCAATATTACATTTTAACAGTATGGTATGTGACACTGGTGTATGTGTTCGTGTCTGAGACTGATAATTGTTGTGCATGTATCTGTTTTGCTATGTACATTTGTAGTCTCTGTCCATGTTTAGTTGTGTTTATATGTTGATTGTAATATATATTACTTTTGTAAAGGGTCTAGAGCCATTGGTTAGGCACTTAAAAATTTACAGTTATTATTATTATTATTATTATTATTATTATTATTATTATTATTATTATTATTATTATTATTATTATTATTATTATTATTATTATTATTCAGTGTGTGAGCTGCAAGTATATTTCACGAGCGGAGGAGTTTCTTGCCACAGCTAGCTGCATGCGACTGTATATCATTAGTGTTCAAATGTAATTAATTAGGTGAAGACTATCTTCACGCTATGCACACACTGTCTATCTGAGACCAGGCAAGAGTTACGTTGTCTTCTCCACTAGTAAGCCTCGGCAAGTCTCAGCTAAGCAGCGTGCTGTAGCCGCGGTCGGCTCATTACATCACAGTCCTACAAGCCGCTTCTAGCAAGTCGACTCTAGAGCAGCGTCGTTTATTTGAGGTTTCATTAAGCGTGTAAGAAAGGATGAATGTAATAGTTCCAGCTGTAAAGCTCAAGGCGCTGGCCGATACAGGATCTAACTTAAGCCGCCCAAGGCGCCCACTTGCAACCTTTGGGCGCATAGTGTGACTCCCAGACGACTGAGCACAATGTTGGGCCACCGAGGATAGGAAGAAAAGACCTCGTGCGTGCTGGGTGTATTTGTGTTGCCGTAGCTGACCCGTCTAATACATGAGCGTCAGGATCTTTAAAATCCATGCCATAGAATGCGTGCGTGCACAGACTTGACCTCAGTTTATACTCTCATCCCAAAGACACATCGCCCGACAACACACAGTCAAGCTATTGGGAGGGCTCAGATTCGGATTCGTTCCCCCCCTCCTCCCCCACCCCTCCTTTCACCTTCCACCCCCTTTGTTCCCCCCCCCCCCATCTTGTGGCAAAACAGATGTGACCAATATTTGGAAGACAGAAAGATGATTAAACGAACGGACTGAGGTTATGTAGGCCCAGGCTATCTTGGCATGCTCAGTGCGGCTAAAAAAAAAGGGTAGATTGTGTCTCTTTATATACTTTTTAGGAGAGAGAGAGAGAGGGGAGGTGGGGGGAACTGGTCTCGTGGACTGATTGAGTGGTCGCTTGGTTGTTGTTATTGTTGACGGTGGTGGTGATGATGATGGTGATGGTGGTGGTGGTGGTGGTGGTGGTGGTGTGGTAAAGGTGTGGATTTTGCGTTGTTTTGTTGGTGATGTATAATTACGGTACGAGTTTTTGTCACTGCAGTTGTTGGAGAGAGAGAGAGAGAGAGAGAGAGAGAGAGAGAGAGGGAGGGAGGGAGAGAGAGAGAGAGAGAGAGAGAGAGAGAGAGAGAGAGAGAGAGAGAGAGAGAGAGAGAGAGAGAGAGAGAGAGAGAGGTGACAAAGCGTTTTGGGGTAAAGAAATACAAAAAGAAGGCATACTTTTTTTTCTCTTCTGACGGTGATACTGAAAACACTGAACACTCCCGCACAAAACTGGCCTTGAAAAATAAATAATTAACACAAATTTTGGACCTTGCATTTACTATAAAAAGAAGTTTAAAAAAAAAATTTTAAACAAGTTTTTTTTGGGTAGCAGTTTTGTTTTTGTTTACCAGCAGTTCTGTATCTGTTTACTAGCAGTTCTGTTTCTGTTTACTAGCAGTTCTGGTTTTGTTTACCAGCAGTTCTGTTTCTGTTTACTAGCAGTTCTGTTTCTGTTTACTAGCAGTTCTGGTTTTGTTCGGTGGCAGTTCTGTTGTTTGCTAGCAGATTTTTTTTGGTAGCACTTATGTTTCCGTTTGCTAGTGGTTCTGTTTCTGTTTGTTGGCGGTTCTGTTTCTGTTTTCTAGCAGTTCGTTTGCTAAGCAGTTCTGTTAGCTAGTTCCGTGTGCTAGCAGTTCTGTTTCTGTTTGCTAGCAGTTCTGTTTCTGTTTGCTAGCAGTTCTGTTTGCTAAGCAGTTCTGTTTCTGTTTGCTAAGCAGTTCTGTTTCTGTTTGCTAGCAGTTCTGTTTGCTAAGCAGTTCTGTTAGCTAGTTCCGTGTGCTAGCAGTTCTGTTTGCTAAGCAGTTCTGTTAGCTAGTTCCGTGTGCTAGCAGTTCTGTTTGCTAAGCAGTTCTGTTAGCTAGTTCCGTGTGCTAGCAGTTCTGTTTCTGTTTGCTAGCAGTTCTGTTTGCTAAGCAGTTCTGTTTCTGTTTGCTAAGCAGTTCTGTTTCTGTTTCCTAGCAGTTCTGTTAGCTAGTTCCGTGTGCTAGCAGTTCTGTTTGCTAAGCAGTTCTGTTAGCTAGTTCCGTGTGCTAGCAGTTCTGTTTCTGTTTGCTAGCAGTTCTGTTTCTGTTTGCTAGCAGTTCTGTTTGCTAAGCAGTTCTGTTTCTGTTTGCTAAGCAGTTCTGTTTCTGTTTGCTAGCAGTTCTGTTTGCTAAGCAGTTCTGTTAGCTAGTTCCGTGTGCTAGCAGTTCTGTTTGCTAAGCAGTTCTGTTAGCTAGTTCCGTGTGCTAGCAGTTCTGTTTGCTAAGCAGTTCTGTTAGCTAGTTCCGTGTGCTAGCAGTTCTGTTTCTGTTTGCTAGCAGTTCTGTTTGCTAAGCAGTTCTGTTTGCTAAGCAGTTCTGTTTCTGTTTGCTAGCAGTTCTGTTTGCTAAGCAGTTCTGTTAGCTAGTTCCGTGTGCTAGCAGTTCTGTTTGCTAAGCAGTTCTGTTAGCTAGTTCCGTGTGCTAGCAGTTCTGTTTGCTAAGCAGTTCTGTTAGCTAGTTCCGTGTGCTAGCAGTTCTGTTTGCTAAGCAGTTCTGTTAGCTAGTTCCGTGTGCTAGCAGTTCTGTTTGCTAAGCAGTTCTGTTAGCTAGTTTCGTGTGCTAGCAGTTCTGTTTGCTAAGCAGTTCTGTTAGCTAGTTCCGTGTGCTAGCAGTTCTGTTTGCTAAGCAGTTCTGTTAGCTAGTTCCGTGTGCTAGCAGTTCTGTTTGCTAAGCAGTTCTGTTAGCTAGTTCCGTGTGCTAGCAGTTCTGTTTGCTAAGCAGTTCTGTTAGCTAGTTCCGTGTGCTAGCAGTTCTGTTTCTGTTTGCTAGCAGTTCTGTGTAATAAGCAGTTCCGTTTGCTATCAGAGACTTCTCTGTTTCATTCATTCCATTATACATTTATTGCTATTTGTTTTGATCATGTCAACCAAGCATGTCGTGATTTCTCTGAGATAACACAGTATTGTTGAATCTGGGTTCAGGGTTGTAGGCCTAATTTTTAAAAAAAATGCATTGTGCCTCGGACAAAAAATGCGATAGTAGTATTGTAATAGCGCTGTTGCAAAACTAGTGCAGATAGAGTTATCCGGCCCTGCCTTCACCTATGCCACGGACACCGGCTAGTTCCGGTTGAGTATTAAGCATGGCCGAACGTAGACGGAAGACTTGTGGCGGAGGAAAACAGTATTGCGTTTGCTGCCCTAATTTCGCAGGAAAAGTAATTGAAGGGCGCATTGTCAAGTTACACACATTACCAGCTAACAAAACACTGAAACCACTGTGGGAACAACGTTTGCGACTGATTCGGAAAGATTACAACAATGTAAAATAAGATTCAAGATTCAGGATTCAAGATTCTTTATTGTCCAAACACAAGGCATGGATATTTGTTTAGCAGTGCAATAAGGAAGGAAATAACAACATCAAAATTATTACAAACATGGACATACAATATTGATACATTTGATATACTATCAAAAACAACTTCCATACCAAAATACAAATCTATAAACACTAACACACATGCATAAACAGATAACCAGCCACATACCCATGCGTACACATTTAACACACAGATAATTATTCCACAGTATATGTATACACAACTACAACACTCACCCATTCTTCCATGCCTTATCATAATAATAATAATAATAATAATAATAATAATAATAATAATAATCATCATCATCATCATCATCATTATAATAATAATAAGAGTAATAATACAAAATAATCATCATAATATTAATAATAATCGTAATCATTAGAGTAATTAATAATTATAAAAATAATAATAATAACAATGCAACTACAACTAATAATAATAATAATAATAAAACAGCAGCACCAACAGACAACTAATAATTAATATATGGTAATAATGATAATAATAATAACAATACTACTACAACTAATAATAATAACAACTGAAAGACTGAAAATAATAAGACATAATTGCAGTTGCTTCACTGAATTAAAAACAAAAATTATTCTACTGTATAATAATGTTATCTTCTAGATAAACTGCAAAATTAAAATTTCTCAAATAAAAATTTAAAGCAAAGAAAAAGAAAGAGACTTCGAATTTCTCGTGAATGTAGGTCACTGACAAACGAATTAGGCCTACTGAACAAACAAATCAGCAATCAATGTTTAGGCAAGCAGCCATCCTGAGTAAAATTTGAACGATTGTACAAGAGAAATATAATTTATATAACCCTCCATCTTTCTTGCTTCAACCGGAACTAGCCGAACCCAAGGGCCGCAACCGATCCGCCACTTTCGCTTTCATTATGAAACAGCGCTATAGTCGCCTTACCTTACAGTGTAATATGTTGAGATATTTTAACAACATGTGACCATCAGCTTTTTTAATTCTATCCTATCTTATCCTATGCAGTCAACCTAAAATTTCCAAAATAAAAATTCGATTTCCTTTGTGTCTTCTAATAGCGATCTCCCTGCCTTTACCCCACATGTTTGAGTGATGGATGCGTGTTTATTGTGTGTGTGTGTGTGTGTGTGTGTGTGTGTGTGTGTGAAAGCGGGTGAAAAACACACATACATAGTACACACATACATGCATACAACATACATGCGCAAACCACCACCACCACAATCAACAACAGCTACAACAATACAAAGTAAAAGACAGCTCAGCAATGTTATTTGCAATGTTGTTAGCAGTACGATAAAATGATATTTATTTTTTTATTTATAATTAATAGCTATACAATATATTCTGGGTTAGCAATGTCACAAGAGTTTGACAAAGGTCAAGGTGAATGCAGATGGTAGTCTGTGACGTCACATGGGTTTGACGTCAGAAGCCAGTGATCCTGAAGATGGCAGACGCGATATCTGTGACGTTACAATATGATGACATTGAAGTTTGCATACGTGGATACTATGACGTCACTAAGTAGTGACGTTGGTAGTGGTATGCGTGATTTATATGGCGTCACGAACCAGTGACGTGGATGATAATAGTTTCGTATTGACGTCTCAATAGAAGGTTTTGACGTCATATAGCAGTGATGTTGAAGGCGGCAGAGGCGTTGACGGTGAGGAACTCTGGCGGGATGGTCTGAAAGTTAAAGAAGGCGTTGGCCCAGGTGACGGAGGCCAGGAGGAGTATCGGTACTGTCACGACGTTGAGGATGAACCCGGCTGTCACCTACGAACAGTCCAAACATAATTGACACACTACATTGCCTTGTTGACGGTATATATAGTCTACATCTGGAATCTACAACAATTGACACACTACATTGCAGTAACGAGGCATAATCTACAACCAGGATCGCCTCATCTCATCCTCTGTAGATGCAAGTGGACGGTACTGCGTACTTCTACACAAAGAAAGCTCACCTGCTGCTGTAAACAAAATCAACATGCGTCTTATAAAGTTGCTAGTTGTTGACCCTGTAGGATACCCAAGTCATCATGCGTGTTTAGTCGTGCTACGTGTTTAGTACAATCACAGGTTACACAAGTTGTGTGCCTATAGAGTCAGTTTGTATAATGCCAGTTTGGTCCAAAAAACATTTGTTTAAACCAGTCTGCAGTCTACAGTGATGTGGGGTGCGGTCACTGTGCAAGCGGCACCATCTACAATTGTAAAGCTCATTTTTCAAGTTGTAGGTAATACTGCAACACACTGAAATACAATACAATACAACACACTAAAATACAAGACAATGAAATGCAATACAATACATTGAAATACGACATATTGAAATACAAAACACTGAGCTACAACACAACACACTAAAATACAAGACAATGAAATGCAATACAATACATTTAAAATACGACATATTGAAATACAAAACACTGAAATACAACACAACACACTAAAATACAAGACAACACAACACACTAAAATACAAGACAATGAAATGCAATACAATACATTAAAATACGACATATTGAAATACAAAACACTGAACTACAACACAACACACTAAAATACAAGACAATGAAATGCAATACAATACATTAAAATACGACATATTGAAAAACAAAACACTGAACTACAACACAACACACTAAAATACAAGACAATGAAATGCAATACAATACATTAAAATACTACATATTAAAATACAAAACACTGAAATAAAACGCAATACAATGCACTGCAAAAAAAACACCGTAGTGGATGTCAGAAAACCGACTGAAGCTTAACGATGACAAAACTGAAGCACTCCTCTTTATGAAGAAAACAGATAGGTCCTCAGTTGCTTTGCGGCAGTCTGTTGAAATAGGAACCTCAACCATACCTTTCGCCCGTCACGCTCGTAACTTTGGCTTTACCAACTCCGCCTACATGTCACGTGACCAGCACATATCCAATATTTGTAAAAGCGCATACTTTGAAATCTGTAAAATCAGCCCCATCCGCCACTACCTCTCTACTGATATAACACACATTCTCGTCTGCACTTTCGTTCTCTCCAAACTTGATTACTGTAACTCTCTCCTTGTTTGCTCCCCTCTTTCTTATTGAGAAATTGTAAAAAGTCCAGAACTCTGCTGCCCGTCTTGTTCTCAGAGCTCGGAAACACGATCACTCAACTCCACTTCTCAAATCTCTACACTGGCTGCCCAGGCAAGCTCGTATTGATTACAAGATCACAACACTGGTGTACAACTTATTCACTGACCCCTCCCCACCTTACATAACTGATCTCCACTCTGTTTACGCTCCACCCATACAACTCCGCTCTTCTTCTGACTGCAGGCGTATGATAAAAGATCATTTTCATTCAGTGCTGCCACCAACGGGCTCTCTATCCCGTCACAAATCAGACACTAAAAAACTATCTCTTTTTTTTTTAAATCTCTGAAAATTTACCTTTTCCATCCTATCCTTTCCTATCCCGTAACTCGCAGGTCGTTGGTGCACCACAGATGATCGTTTAACCAGCGTACTCCATCTTTCTCTGTCCTCAGCAAGCCTGATGGCTTGGCTCAGTGTCAATCCAGTCCATTCTCAAATGTTGTCCTCCCACCTCTTTTTGGTCTCCCTCTTCTTCTGCCGCATTGCACCGTGCCTTACAGGATGGTCTTTGCAAGGCCTGATGCTTTGGTGACGTGGCTATACCATCGGAGTTTCCGTTTCTTCACCACTGCGAGCAGGTCATCGTGTTGTCCAATGGCTTGTGTGATGGACTGTCGGATTTCGTTGTTGGTGATGTGCTCTGTATAGGAAATGCCCAGAAGTCTTCTGTAGCACCTCATCTCCATGCTTTGTATTCTTCTTTGTAGATCTGCTGTGAGGATCCATGTTTCGCAAGCTTATAGGAAGATGGAGATGACAAGGGAGCGCAGCAGTCTTACCTTGGAATGTAGACTGATAGTGCTGTCTTTCCAAATGGGCTTCAACCTGGTCAGGGCAGCAGTATTTAGTGCGATCCTGTAGAGGACTTCATTTCGGGACCCATTGTCTGATACAATAGCTCCTAAATATTTGAAGCTATACACTGTGTTGAGTGATTGGCCTTGGATGCCCATGTTGATGGCATTGGTGTTGTTGGTCATCATTTTGGTCTTCTCTGCACTTATTTCTATTTCATAGGCTTCAGAGGTGGTGTCAAGCCTCTGTACCAACTGTTCAAGTTCTTGTTCCTTTTCAGCCAATCCATCAATGTCATCCGCAAAACGGAGGTTGGAGATTGCTCTACCCCCTATGCTGACTGTGCCTTCGTGATCTGCAAGGGCATCTGATATGATGCGCTCTAGGAAGATGTTAAAGAGTGTTGGAGAGAGTAGGCACCCTTGACGCACACCGATTGTTGTTTTGAACCAGTTTCAAGAAGTACTTTGATGCTTCATCCCAATATCATCATGATCTCACCACTGGAAGGTCAGTGAGCTCATAGCCCGTTGTTTGGTTGCGTATGTGGGAATAGTTGTCTATACGTCTGTCTTTCTATTTGTAGGTTTGCTAGTTCGTGATGACTGAGTTTGTAGCACTGTTTTCCCGTTGTTCTGTACATTCTGTACCGAGGATTGGATGGCCGAGGACACGTTTGTTTCCGGGATCTTGCAGTTTTATTTCTTCAAAGTGTGTTTTAGTTGGTCATCATTTTAAAATGATGACCAACAACACCAATGGCATCAACACGGACATCAAAGTCCAAAGCCAATCCCTCAACACAGTGCATAGCTTCAAATATTTAGGAGCCATTGTATCAGACAATGGGTCCCGACAGGAAGTCCTCTCCAGGATCGCACAAACAACTGCTGCCCTGACAAGGTTGAAGCCCATTTGGAAAGACAGGACCATCAGTCTACATTCCAAAGTAAGACTGCTGCGCTCCCTTGTCATCTCCATCTTCCTATATGCTTGCGAAGCATGGACCCTCACAGCAGATCTCCAACGAAGAATACAAAGCATGGAGATGAGGTGCTACAGAAGACTTCTGGGCACCCAACACATCACTAAGACGCTCTACCAACTGAGCTACCCGGTCCCTCAGGGGATAGGTGCAAACCGTAAGACAACGAGCTGGTCGGTGACGTAGACTCAGTAGATTGCCTTTTATAGAGAGGGTAATGACCACTGAGAACGTATGATTGGACCATGTAGTTAGAGCTCTCACAAGTAAACGCTCTGTGGAAAACAATACGGAAGTCCCATCCGCAGCACGCGTTGCACTTGTACGATCTGTATGCATGTAGGCTTATGTATAAATAATTATGTTCCTGAGTATATTTTTGCTGTAAATGTTGGTCATATCCCGTTTTAACATGTGTACTGTATCGGCTTTTTTTCTTAAAAGTTTTGTTTGGGGCTCTCGAAGTTTTCTGTAATAATTGTGTGTGTGTGTGTGTGTGTGTGTGGGTGTGTGTGTGTGTGTGTGTGTGTGTGTGTATGTGTCAAGCGCTGTGAGCTTCCCTGCAAATGCAGGCGAGATACCGCGCTATACAAATACCCCATTTATTATTATTATTATTGTTGTTGTTGTTGTTGTTGTTGTTATTGTTGTTGTTATTATTATTATTATTATTATTATTATTATTATTATTATTATTATTATTATTATTATTATTATTATTATAAAATACAATACAATACTATACACTGAAATACAATACTATACTATACATAACATTACAATACAAAATAAATTAAAATACAATGAATTAAATTAGAATGCAATGCAATTTAATACAGTTTAATACAAATTAAAAAAATGTTTTTCCAATAAAAGAGAGAGAGAGAGAGAGAGAGAGAGAGAGAGAGAGAGAGAGAGAGAGAGAGAGAGAGAGAGAGAGAGAGAGTATTGAATTGTTTCTATCGTTCAAATGGATACGGATTTTAGGCTACACAGAAATGTAGCCGAGTGGTCCATGGCGGGACTAATTTGCCTCGTCCACAT
The DNA here is from genome assembly GCA_036898135.1 of Oncomelania hupensis. Classification (NCBI taxonomy): domain Eukaryota; kingdom Metazoa; phylum Mollusca; class Gastropoda; order Littorinimorpha; family Pomatiopsidae; genus Oncomelania; species Oncomelania hupensis. Next base: position 59,144 of record JBAHVR010000232.1, on the reverse strand, counting down.
TCTAGAAACCAATGGCGCCTTACAGGTGTGGGATCGAGCCAGCATATGGGCGTTATGTTTTTCCCAATATTATTTACTTTCAACTCGGTCAACGTCTCGGGGGTTTACTCCGGGTACTCCGGTTTGTTCCCCCAGCAAAATTTCACAACTAATATTGGGTCGGTTGGGTTTGGGTGCGCCACAGGCTGCGAATTCGCCTTCCCAAGTGGAGTCACGATGATTACGTCATTCGATTTGCATAAGTTTGCTTTTACACAGGTAAAGTGTAAGTCCATACCAAACTTGACCCAAATCCCACCTGTAGTTTGGGAGAAAATAGGATTAGAAAAGCAAACGCCAATTATGACGTCAACATGATGACGTCACCTTTAATGCATATTCTTTTTGGTAATCTGGTAGAGGTCACTATTTACTAACTAAATACCAAGTTTTAAAGAAATCCATTCATTAGTTTCACAGAACAGTGCGCAACTGTCACCTCCGGTCGTTGCTCCAGAGCGTACAGCCCGGGAACTAATGACAACACATGCTTACCGTCAGTCTTGTCAATTTACCGCGATAAAGCTTGCTGACATTCGTTTACTTATAAACAAATATTCTGTCATACATGTCCTCACTCCCATATAGAAAGCAACTCCATGAATGACCAGCATTATTTTATTTCTCAAACAAAGTGTGTCCCACATATACACCGTCCTTTCAGCTCACCTCGGCGTACAGAGTACAGGGGACGAAGTATGTAGTGGTAGAAAAATCACTCCGAAATGTGGTTATATATTTCTGTAGTAAATGGTAGACCTACTGACTTTGCATGACACTCCATGTCATCTCTACAGCGCGTAGCTCAGACCGTTCATCTCTCCACCACTCAAGTCAGCGAATCTTAATCGAGGAGTTTTAGGATTTTTATAGCGCACATATCTCACCGTACTTGGCGACTCAAGGCGCTGGCTGATACAGGATCTAACTCAAGCCCCCCGCGGCGCCAACTTGCAGCCTTTGGACGCATCGTAATAATGCTCCAGACAACTGAGCACAATCCTGGGCAATCAGGGATGGGGGAGAAGGACCTTGGTGCATGCTGGGGGTGTTCTTGTCACCGGCACTCACCCGTCTAGGACATGAGCGTGAGGATCTTTAAAGTCCGTTATGATGGAATGTACAGACTAGACCTCGGTTTATACTCTCATCCGAAGGAGTAGGAAAACGGGAGTAAAGTTTCTTTCCCAAGGACACAACAGAATGCCCCGGCCTGGGCTCGAAGCCGGGACCTTCAGATCCGCAAGCCAAAGCTCTACCATTAGGCCACTGTGCCTTCAGTAACCACAATGGATAAGTCATACAGGACACGGAATCTCAGCAAATAATGAAAAGTGTTTTAAAACAAATAAGGAGGCAAACCGTGTGTGTACAACACAAATGATAAAGGCGTCTCTCGCCTAAGCTAAAGAGACGGGACTGCAGTTTAATGACGGCGCCCTGGATAATTATCAACCTGTTACCCGGGGAATGAGAGAATGATTAGGAAACACTAGCTCCCCTTCTCTGCTACCCATGGTGTCATAGATACCGAGGGCCATTTGGCGTTGTTCTCAGATCGTCAGTGTATCAGATGGGCTTGATGAAAATCTAATGACTGATTCT
>JBAHVR010000232.1:0-52500 GCA_036898135.1 Oncomelania hupensis | reverse complement strand
TGAGCGTCAGGATCTTTAAAATCCGTGCGAAGGAACACGTTCGTGCACAGACTAGACCTCGGTCTATACTCTCATCTGAAGGAGCAGGTGGGGGGAGGGAGGGGGGGGGTTGCCTGTACATCAGAGTGATGTCTTAGTCGGCACTGCAGGTCGTCAACTTTGAAATGTGGATTCATTGGTTGCAGCGTTATCCCCTCACGTTCAATGCCTCCACCCTTCACTGTTTTGCCGCTGATTTCATCATTGGGCCACCGCGCCCCAGGATTATTTTATTGGCCTACTTCTTGCTTCGGGTCCAGCAGACTCTTTCCAGCCAAATCAGGACCATCACTGAAGAATATTGAACTGATTAAATCTGAACAAAACGTAGAACTAATATGTTCTTTTCAACGTGCTTTATTTGACGTTTGACTTGCATCGATTCTGGTCAGAAAAAAAAAAAGCTTACATTATAATTAGCTTGCATTCTGGTTTGAAAACTGGAAACTGCGAAACGACAGTCCGAATGGTCAATCGTAGTTTTCGTTTGTCCATGAAGCCTCAGCCATCGAATTCTTTCTCAAAATAATGTATCTAATATAAACTACACAGCGCACTAACTAAACCAACCATCTAGTTCCCCAACCAACCAACCAACCAATCAGTGGTACTTAAGCAAACTGACCTCCAGGTTTTTGTCGTTTGAGAACGTCCGGGCGGTTGGAGGGGAGGATGAACATTAGCACGGCGATAAGTATTGCTGGTGTGGAATCGCTGACGTATCTGTAGCACACAGCACGTAGCTAGGTGTTACTTTATTAGGCCTTTCTCACCACCTCAAATTTTTTACAACAAAACACACACGCCTACATGTGATAATCTAATCGGCCATTAACTGTTGTAGGTGCCGCTACCTTCTCTTATAACTACCCTGTTCCTGTCCATATTTAAATTGTGTCTGAAACCCCAATATTAGGTAGATTGGGTTTGGGCGCGCCACAGGCTGCGACTACACCTTACCCAGGGGAGGCGGCCCAGAATTTCCCGATAAAAAGGGACAATAAAGTGTCAAAATCAATCAAACCAAATCCAGTGTGCACTTATATGGCGCACAAAGCCATCTCATAGAGACATGCTCGGGGCGCAGGGAAATGTGGCAGCTACAGCCGTGAAAAGAGGCAGGTCTTCAGCTTCCTGAGAAAGGAGTGCACATCGAAGATGTATGATCCCCCGGTCCCGCCTTTCTTTTTATTACGTAATTCCAGCTCACAGGCGCCCAGTTCTGAATGTTAGAGATAGTATAGAGAAACGGGGCTTATAACGTCATGATAGTTTAGAGAAGCGGGGCTTATAACGTCATGATAGTTTAGAGAAGCGGGGCCTACAGCGTCATGATAGTGTATAAAAGCGGGACCTGTAGGGCCATGACAGTTTAGAGAAACGGGCTCTCACATCCAGATATGGGGGTCTATGTTTTTCGGTATCCTCTATGTTACTAGACACTACCAGCTGTGGTGTTACTAGACACTACCAGCTGTGGTGTTACTAGACACTACCAGCTGTGGTGTTCATGGTGAGCGAAGAGAGCGAGAGGGCATAAAACACCACAGTTCCGCAAAATCGAGCGTTAGTTTAGGGGAGACAACTACCGTATATGTGTGTTTCTTACATAAAATAAAACAATAAATAAATAAATAACATAGGTGATCACCCCTCAGGAAAGAGAATGCCCCATCCTCCCTGACCACTCAAATCTCGTGTGATCCACAGAACGACGAGAATCGCGAAACACACGATGATGGTGCCCTCCGCGTACCTGCAAACAGACGACACGATCACGTTCTGCAGAGAGTCTGAGATTTAATTCAAAACTGCTGGTTAAAAACAAAATCCTTACAAAATGTCTAATTGACCCTATGAGAGGACTATTTGCTTATATAAGCTATACATAAAATTTTTTTGATGTGTTTGATATTTGCGAAATTTGAATTTAAAAGTCGTGTCCGATCTTCCAGAGGTGGAGGAAAACGAAGCTTGACGTCCTAGTGCGTAAGCTTGACGTCCTAGGGCGTAAGCTCGACGTCCTAGTGCGTAAGCGTTGACGACCAATCCCCACGTCGCCACCTTGACATTGATCATATGGAAGAACGCGTTCCAGAGCCCGGTGTCACGTCGTCAAAGTTTCGGGTGTCTTACTTTAGCCGGGCGCCTTTGCGCATGCGCCAGGTCAAGTCGGGCCGGCTTTTTCACGATGTTCTTAGGCGTCGTAACCCCAACCCTAACCCTTACCCTTACCCCTAACCCTAATCCTTACTAAGGCTACGATAGCACTGTGCGCATGCGTCGAATTTTGTAATGCGTCGACCAATCAGAATGCTCCCAGTCGCTCCCAGCCCAAAATAAGATTGTAGGAACTTTGACGATGTCACACCGGCTGGTATACGATAGCATTTCAAGGCTTATCTTCTTTAAAAGATAGGAAACTGGTACACGTCAACTACAGGCGTGACCAACAAACACCAGTGGGCTGCACGCTGCTGTCATATTGCCAAGGGAAACATGGTTTTGCCTTTCGTCTCAAATAAGGCCCAACGACGGTAGTAATGACTTATTTTTCTCTGTGTGTGTGTGGGTGGGTGTGCGCGTGTGTGTGTTGGTGTGTGTGTGTGGGTGTGTGTGTGTGGGTGGGTGGGTGTGTGTGGTGTGTATGTGTGTCAATCAAAACAGTTAACTTACGAGATGGGTCCCAGTTTCTTGAACTCCTCTCTGATCACTTCTCGAACTTTCTTAGTTCTCTCCTGTGCTTTTGGTCCGCCCTTCTTGAACAGGCAGTCACACGCCCCTCTGTAGCAATGCACACATGTACGCACGCACGCGCAAGCATTCACACATATATTTCATTATTTGCCTAACACCTGAGAAATGTAAAGTACTATCTCCACCCCGTCCAGCACCCCCACCCTCTCCACCACCACCACCACCTCCACCACCACCAAAACCAACAACAACAACAACAAAAACTATACACGGATTGACTGCAAAAGGATTCGTAGCGACATCATCATCATTATCATCATCATCATCATCATGTTGATCATCGTGATCATGATCATCAACTCCACCACCACCATTACATCACCACCACTATCATCATCATCATCATCATCATCATCATCATCATCATCACCTTGTGAGACATAACTGACCGACATCTGAGGAAGAGGACCTGTAGCCATATCCAGACGACAAAGACCAGGATGAGGGACAAGGGTAAGCCAAACACCATCCATGTGGCGAACGTGATGGGTGTCGGTAGGCCTACCTTCTCAAACACGCTGAAACAATACTCATCATCATGAAGTGGAGGACGAGGAGGAGAAGGAGACAGACGAGGCTGAGGAGAAAGGTGGTCGTGGTGACAATGACGATGATGATGATGATGATGATGATGAGGAGGAGGAGGAGGAGGAGGAGAGTGAAAAAAAAAGAAGAAGAAGAAGAAGAAGAAGAAGAAGAAGAAGAAGAAGAAGATGATGATGATGATGATGATGATGATGATGATGATGATGATGATGATGATGATGATGATGATGATGATGATGATGATAATAATTTTAATAATAATAATAATTTATTTTGTATAGTGCAATTCAAACATAAAATGCTTCACAAAGCGCTTGATCACACGCAGCCACACACAGATACACACGCAATACAATGCAGATGATGATGATGATGATGATGACGGCGAAGAGAATGAGGATGATGATCTGTAGTTAAGCGCTGTGAGCAGGCCTCAGGACGTGGAAGTTTTGATGTGCTTTATAAGTTGTTTTTGATTCACTCATGATGACCTCGACCATACGATGATCATAATGACAATGACGATAATAATAATCATGAAGATGCTACCAACGAAATCAACGACGAAAATTAACGGTGATATTGACAGCGACGGCGACGACGAAGAAGATGACATTAGCAACAAGGCGACGCCTTTGAGGACGTTGAAGACAACAACGAAGATAATATCGACAACGATGGTAATAGCGACACCGACAGCGACAACGTTTTTTTGATGAGGATGACAATGATGACGATGATGATGATGATGATGATGATGATGATGACGATGATGATGATGATGATGATGATGATGATGATGATGATGATGATGATGATGATGATGATGATGATGATGATGATGATGACAAAGCCGACGACAAAGAAACAAATAATAACTACGACGATTCCTTTGATGAACATGACAATATCAACAGCAACGACGATGACAGCAACAACAAAGACGACGACAATGAGCAATACTGACATTTGCGACTGTCCAAGAAGAACGAGGTTGGGCCCAGTGCCAGTGAGACTGCCGATGCCGCCAACGTTAGCGGAGTAGGCGATAGCCAGAGAGAGAGCCTTGCCCAACTGTGCTGTGGACAGCTGCATTGGTTCCTCTTCCATCATCGGCTCCATCACAATCTCGACCACCACCTCATCCTCCCCTCCAGGCGACTTAGGTCTGAACAACAAGGCGAGACAGAGCTAACAAACGCAAAGAAGATATACCAACCCCAGCAGATTAAAAGGTTGTCTATTAATGAACTTTACTACAACGCATATTCAGCAGTTTAAAGCCACATGAAATCAAAAGCCAAATAGCACCACCATAAACTACAGCACTGAGCACATATCATCCATCTCCATACCAAATATCACCAGCATAAACTACAGCACTGAGCACATATCATCCATCTCCATACCAAATATCACCAGCATAAACTACAGCATTAAGCACATATCATCCATCTCCATACCAAATATCACCAGCATAAACTACAGCATTAAGCACATATCATCCATCTCCATACCAAATATCACCAGCATAAACTACAGCATTAAGCACATATCATCCATCTCCATACCAAATATCACCAGCATAAACTACAGCATTAAGCACATATCATCCATCTCCATACCAAATATCACCAGCATAAACTACAGCATTAAGCACATATCATCCATCTCCATACCAAATATCACCAGCATAAACTACAGCACTGAGCACATATCATCCATCTCGATACAAAACAATCCAGTAGGCCTAAGAACTTAAAAAAATCAATAATCACAATCAAAGTTATTTCAATGAACACAGAAACATGTGCTGTTGTTATATATTATTACTTATTAGGAGTATCGTTATGGAATGTTGGCCGAGTAGAAGTAGTTAACATTAGGCCATACAAAGCCTTAATAGAAGTAGTTAACATTAGGCCATATAAAGCCTTAGTAAAAGTAGTTAACTTTAGGCCATACAAAACCTTAGTAGAAGTAGTTAACATTAGGCCATACAAAGCCTTGATAATAATAATAATAATAATAATAATAATAATAATAATAATAATAATAATAATAATAATAATAATAATAATAATAATAATAATAATAATAATAATAATAACGGACTTTTATATAGCGGGTACTCCAGCCTATGACCAGACTCACCACGCTTTACATATTCATTACATATAAATACATGCACTCGATAAAACATCGCTTTTGCTACAATACACCAAAAGACGGAACAGTAAAGGTAAGTAAGTAAAGAGAAGTAGTTAACATTAGGCCATACAAAGCCTTAGTAGAAGTAGTTAACATTAGGCCATACAAAGCCTTAGTACAATCCTCTCTTAACAACAGCTCTAAATAAGCTTACTCGTACCATTCTCTTCCGCCATCTGCAACATGAACACGAAGTATTGTTGGCATAATTATATGAGTTAAATATGACCGATTCTTACCTTGATTCCAGCTTACCAGGTGTGTCTTCTCCGTTGATCTTGACCTTGGAGGCTTCATCTCCTTTGCTGACGGCCTTGAACCCAGTACCTGTACAGGAAAAATGCAGGAGACACAGGCACGATTATGAAGCAAAAGAAGTATTATAAAGTCCACACCTCAATGTTTTAAAGACAACACAACATAAGACTACTATAGTTTGTAAAAAAGCTTTTGGCTATTGACATTAATATGTCATCCTTTTTATATCGCTTTCTCCAGCTCACGAACTGCTCGCGAGGCGTGGACAGATACAGGATCTAACTCAAGAACTGTTCGCGAGGCGTTGACAGTAACAGGATCTAACTGCGTTGACAGTTACAGGATCTAACTCAAGAACTGCTCGCGAGGCGTTGACAGCTACAGGATCTCACTCAAGAACTGCTCGCGAGGCGTTGACAGTTACAGGATCTCACTCAAGAACTGCTCGCGAGGTGTTGACAGTTACAGGATCTCACTCAAGAACTGCTCGCGAGGCGTTGACAGTTACAGGATCTAACTCAAGAACTGCTCGCGAGGCGTTGACAGCTACAGGATCTCACTCAAGAACTGCTCGCGAGGCGTTGACAGTTACAGGATCTCACTCAAGAACTGCTCGCGAGGTGTTGACAGTTACAGGATCTCACTCAAGAACTGCTTGCAAGGTGTTGACAGTTACAGGATCTCACTCAAGAACTGCTCGCAAGGTGTTGACAGTTACAGGACCTCACTCAAGAACTGCTCGCGAGGTGTTGACAGTTACAGGATCTCACTCAAGAACTGCTCGCAAGGTGTTAACAGTGACAGGATCTCACTCAAGAACTGCTCGCGAGGTGTTGACAGTTACAGGATCTCACTCAAGAACTGCTTGCAAGGTGTTGACAGTTACAGGATCTCACTCAAGAACTGCTCGCGAGGTGTTGACAGTTACAGGATCTCACTCAAGAACTGCTTGCAAGGTGTTGACAGTTACAGGATCTCACTCAAGAACTGCTCGCAAGGTGTTGATAGTTACAGGATCTCACTCAAGAACTGCTCGCGAGGTGTTGACAGTTACAGGATCTTACTCAAGCCACCCGAGGTGCCCACGTGCTGCAGTAGGCGAATCGTCTGACTCCTGAACGGTCGGGTATGGGGGAGAGGGGACCTAGTGCGTGCCGGATGTATTTGTGTAGCCGGCACTCACCCGTCTAGGATCTTTAAAGTCCATGCGATGGAATGTGTGCGTGCATAGAGCAAACCTCAGTTTATATCCTCATCCGAAAGAGTAAAGTTATGTGCTCGGCATTGCAGGCCGTCAACCAGCTTTGACTTACTGCCCGCGAAGTTATCCTATCCTGTCCCGACTCCAAGATCATTGGGGCACCACAGATGATCGTTTAACCAGCGTACTCCATCTTTCTCTGTCCTCAGCAATCCTCATGGCTTCGCTCAATGTCAAGACAAGTCAATCCTCCAAAGTTGTCCTCCCACCTCTTTTTATGTCTCCCTCTTCTTCTGCTTCCTTGCATCGTGCCTTGCGGAATGGTCTTTGCAATGCCTGATGCTCTGGTGAGGAGGCCGTACCATCGGAGTTTCCGTTTCTTCACCACTGTGAGCATGTCTTCGTGTTGTCCAATGTCTTGTCTGATGTCCTGTCGGTTTCCGTTATTGGTGATGAGCTGGGTATAGGAAATGCCCAGAAGTCTTCTGTAGCACCTCATCTCCATGCTTTGTATTCTTCGTTGTAGATCTGGTGTGAGGGTCCTTGTTTCGCAAGCGTATAGAAAGATGGAGATGACAAGGGAGCGCAGCAGCCTTACCTTGGAATGTAGACTAATGGTCCTGTCTTTCCATATGGGCTTCAACCTTGTCAGGGCCGCAGTTGTTTGTGTCTAGGAGAGGACTTCCTGTTGTGACGACACGAGTTTTCAACACGTGCTAGAGACGACTATATATTGTGCATAGTTGCACATCTCTAATATACAGTGTACATAGACATCAGCAGTTTCTTTTACTGCGTATGAAAGTTGAAAGTATATGTGGTTTCACGTGCATAACGCGGATAGGGCATATGCGGAATTAGGAATGGGGTTACTGAGCTCGACTCGAGGTTGTCTTGTGTGCTGGTATGTGATTTAGTTAGCAGAGTCATTTTGGTTGCTTATGCATGCAGTCGGACTTTTGACAGAAGTAGCGTTGTGACTGTGTGTCAGGTTAGCGTAACGTCTTCTGGAAGGGTCTTTATTCGAAGTGTTTTGAACCACCCAAGGTCTTGTTGCCCTCGTCGGGACAAGGATGTTAAAAGGTCTGTAGTGGGAGGACTGTGACTGCCATCTATTGTGTAATATAGGTGTAAAGTTCTGTTCTAAAGCTGTGTGGCCCTCTATTGGGCACCTGCTAATGCTCAAATACTTCGCCAGTATTGAGATGTCCCAGCCATAGCTAGCATTAGCCAGAAACGGATTTGAACTCTCAGACTAACCAGTGTGCTATGTGTGTGTTATAGTGTTGTGTTGTGCAGTGTACGTGCATCTGTGTGCAACAAGCCGGGGACCTAAGGGGTAAGTGTAAATCCTGCAATTCTTTTCCTTAGTGGCTGTGCTCCGAGTCTGCGTACGTGAATGAATGATGGTGAATGAGGGGGAAAGGGATGTATTTTGGTAAATAGTTGGTTATCGATTTTATATGATTTTTATATGATTTTCTTGGTTTAACGTTTGTATAAATAATGTCGTTGCTGTTGTTGCCAAGTGGGTCAAAGGGCGACAACGAAATATGCATGTTAGAGAGAGAGAGAGAGAGGGGTGATGCATGTGATGAAAGGGAGACAATGTACTGCGTTGGAGAGGGGTGATGAAGGAGATGAATATGAGGGAAGCGTGTTTGAATTATAGTGTGATAGAAACAATTGTGAATTTGAAAGATAATGTATTATAACGTGAAGAGGGTTGATGAAGATGAAGGTGTGATTGAGATGAATCGCCATGGTGTGAATGGGATTGCAGTTGTAATAATCATGTATAGTTATATAAACAACCAAGTATCATGGAAGAGATAGAATTATAGAATTAAGAAATGCATTGTGTTTTGAGATGCATGTATAAACAGGTCAAGATGGCGGACGGCGAAAGGCGTATTCTGTTATGAAGTGTATAAGTTTTTGTGGACAAGCTAGTGAGATTCCTTATTTGTCCACAGGGTTGGGCTTCGAATGTAATTCTCTCCTTTTTTATCTACTGGTACCACTACTGTTACGCACTACTACTGGTGTAATTCTGCAATGCCTACGTGGCTCTGCAGTACCACTGTGACTGGTGACGTCAGCGTTGAGACCTCTACCCTTGCCTCTGAGGGGTGTGGATATTGCTTGGGCTCACCGCCTCCACCGTTACGTCCCTTTTGTTGTCGGCGCCGTTGCTGGGAGTGACCCTCCATCACCGCCCATACGGACGAGGCTGTCCTTCAGCTACAGGATCCCAACTACACCGCATCCACACACATACAGACTCGCATTCACACACCTAAAAACATATCTAGTGTAAATTACTTTCTGCACTTGAGTATTTAACCAGAGCTGCATGCCAGACTCGATCAAACGCTTTCTTGAAGTCTACAAACACATGATATAGATGTTGTTGGTGCTGTAGGTTTTCTGGCAGATTATTCTGAGGTTAAAAACCTGTTCAGTGGTACTTCGCCCTGCCCTGAATCCTGCTTGTTCTTCAGCTATGATTTGTTCAGCTTGAGGTTTCAACCTGTTGAGTATTATTTTCAGGAGGACCTTGCTGGGATGGCTGATGGTGCGGTAATTTTCACGCTCCCGAAGGTTACCTTTTTTTGGAAGAGTCATGACAAGCCACTGGGTCCATGGTGTAGGCCACTCACAACTCTGCCAGATCTTGTTGCAGATAATGGGGAGTGCTTGAATCAATTCTGCTGGTATGTTGTCCAATCCCGCTGACTTCCCTATCTTCAGTAATTGCACTGCTGCCTCAACTTCTTCTCGGAGAATTGGGTGGATTTCTTAACACCTAATGCTTAACCTACTTAACACCTAGTAGCATTGACCCTATTCTGACCATTAGCGTTAGTTCAATGACTCAATACTGATCATTAGCGTTAGTAGCAATGACTCTATACTGACCACTAGCGTTAGTAGCAATGACTCTATGCTGACCATTAGCTTCAGTAGCAATGACTCTATACTGACCCTTAGCGTTAGCAGCAATGACTCTATACTGACCAATAGCGTTAGTAGCAATGACTCTATACTGACCATTAGCGTTAGTAGCAAGGATTCTTATATACTGACCATCCATTAGCGTTAGTAGCGATGACTCTATACTGACCATTAGCGTTAGTAGCAATGATTCTATGTTGACCATTAGCGTCAGTAGCAATGACTCTATACTGACCATTAGCGTTAGCAGCAATGACTCTATACTGACCATTAGCGTTAGCAGCAATGACTCTATACTGACCATTAACGTTAGCAGCAATGACTCTATACTGACCATTAGCGTTAGCAGCAATGACTCTATACTGACCATTAGCGTTAGCAGCAATGACTCTATACTGACCATTAACGTTAGCAGCAATGACTCTATACTGACCATTAGCGTTAGCAGCAATGACTCTATACTGACCATTAACGTTAGCAGCAATGACTCTATACTGACCATTAGCGTTAGCAGCAATGACTCTATACTGACCATTAACGTTAGCAGCAATGACTCTATACTGACCATTAACGTTAGCAGCAATGACTCTATACTGACCATTAGCGTTAGCAGCAATGACTCTATACTGACCATTAGCTTCAGTAGCAATGACTCTATACTGACCATTAGCGTTAGTAGCAATGACTCTATACTGACCATTAGCGTTAGCAGCAATGACTCTATACTGACCATTAGCGTTAGTAGCAATGACTCTATACTGACCATTAACGTTAGCAGCAATGACTCTATACTGACCATTAGCGTTAGTAGCAATGACTCTATACTGACCATTAGCGTTAGTAGCAATGACTCTATACTGACCATTAGCGTCAGCAGCAATGACTCTATACTGACCATTAGCGTTAGCAGCAGCAGCGCTGGTTTTGCTGGGGTCTTTACCCACCGTGATCTGCTCCAACACGGCCTGGACTATAGGCAGCATCATGGCGGTGGTTGCAGTGTTGGAGATCCACATGGACAGAAACCACGTCACCAACATCATCCCCAGCATCAACCTGAAATGATCACCATCCTAATCAACAGCATCGTGGTTATCGTCGCGGTCATTATCATCATCATCATTACAGTCGTTTAAATCGCAGGGCTCCAGTCCATGAAACAGCAATTCTTTATGCGCACGACAAACAACAATACAAGTCTAGTCGTCACCAACAAAATATATTTACAAACAATATACAGATTATGTGTTGGAATTTGATAGTTAAAATATTAGCGATGGTGGTGGTGATATATCTTATTATCTAGCATCTTCATTAGCAGCAATCTCATTGAAATTGTAATTCCTATCCTATCCTATCCTATCCTATCTTATCCCGTAACTCGAAAATCGTTACGGCACCACAGATGATCGTTTAACCAGCGTACTCCATCTTTCTCTCATGGTTTCACTCAGTGTCAAGTCAATCAATTTTTGAATGTTGTCTCCCCATTTCTTTTTCTGTCTCCCTCTTCTTCTGCCTCCTTGCACCGTGCCTTGCAGGATGGTCTTTGCAAGGCCTGATGCTTTGGTGACGTGACTCTCGTTACAAGATTGTCATTACCATTAGTCTAATAATATCACTACTATTGTATAAACCCCTTTCTTCGGGCAGTCGCTCCAAATTGGCTTTAGTGCTAAATTATTAGAAGCAGAAGGATGTTCGTGCCACGAATTGATTACAAATATTACTAAATTAGTTCTTTCACACACTAATAGCAACGACAGGGTTGAGCAATAACAACACCACTAGCGACAGCAACAACAATAGCAAGAAGACTAACCATCGTGGTTCAGCGCCGACGACGATCATGACGGCGAGGGCGATACGACGATGTAGATTCCATGTCTCGATGGCGATGGCCACTGTTAGTCCACCCAGGAACAGTATTGAAGTATCCTGTGTCACACGTAGTCAAAACATTATTACTACCGCTACACTAACAGGCTTTCAAATAGCCCAATTCTCAAAATCGCGTACTGTGATCATCATACAATGATGACGCGTTAATCATTATTTTACTGTGATGAGGTACGTTATTCCGTCACTATATATAGTAGTGACGTAGACTGTTACGTTACTGTAGTTCTTATTCTTCTTCTTGACGTTGAGGGCCCACCATCAACTGGTCGATCATTCTTGCACCAATACTTGATGGCGTGTACTCACGTTGAGGTACATCATAGAGGTGTTCCTGGCCGTCACCAGTCCCATCATGGGGAGAATGAAGACAGGAATGAGTGACGTCACTGGGATGGGGATCACTTCCGTCACCCAGTACACCGCCATCACGAAGATGACGTAAGCACAGCGAGATACCTGCAGGAAGGTAAAATCTCCCTTAGATTTCCTTTTTCAAACGTAAGGTAGACCTAGCTATATCAATGAGCAATGAACTTTAACGTCTAGGGCAATGAACTTTAACGTCTATGAACTTTAACGTCTAGAGCAATGAACTTTAACGTCAATGAACTTTAACGTCTAGAGCAATAAACTTTAACGTCAATGAACTTTAACGTCTAGAGCAATGAACTTTAACGTCAATGAACTTTAACGTCTACAGCAATGAACTTTAACGTCAATGAACTTTAACGTCTAGAGCAATGAACTTTAACGTCTAGAGCAATGAACTTTAACGTCAATGAACTTTAACGTCTAGAGCAATGAACTTTAACGTCAATGTACCTTAACGTCTAGAGCAATGAACTTTAACGTCTAAAGTAATGAACTTTAACGTCTATGAACTTTAACGTCTATGAACTTTAACGTCTAGAGCAATGCACTTTAACGTCTATGAACTTTAACGTCTATGGCAATGAACTTTACGTCTTTGATTTTTAACATCTAGAGCAATGAACTTTAACGTCTATGAACTTTGCCGTCTAGAGCAATGAACTTTAACGTCTATGAACTTTAACGTCTATGAACTTTAACGTCAATTAACTTTAACGCCTATGAACTTTAACGTCAATGAACTCTAACGTCTATGAACTTTAACGTCTATGAGCTTTAACGTCTAGAGCAATGAACTTTAACGTCTATGATATTTAACGTCTATGAACTTTAACGTCTATGATATTTAACGTCTATGAACTTTAACGTCTAGACACATACGGCAGACGGTGATAACCAACCCATGGAAGAAGGGTTGAGGACTTAAACCTAAATCAACACTGAACCAACAGAATAATGATACTGCCAAGATCAACACTGAACCAACAGAACAATGAAACTGCTAAGATGGCCATCGAACAATGGTGGACTTAAACCTAAATCAACACTGAACCAACAGAACAATGAAACTGCCAAGATCAACACTGAACCAACAGAACAATGATACTGCTAAGATGGCCAGCGAACAATGGTGGACTTAAACCTAAATCAACACTGAACCAACAGAACAATGATACTGCCAAGATCAACACTGAACCAACAGAACAATGATACTGCCAAGATCAACACTGAACCAACAGAACAATGATACTGCCAAGATCAACACTGAACCAACAGAACAATGATACTGCCAAGATCAACACTGAACCAACAGAACAATGATACTGCTAAGATGGCCAGCGAACAATGGCTACTTTATCAAGCACACTCCTAGAATTGAACCTGGGTCATCGGTGCGCCAGAGGAACGCCTTGCCACTGAGCCAAGGCGGGGGTCACGTAAGGTTGATTTATTGGTTCAAAGGATACAAAGCTAAAGTTTTGTTCTGTCAGCAACAACAATAAGAAATTTCTATTGGACAATAGCGGTCTTCTTCTCTCCTGACACCTCCACCATTCCTCTCCCCACCCCCACCCCCAACCACACACATACACAAAATACAAAATCCGTCCAGTGAGTTTTGAGATATGGCATCCAACCGACCAACAGACCAACAGATGGACGGACATACAGATAGACCGACATTTAATTCTTTCTGATTCTCCCGACTATTTCAAAGTATTTGTAGATTAGTTAGTTTATAGAGTCCAGCGGACTGCAAAGAGCCCAATCACGACCACAAATTGGTTGAAAGAGGACTCACCCCCGATCCGTATAAAATATCTGCTTTACAATAAAGGCATCCCATGCAGGGGACTCTGAAGCTGTACTCTAATTTATCGAACCCCCGTTTACAAAAAAACAAAACAGAATATAAACATCATTATAAATAATTAACAAAATGCATACATAAAAAATAAAATGCCTACATTGCTAAATAATAATACCATAGAAAGCCCTAGTGACCATTTGGCAGAAAGCGTTCAATATCCCCAAGCTGACCCAACAGGCCCCATACACAAATGAAGAGTTTTGGGAGAATCAAAGAAAAAAACGTAGATGAGTGGTCAAGTGAAGAAGATAGTAGATTAATAGAACAGATTAGGAACGATAAAGAACAAATGAGAATGACAGAAACAGTGGTAATTTAAAGAACTAAATGTCCACGAAGTAGGGATACTATTTATACAGAAAACCCCGGCACCCCAGTGGGGGATTTTTAGATAGATGGACATGCAAACAGAAGAAAGAACTTACGGGCGAGTCGTTGACCAGAAAGATGGGAAGAAGGATAATGGGAGTGAGGAAGAAGACGAAAACAGGCCACATGGACACCACCTGACCAAGGGGAGACAATGTCTTCTCGAAAACCCCCGGATCCACCTCCACCACCGCCTCCAGTGAGATCTGCCTCTTCAACGACCCTAGCCTGGAAGTGAACATAAGAATGCAATCTTAAACGAAAGCACAAATTATATATTAAAAAACCCAAATAAATAACAAATATCAATAGCTGTTGCACAGCGAGATGCTTTAACACACTTACGTTCAAGATGCTTGCAGTTAAAAGAAAGAAATACAATTAATTAATTAATACATTACTGACCTTTTTTTGGATTCTTTCTCGGAACCACTGCTGCTTTTGCTTGCCTTATGATGCTTCTTTCGTTTTTTGCCCTTCTTCTCGTTGACATCCGGGCTCTTGGTGACGTCAGCAGGCTGGAAGAAGCTGAGACCGCTAGGGGATGTTGGAGAGGTGGGGCTATAATGAAAGCTGGAGATAGAGGAAGAGGGGGTGGGGGCGTCAAGGTCCGACTCCGAGCCGCTGTCTCTGGCGCTGTGGTCGGTGTCCACGCTGACCGACTTCTCCAAACGTCGCACAGACTTCAGCTGGATCTCTTCATTGTTGCTGTCATTGTTGTTGTGGTTGACATTTAAATTGCTGTTCTTCAGCTGCAGGGAAAGTCCCGCGCGCATTTTTTGTGTGGATGACGCTACTTCATGTTCGATTGTGACGTCATTGTCACTAACCACACCGCTGTCAGTAGCGGAGAAGACCTCCGTAAACGTTGGTGGGGACGGTGACGGCGGATGCTGGCTTGCAGGACCCCCAGAACTGTGAGCCACTGACGTGATGCGCGCAGACATGGCTAAGGGTGACGCCGCGGACTTGGTTAACCCGTTGTCTTCCACCCTGCTCTCTGTCTGTGTCCCTTCGTGTTGCCATGCGGCTTTCTTCTTTCCACCATCTTTGCCAGCTTTCACTGACGTCGAAATATTGCTTTCACCGGTTAATGTCGTCGTAGTATCCGCATCTACAGCTCTCGTGTTTGCTGCTGCTTCGTTGTCTTGGACTTTCAGTACTGCTTGCTTTAGCGGTGAAGACGCCTTTGGTGTATTCTTCGTCGGCGAATTTTTTATTTGCATAGCTGTAGCATCGTCTGAAAATGGCGACGTCTCGACTTTCCTGGCTTTTACTTGGTTTTCAAACGGCGAATTTTGTGTCTGTATATCTTCCAGTGGCGAGTTTTCGGTTTGCGTGGCTTCAAATGGATCTTTAAATGGTGGATTTGCAGTCTGCTTAGCTTCAGGGGATTGTTCCGTGTTCGTTTTACCTTTCATCGATGACGTGTTTTCTGTTTGTGTGGCATCGTCAGCAAGACATGGAATCCATTCAACTTTTATGTCATTTGGATACGTGGCACTATAATCATCCAACATTATACCATCATGTAAGGGTTTACCTCCATGACGAGGCATCATTGAGCTTCTGTTCTTAGAATCAACTTGGATTCCACTTCGAAGGATTGAAGCGTCGAAACTGTCATCTGCTGTGGCCAATGCAAGAGGAGACTCGCCGGACTCGTAAGAAGGTGAAAATGCAGAAGCTGGGGATGACGCGGCGCGGCGTCGTTGTGAGGAGAGTGGAGATGGGTGAGAAGTTGGGGTGGGAGCAATATCAGTGGAAGCCATGATGTATGCTAGCTCGCCTGAAACAAATACATCAAGGGCCCAGTTTCACGTCAAGTTACTACTTGTCTTTACACCTGCTAACGTTTGGTGTTTTCAGACTTGAAATAGTCGGCAACAATCAAAACGAGCCAAATGTGAGTCTGTCTGTCAGTCTGTCTGTCAGTCTGTCTGTCAGTCTGTCAGTCAGTCTGTCTGTCAGTCTGTCTGTCAGTCTGTCTGTCAGTCCTGGCAAACTATATCTCAAAAACAACTGATCGGATTTTGAAAAAAAACTTCATAGGAAAATGACCTAGGTTAATGGTCTGCCCCCTGTGCCATCATATTTGCTCTATCACAAAGGTCAAGGCCACTGGAGTTATTTTGTTGCTAAACACGTTTTGCGCATTATTTCAAAAACAACTGAAGCGGTTTTGGTGAGTTTTGGTCTACAGGTACTTCACATCATTGTCCATCATTCAGTAGTGGTCTACAGGTACTTCACATCATTGTCCATCATTCAGTAGTGGTCTACAGGTACTTCACATCATTGTTCATCCTTCAGTAGAGGTCTGCAGGTACTTCACATCATTGTTCATCCTTCAGTAGTGGTCTACAGGTACTTCACATCATTGTTCATCCTTCAGTAGTGGTCTACAGGTACTTCACATCATTGTTCATCCTTCAGTAGTGGTCTACAATACTTCACATCATTGTCCATCCTTCAGTAGTGGTCTACAATACTTCACATCATTGTTCATCCTTCAGTAGTGGTCTACAGATACTTCACATCATTGTTCATCCTTCAGTAGTGGTCTACAATACTTCACATCATTGTCCATCCTTCAGTAGTGGTCTACAGGTACTTCACATCATTGCTCATCCTTCAGTAGTGGTCTACAGGTACTTTACATCATTGTTCATCCTTCAGTAGTGGTCTACAGGTACTTCACATCATTGTTCATCCTTCAGTAGTGGTCTACAGGTACTTTACATCATTGTCCATCCTTCAGTAGTGGTCTACAGGTACTTTACATCATTGTTCATCCTTCAGTAGTGGTCTACAAGTACTTCACATCATTGTCCATCCTTCAGTAGTGGTCTACAGGTACTTCACATCATTGTCCATCCTTCAGTAGTGGTCTACAGGTACTTCACATCATTGTTCATTCTTCAGTAGTGGTCTTCACATCATTGTTCATCCTTCAGCACCAGTCCGATTGTTTGTCAGTCGTCAGTCCATCACTCAACATTTCAAATTTTTGTTCAAACCACACTTTTTTGCTTTAACAAGAATACCAAAACCGAAAAGTATCATTTTATCTTGGCGGATGCTTTCTAACTACCGTTAGATCAGGCGTATTTGTGCTTTGTCAAAAGTCAAGGTCTGTGAACTTCACCAGTCATTGTTGTAACTACCGTTAGATCAAGCGTATTTGTGCTTTGTCAAAAGTCAAGGTCTGTGAACTTCACCAGTCATTTTTGTAAACACGTTTTGCGCTGTGTTTAAAACTTGGTTCGGTGGATTTTGATAAATTCGTTTTTGCTTGCAGATAGTTTAGATCGTGACGTACCGTTCCATGTGTTCTTTTGGCTTGGTTAGGATACAGCCCAGTCACCTCACTACCAACAACAACAACAACAACAATCTGTTAAAATCCTTGTTTTCTGCAATGTGCGCCAGTGTGTCTGGTAATACATTTAAATGGCTTGTCATCTTGTTGGTGTTTATTTCTAGAAATGAGAAATGCTGTCGTTGTTGGTAACAGGAGGAGAAGTAGAGGAAAAAGAAGAAGAAACAAGAGGAAAGTAAGGACTACAAAGAAGAAGAAGAAGAAGAAGAAGAAGAAGAAGAAGAAGAAGAAGAAGAAGAAGAAGAAGAAGAAGAAGAAGAAGAAGAAGAACGGCAACAACAACAACAACAACAACAACAACAACATCATCAACAACAACAACAAATTCAACAATAACAAGAAGATATGATGACTGTTGTATCACACAAACAATAAAAAGAATGTTTCTCGATTGAAACAATCATCAACGACTTCAACTAACCATAACTACAATATTACGCTCATTCACTTCAAGGGAAAAAAAAGGAATTTTCATGGCAAAACTCTCGTCACTCTCAGCTGTAGAGAAATCTATCTCCAAGTCACTGTCATGCATGCAACAAGCATGCGGACACTACATTCCACTACACCACCAAATCTGTCGTGTCCAAAACCCGGCCACAAACACGACCAAGACCCGCGAGGTCACTTCCGTTCAAAGTTGAATTGGCTTTCTGTCTCTTTCGTGCTGGCCACAATTACCTCTGATAATGGAAACACATATCTACAACAGCGTGTACACACATACACACATATATACAACAGCGTGTACACACATACACACATATATACAACAGCGTGTGCACTCATACACACATGTATACAACAGCGTGTGCACTCATACACACATATAATTATATGGCGTTAAATAGAGTCACTGGCGAGCATACGCGCGCGCACTCTCGCATGCGCATCCACATTTACGCGCATATACATACATTCACACACACACAACATAAACACACATACTAATACATACACACACGCACACACACACGCGCGCACACACCCACACACACACACACAAACACCATAGAAAGACAAGTTTGCTATGTGAAAGGTACAGACAATGTGAAGTCGATTTGGGCTGACTTAGCTGTTTGATTTTTTTTTCAGCACGTTTGGAAATGGCAGTAATGTACATTACATATTCTCTGCTACCGTAACCCCAATGCCAAACACGCAAGTTTTAAATTTAAAGTTTTAGACAACTGATCCCCAAATCGTATTCACCCGTGCACTTTGGCCAATGTCTTAGCACAGAACTGACGACCGCATTTTGTTTTTGTTGTTTTACGGTGTTTCGACGGTTCTGTGTTGGCCAAAGTTGCTGTTAGTATACATGTACCTAAAGAGTTGTCAGATCTAGGTTTGCCCAAATTACTGTATGTTCGCGATCAAATGTTCGTTTGTTTTCAGACAGGGCTTCACGGTAAACCGAAGTTCAATTTCTACACAAAAAAGACATTTATTTAAATAGCGGGCTTTGTTACTCTTTTGACAATGTTGCCCTGATCATTGCCACGTAGCACGATTTATAAACTGACAGACAATCACCTCAAACAATAAGGCAGTGTCATACTGTCAACGTTGACGGAAAATGGTCGTTGTCAACGCTCAGTTATAACTTCATTGGAAATCGTCACTGTCAACTCTTAGTTATAACTTCATTGGAAATCGTCACTGCCAACTCTCAGTTATAACTTCATTGGAAATCGTCACTGTCAACACTAAGTTAGTACTTCATTGGAAATCGTCATTGTCAACACTCACTTATTCATTGGAATTCGTCATTGTCAACACTCAATTATTCATTGGAAATCGTCATTGTCAACACTCACTTATTCATTGGAATTCGTCATTGTCAACACTCAATTATTCATTGGAAATCGTCATTGTCAACACTCACTTATTCATTGGAATTCGTCATTGTCAACACTCAATTATTCATTGGAAATCGTCATTGTCAACACTCACTTATTCATTGGAAATCGTCATTGTCAACACTCAATTATTACTTCATTTTCTACATCATTAAGAAACTGTTTTTGTGTTTTTTTTCAGCTGTCGTTCGCTGTTGGAAAAGTCTCAAAGTTAATTTCATTTGAAGCCCAATTTCAAGTTCAACCGACGAACGAATGTTGATAATGGCAGTTTATCAGTTAGTTTGGTGGTACAGTGTTTGACGTAGTGTTGGTACTGATAGGCTTTGAAGTTCAAATCCTATGTTATTCTATCCCGTAACTCGAAAGTCGTTGGGGCACCACAGATGATCGTTTAACCAGCGTACTACGTCTTTCTCTGTCCTCAGCAACCCTCATGGCTTCGCTCAGTGTCAAGCCAGTTCATTTTCGAATGTTGTCCTCCCACCTCTTTTTCTGTCTCCCTCTTCTTCTGGTCTGTCGGACTTCGTCGTTGGTGGTGGGCTAGGTATAGGAAATGCCCAGAAATCGTTTGTAGCATATGCTTTGTATTCTTCGTTATAGGTCTGCTGTGAGGGTCAATGTTTCGCACGAGTATAGGAAGATGAAGACGGCGACAAATGCTATCCCTTCATTTTTCAAGCAAATGACAAAAATCGTTACCCTGATTGCCGTGTGTTAGTGATGGGCGACTTCAACCGCAACAGACTGAGCACAAAACTGCCGAAGTACAAGCAGCATGTTAGCGTGAAGACGAGGGGCGACGACGTCCTCGACTGCTGCTACAGCACCATCAGCGGCGCCTACCGCTGCATTCGCCGCGCCGTCCTCCGCGTTTTTGTAAATATTAATTCTCGTATTTATGCAGACGGAGCTAGTGTTAAATATGGTGTATGTGTGAAAGTTTGATTTAGCGTGGAGTGTATGAGTGCCGGAGTGCTTATACAATTATTCATGTGTTTGTTTTATTCCTGCAAAATTGCTGTATGCTATTTATCTTTTAGAAAGTTTAATTTTTTAGTTGACATTTGGTTTTATGGCACTGTGTGCGCGTGTGTGTGTGTGTGTGTGTGTGAGGATGTTTACACGGCGTTATTGGGACAAACTAGTGCAGGTTTCCATACGTTCTTTGGACAGACCTCCTTGTTGGGACGTCCATTTAATGATCCGTGAGGGTTAGGGTTAGGGTAAGGGTTAGGGTTAGGGTTAGAACACTTTAAAGTACTTAAAAAGGGGGTCGTAGCACGACCCATTGTCCACAGAACGTATGTGGCGATAGAGGAAAGTCCAAATAACGGTGTCTGCGCAAGTATTTGTGTGTGTATGTGTATATGTGTGTGTGTGTGTGTAGGGAATTTATCATCGTTAATTTCATTTAATCATGTGCATATTTCCTCCTTATAACTCGACTATAATTTTAATGTCGAATGTGTGTTTATAAATATAAATGCATTGTTTTAGCCCAGTCTGAAAAATGTGAGGTGTAAGTATAGTTGAGTGTGTGCGTGTATGAGATTGAGTATATGTGCTTGTGTTTTGTGTGTGTGTGCATGTGTATGAGATTGAGTATATGTGCTTGTGTTTTTTTTGTGTTTGTGTGTGTGTGCGAGAGATAAGAGAGAGAGAGAGAGAAAGAGAGAAAGAGATGTTTATGAAGTCAACGAACCTTTTATTCAAATGCATGATCGTCTCTTACTTTTGTCCATAGATAGATATTCATGATATATTTTAATGTAACAGTGTTCTTTACATATGCATTACTTTTAAATATGATTTATATTTCAGTGTATGTGTGTGTGTGTGTGAGAGAGAGAGAGCGTGTACGTGTGTGTTTGTATTAGATTTTGTCAAAGCTTGTCTTTGATATAGTATATAAGCTTACACATGTCCATTTTTGATACTTGAAATGTCCATTGCGATTGCACTTATTGCTGCAACAGTGCATGCAAGATCTTTTAATTGAATTCTTAAAAGGTGTAGTGTGGAGTACGTATGTGTGTGTGACTGTTTACCAACATCGTGTTGTGTGTAGTGTGGAGTACGTATGTGTGTGTGTGACTGTTTACCAACATCGTGTTGTGTGTAGTGTGGAGTACGTATGTGTGTGTGTGACTGTTTACCAACATCGTGTTGTGTGTAGTGTGGAGTACGTATGTGTGTGTGTGACTGTTTACCAACATCGTGTTGTGTGTAGTGTGGAGTACGTATGTGTGTGTGTGACTGTTTACCAACATCGTGTTGTGTGTAGTGTGGAGTACGTATGTGTGTGTGTGACTGTTTACCAACATCGTGTTGTGTGTAGTGTGGAGTACGTATGTGTGTGTGTGACTGTTTACCAACATCGAAGCAATTTTTATGTGCAAAGTATGTTGTCATTTGGCTAAATAAATTGTGTAATCTGTATGGCAAGGGAGCGCAGCAGCCTTACTTTGGAGTGTACACTGATGGTCCTGTCTTTCCAAATGGGCCTTGAACCCTGTCAGGGCAGCAGTTGTTTGTGCAATCTTGGAGAGGATTTCCTGTCGGGACCCATTGTCTGAAGCAATAGCTCATAAATATTTGAAGCTATGCACCGTGTTGAAAGACCGGCCTTGGACTTTGATGTCTGTGTTGATGTCATTGGTGTTGTTGGTCATCATTTTGGTGTTCTCTGCACTTATTTCCATTCCAAAGGGTCTGGAGGTGATGTCAAGCCTCTGTACCAGCTGATCAAGTTCTTGTTCTTCTCCAGCCAATCCATCAATGCCATCCGCAAAACGGAGGTTAGAGATTGCTCGTTTGTGAGGGGCTGGAGGGTTAGACTTATATCGATGCATGTAGTACATAAAGGCTTACAGCGCCTTGAGCAGCTCTTTGGCTGGAAAATTGCTATGTAAAACAATGAGTCAATAATTTAAATAAACTATAGTAGTAGTGGTAGTAATAGTAATAGTAGTGGGGTTAGTGTAGTAGCAGTAGTAGTAAGGTAGTAGTAGTAGTAGTAGTAGTAGTAGTAGTAGTAGTAGTAGTAGTAGTAGTAGTAGTAGTAGTAGTAGTAGTAGTAGTAGTAGTAGTAGTAGTTATGACCAGTACTTACCAACAGATTATCTCACATAATCCCAGTTATTTCCATGTTGTGCCGAGAGACGCCTCCCAGCTGAGGAATCGCTACGTTGTCCTGCACCACTATTCACTCCGGAACAACGTTCTCCGGCACAGTTTACTCCGACGTCACAAAGTCAACGCCTTGATCAGCACAAGCACACTAAGCCGGTAAGTGTACTATATAAGACCATCTCCTGTGCGTTTTGGTTAAAGATCGTTGTGTTCGGGGACTTGTGTTCGGGGACTTTACCCAACGTAACGTTTTGGTTATCAGGACAACTATGGAGCGTAGGCAAGGATTCCACAAAGACGATCACCGTGGACGTCGTCTGCAAGGCAGTGCGATGCTGTCAATATTGAGCATGGGAAATCTTCGTTGTCAGTTGAACTTCCTTCTCTGCCAAACTCACGGTGATCAGCTGAACAAAGAATTGCCAACACTAACAAAAACAGCCGAGTTTTAGTTTATAAGACAACTGTCGAAAAATCAAATGATTCAATGTACTGATTGTGGCTGCTCGACTCAAGAAAAAGAAGAAGAAGAAGAAGAAAACGTAGCATCAATGTTAACGCACGCACATGCCACAGCAGACGGTACGTGGTCCTCTCACGCCAGCAAAAACACTAAATCCCAACTTGCATACCGTGACATGGAAAATATAACAAGATTGATGGAAAGGGAGGGAAGTGATGGGCACAAGTGACAGAGGGGAGGGGTGAGGTGGAGACGGGGGGAGGGGAGAGGGGGGAGGAGGAATGATGTCACCCAGATTCTCGCGTCATGCGCACAATAAGGTAACCAGACTGCTGAGATAGTCTACATGAAGTAATGTTTTACTACAGGCTCACATATTTCACAGGCAACAAACATGCATCAATCCCTCAAACATGTGGTGTAAAGGCAAGGAGAACTATATAAAGAGTGTACTGGCACTCGCAGTTAGACACAGCCTAGACTTTGCAAAGGCTAACTCATTACACACGTTTAATGGATCACCCAACACAGCGCCTGTACCGCTGTTAACTATATTATAATTAGCGTCACTGCACACGAGAGATTTAGAACTTCTTTTCGCTAAACTTTGGCCTCGGCCAGGAAAAGAAACGCAAGCACTTTATTTCTTTCTTTCTTTCTTTCTTTCTTTATTATATTTATTTATTTATTTATTTATTGTATATATTTATTAATGTGCTTATCGGCGCAGCAGTGGAGTGGTCTGGGTACACACTAACAATGTCTCATGTTACGCGACGACAGGAATGGTTAATACTTGGATGGGTGACCGTGCTTGGAAGACAACCACCACACGACACAAAAAGATGGAAGCAAGCGCACTGCACACCCCAGTCCACCCAGCTGTGAATGGGTAGCTGGACCTGTTTAGTACCGGGGGAAGTTGAAAGTAAAGCAGAGAGGAAGAAGATATAAACACCGTCCTCATCACGCTGTTTAGTACCGGGGGAAGTTCAAAGTAAAGCAACGAGGAAGAAGATATAAACACCGTCCTCATCACGTTGGCTCTGTTTAGTACCGGGGGAAGTTCAAAGTAAAGCAACGAGGGAGAAGATATAAACACCGTCCTCATCACGTTGGCTCTGTTTAGTACCGGGGGAAGTTCAAAGTAAAGCAACAAGGAAGAAGATATAAACACCGTCCTCATCAGCTGGCTCTGTTTAGTACCGGGGGAAGTTCAAAGTAAAGCAGAGAGAAAGAAGATATAAACACCGTCCTCATCACGTTGGCTCTGTTTAGTACTGAGGGAAGTTCAAAGTAAAGCAGAGAGGGAGAAGATATAAACACCGTCCTCATCACGCTGGCCTAGAGAAAAGGGACATCCCAAGCGCTTCAACTCCCGAAAATCCCAAAGGTTATGGGGATGACACCTTGCCTGATCGGAAAAGCTGTTGCGCCAATCATAGACTACTATCCGAGCGGCTTGAGTTACCTGCCATATCGCCAGCGCCTTCAGCAGCTCTTGAGCTGGAAAAGCGCACTATTTAAGAACGATTTAAAAACATACTATCTAACGTGAACGTTTGATGAAATAACCTCACACTCACTGTCCATATTTTAGTTTGTGGACACACTAACTTTGAAACCATCGATTACCATCGCACAAGCCATTGGGCAACACGATGACATCTCACACGAGCCATTGGACAACCCGATGACTTGCTCACAGTGGTGAAGAAACGGAAACTCCGAAGATATGGCCATATCACCAGAGCATCCGGTCTTGCAAAGACCATCCTGCAAGGCACGGTGCAAGGAGGCAGAAGAAGAGGGAGTCAGAAAAAGAAGTGGGAAAACAACATTCGATAATGGACTGGCTTGACACTGAGTGAAGCCATGAGGGTTGCTGGTGACAGAGAAAGATGGAGTACGTTGGTTAAACGATCATCTGTGGTGCCTCAACGACTTCTGTGTTACGGGATAGGAAAGGATAGGATGCAAATGTTCACATGGTTACGGCCAAACGTTGACCCAGAAGTGACAAATTGTATGATGATGGGAGAAGGAGGGTGGATAGATGTATTGTTTAAAAACACCATGCAGGAAAAGGGAAGGAGGGAGGGGGCAGGATTTGAATGAAGTGTTGGGTGTGGGGGACTGTAGGACACGGGCAGCGAAGAAGCACCTTGTCACGCATAATTTTAATTCGTCACGGTACCTTATGGTAATGTCGTCAGAAAACTGAGTCAGAACGGAGGCGAACTGGAAAACAATAATGTATTTATCTAGTTTGTAGTTCACAACCACTGGTGAATTTGCGTTTAGTGAATAATGGCAGCACGTCTTGGTAAACTGAAAGGATGGAATGTGCCCTTGCGTGGGTAGTCTATCATTCTATCATTGTGGGTGATTTCATTTTAATTTCATATATGAATTCATTTCTTACTTTGGAATTACCCTGTTTTTAAAGCATACAAAACGGCTTTTGAATCGACACAAATCAGTAAACCAAATAGCTCTAACAGTAAAGTCATAATGTAGTTGAGAGCCATTACAATAGCATAAAGCTCACTCGTAATAATAGAATACCCATTTCCTAGATAATATCAGCTGTGGGTGAGATGTGGTAATAGCATAAAGCTCACTCGTAACAATAAAATAGCCATTTCCTAGATAATATCAGCTGCGGGGGAGATGTGGTAATAGCATAAAGCTCACTCGTAACAATAGAATAGCCATTTCCTAGATAATATCAGCTGTGGGGGAGATGTGGTAATAGCATAAAGCTCACTCGTAACAATTGAATACCCATTTCCTAGATAATATCAGCTGTGGGTGAGATGTGGTAATAGCATAAAGCTCACTCGTAACAATAGAATAGCCATTTCCTAGATAATATCAGCTGTGGGGGAGATGGGGTAATAGCATAAAGCTCACTCGTAACAATAGAATAGCCATTTCCTAGATAATATCAGCTGTGGGTGAGATGTGGTATGGATGGAGGATAGGTCTCTCTATCCCTTTTGTTTATTACCAGCATCATCGTCGTCGTCATCATTATTGCCATCGTTGTCGTCGTCATCATACTCGCCATCATCGTTGTCATCATCAGTATCGCCATCATCGTCGTGCCATCCTCAATGCTGACGCTGCCTTTCAAGCAGTAGCAGCAGAAACAGCAGTAGCATTAGCAGTAGTAATTATATTATCGTTGATTATTATCGTTCTGTTATAGCGCTTCACCAGCTCAAGAGCTGCTCAAGGCGCTGAACGATACGGGATGTCACTCAAGCCGCCCGCATGGTCAGCCAAATCCTGGGTAACACGCGGTGCTTGCTGGCTATGGTGGAGTAACGGGCACTGTAGGACATGAGCGTCAGGATCTTTACAGAAATGAATGCATGCGCCGACTTGACCTTGGTATAGACCACAAATATATATCTATGACCTTAGTTTATGCTCTCAGTAAAATGAACTGACCTTGGTATAGACCACAAATATATATCTATGACCTTAGTTTATGCTCTCAGTAAAATTAACTGACCTTGGTATAGACCACAAATATATATCTATGACCTTAGTTTATGCTGTCAGTAAAATGAACTGACCTTGGTATAGACCACAAATATATATCTATGACTTTAGTTTATGCTCTCAGTAAAATGAACTTAGCAAGACATTGGGACTGCGTTATCGATGAACAGGTCGACAAGGACTGCTACGTCCAACAAGTTCAAGTTCAATTAGTTGAAGATCATTTGGACAGAAAGGGCATACACTAGTAGTAGTAGTATATTTTATTAACGTCTGCTAAAACCAAAGGTCATTGGAGACGAAGGCATACTATCCTATCCTATCCTATCCTGTCCCATAACCCGAAGGTCGTAGGGGCACCACAGATGATCGTTTAACCAGCATACTCCATCTTTCTCTGTCCTCAGCAGCCCTCATGGCTTCGCTCAGTGTCAAACCAGTCCATTCTCGAATGTTGTCCTCCCACCTCTTTTTCGGTCTCCCCCGAAAGGCATACACTAAACACAAAAGCAAATGATAATAGTAGTCATGATATGATGTGGTCTATAAGTATCTAAGGTCTAAAGCAAATAATAATAGTAGTCATGATATGATGTGGTTTATAAATATATAAGGTCTAAAGCAAATAATAATAGTAGTCATGATATACGGCTATTGGCGTGGGGGTGGATAAAGATGCGGGAGGGGAGAGGGAGATTGGGGAGCATGGGGGGGGGGGTGGTCGGGAGAGAGGAGAAAAGGCAATGAAAACCGCGAGGTCAAGCAGTCCAGCTGTGACTTAATTCTGTTTTGCTGAAACTCCTATAGGTCATACAGGGCCACCGACCCCCAAAGGCGAGTAATGAGAGTGGACCAGTGGACACAAACATGGTGTCTTTATCCCACAGTTCACGTGCCTTGCACCATCCATCAAGTACTGTCGACAACTAACTCAAATGATAGAGGAGATTAAAGTTGTAATACTTGCACACGGCCGACTGTTACTAAAGAAGCCGTGCTTTTGCTGTATCTCATCACACACACAAGACATCTGCTTGGAATAGAATAGGCCACATCTAGCTGAAAACACTAGACAACCGCTTCTTGTGGAGAATAATAATAATAATAATAATAATAATAATAATAATAATAATAATAATAATAATAATAATAATAATAATAATAATAATAATAATAATAATAATAAGATGATGATGATGATCATGATGATCATTGTAACAAGAGCCTAGATTTAAACACAGCCTTAATCTTTTACCTTGTCAGTGTAAACTTAGAAGGTTACTGTTAGTCTGAAGCAGACGACAGAAGTGGCTCTAAGGTACACATTTCTTATGCTGACGATAGCCCAGTAGGCAATGACATCATCGCAGCTTACGTTAGAGTGCTTCGATTTTACAGCCAATGAGAACACAGCGAGGTTAGGTATAACCAGTTCTGCCTGGTCAGTCAGAGGCCAGGTAGAAAGTCAGTCTACGTTCAAACGCCGAGCAGTACACAGTTACGCTCGCACAGAATCTCTCCACTGATAGACTAAAGCAGGACTTGTTGAAAAAATTCGAATCAACTAAGTTAGCCACGGCCTGACATTGTCAAAAAGGTAAATGAACATACTTTTGTTTCATCGTGATGTATTGTTATTATTGTTGAATTATGTTATGAAATTTGCTATGCTTAGAATTGAATTGTTAGTCCAACATGGCCTGACCACGTGGCCAACACGACCGGGTTCGACGCCATGTTGTATTCCGTACGGAACCACTGTTGTTTAACCTATATGTATGCTTGCAGACCAGTGGCTGTACCAGAGAATGTGTATAATATTAATTCTTTCTCTATGTGTATAGTTAGCCATGATTTATATTTACGTATATATTATGTATAGGAAATTAGAGTGGAGATTCCAGTGGACCACGGACTTAGCAGAATGTTCGTCGCTTATATATAGGATGTGGAGCTAATCACTGAGGGCTACTTCGGCCTTCAGTGAGACGCTCTGCACACACCTATTATTCAGGGTTGTGCAGAATTTCGTCTCATATGTTACAGACGAGCAGGCATTGTATCGTGAGCCCAACTAGGTGAAAGACAAGAACAAGTCATCGCTGAACGTTGGTCTGCAGAGGCATCTAAAGCACTGAGCTAAGAGAACCCACCAGCTAGCCACAAGGAGAAGACTCCACAACAACACAGCTTGTCAAGGAAGCAACCACAACGCAGCGCTTCGAACCCACAGCTAAGTGCACATTCACTAAGTGCACCAAAATCTGTATCAAAAGGACCACAGTAGACCACTCTTCCAGAACTCTGACCATTAGGGCAGAAAGTATCCAGTGCCCAATGATGATAAAGTAGCTGCCTAGACCTATCAAGAGCGAACCATTCGCAGAGACTTTTGAACTTTTAAGCTAGTTTCGTACTTCGAAGATCATGTATAGAGTGGAGGAAATAAATGTGTGATATTTACTGTTATCAAGTGGCTGGACTACATATGTTTCATAGCCGTGTGAAAGCTAGTGTGACAGTGATCTTTTACCATTTTTCTTTCTATCTCTGTACCCCAACCTAAACACAGACCGAGCTAAACAAATAAAATTTGTATTAAGTTAAGTCACAGGGAGATTACTAGCGATCCCCATAGACTAAAGACGAGTGGGTAATAGCATTCCATTGTGCAGAGCCCAGCAACAATAGACCCCACCGTCACAATCATGATGATGATGATGATAATGTCATAGACTTGTAGGGCATAGAGATTCTAAGTCATAGAGTCAAGTTCAATGCGCACAAATAGTGTAACTGCGCTGCAGAAGGTAGGCTACTAATGGTCCTAATGCTTTGGAGCAGCATCGTGATTGCCGATCATCATAGGCCTATTTCGACCAAATCCATCTGCATTGCATGACGTCTCATACAACCACCAACAATGCCGACTGTGTTTGGGTTGAATAAAACTGTTAATACAAGCTTGTGGTGATGGAAAACGAATGTGTTTTGGTTGAATAAAACTGTTGATACAAGCTTGTGGTGATGGAAAACGATTGTGTTTTGGTTGAATAAAACTGTTAATACAAGCTTGTGGTGATGGAAAACGATTGCGTTTTGGTTGAATAAAACTGTTAATACAAGCTTGTGGTGATAGAAAACGATTGCGTTTTGGTTGAATAAAACTGTTAATACAAGCTTGTGGTGATGGAAAACGATTGCGTTTTGGTTGAATAAAACTGGTAATACAAGCTTGTGGTGATGGAAAACGATTGCGTTTTGGTTGAATAAAACTGTTAATACAAGCTTGTGGTGATGGAAAACGATTGTGTTTTGGTTGAATAAAACTGGTAATACAAGCTTGTGGTGATGCAAAACGATTGCGTTTTGGTTGAATAAAACTGGTAATACAAGCTTGCGGTGATGGAAAACGATTGCGTTTTGGTTGAATAAAACTGTTAATATAAGCTTGTGGTGACGGAAAACAATTGCGTTTAGGTTGAATAAAACTGGCAATACAAGCTTGTGGTTATGGAAAACGATTGCGTTTTGGTTGAATAAAACTGGTACTACAAGCTTATGGTGATGGAAAACGGTTGCATTTTGGTTGAATAAAACTGGTAATACAAGGTTGTGGTGATGGAAAACGGTTGCGTTTTGGTTGAATAAAACTGGTAATACAAGGTTGTGGTGGGCGAAAATGGCGTGACCAATTTAAAAAACAACAACTGGCCCTGGGAAAATACTCCGTTGTTGAACAAAGATGTTGACAAGTACACGTTTTGCATTTGAATCCTGTGTTTTGGTTGTCTAAACTCGACCATTGAACTCTCTGTTCCAAGGTTGTCATTAAGACCTCCCCGTACAAACTTCACAAAGTACAAAATGCTGCAGCACGCCTTGTTGTCCAAGTCTGCAAACGAGACCACGCAACACCTCTTCTGCGTAAACTGCACTAGTTGCCGATAAAAGCACGCATCGAGTCCAAGCTGTCTACACTCAAGTTGTTACAGTTTGTTTACTTGTCCCTCCCGATTTTATTCTTTACTACATGTTCATGATCCACGCATCTCCCCTCTTCTGTTGATGACCGCATCATCTTCATCTTCATCATCATCATCATCATCATCATCATCATCATCGTCATCATCATCATCATCATCATCATTATCATCACGAAAATTTTCAACAACAAAAACAACAACAACAAAAACAAAAACAACAACAACAAAATAATAATAATAATAATAATAATAATAATAATAATAATAATAATAATAATAATAATAATAATAATAATAATAATAATTGCGCATTGTCGCTTAACATCCGCTCCATTTGTTCATTTTTCAGCCGAATGTTTGTCAGCACATTTTTACGTGTACGTTTTTATATTACGTGTAACAACAACAATATATAAACATAATTATACAACATGCAGATCATATACAATGCCGTCATCAAAATAATTAGGCCTACTCGATCTATTTAGTCGAACGCGTCAACAATTACTTATACGTACATGTAAATGTGTCTATTACATGTAAAATTCACAGGCACGCTCGTAAAACTAAACTACTCCGGTACGCCAAGGCAATCAAGGTGACTGCGCAGCCGAGACCAAGTCACGTGACCCAAAGTCTCGGTTTTGCGTTTGGTCTCAGTTCCAGGTAGTGACAGGGTACTGAAGCAGGGCGCACCATCCAGCTAATGTTGCAAACCTTAATCGGTAGAATGGTGTTTTCATGCGGCTGTTCTGATTATGCGGTTCACGTTTCAAGGACACAAAATTCACACTACATTTTATTACTGTCCACTTTTCCTACATATCTCACGTATGACGGCCTACTAGCGCCAAAACCTGATAATTACAAATATCATGAGATAATTAAAAATGTCATGGGATAATTACAATTATCAAGAGATAATTACAATTATCATTGAAAAATTATAAATATCTTCGCGTGATCATGTTTAATTTTCAGATTTGGCTCTAGCAATCTGCCTGGACATGCGCCAAAACCGAAAATTGTAAATATCACATTATAATTACAATTTTCACTTGATAATTACAATTTTTACTTGATCATGATTAATTCACAAATCTGCGAGAAATACCTACAGCACCAACATCTATATCATGTGTTTGTAGACTTCAAGAAAGCTTTTGCCCGAGTCTGGCAAGCAGCTCTGTGGGCAACCATGAAAGTGTACAAAATCAGACCTAAAATTATTGAAGTCATCAAAAGCCTGTATGACAAGGCTACCAGTGCAGTCCTCCACAAAAGCGCCATCGTAAACTGGTTCAGAACAACAATCGGTGTGCGTCAATGATGCCTCCTCTCTCCAACACTTTTCAACATCTTCCAAGAGAGCATCATGATCCCTTTGCAGACCACGAAGGTACAATCTGCATAGGGGAAGCGCAATCTCCAACCTTCGTTTTGCGGATGACATTGATGGATTGGCGAGAGAGGAACAAGAACTTGAACAGCTTGTACAGTGGCTTGACACCACCTCCAGAGCCTTTGGTATGGAAATAAGTGCAGAGAAGACCAAAATGACGACCAACAACACCAAAAGCATCAACATGGGCATAAAAAATCCAAGGCCAATCCCTCAACGCAGTGCATAGCTTCAAATATTTAGGAGCCATTGTATCAGACAATGGGTCCCGAAAGGAAGTCCTCTCCAGAATCGCACAAACAACTACTGCATTGACAAGGTTGAAGCCCACTTCGAAAGACAGGACCATCAGTCTACATTCCAAGGTAAGACTGCTGCGCTCCCTTGTCATCTCCATCTTCATATACGCTTGCGAAACAAGGACCCTCACAGTAGGTCTACAACGAAGAATATAAAGCATGGAGATGAGGTGCAACAGAAGACTTCTGGGCATTTCCTATACCCAGCACATCACCAACAACGAAGTCCGACAGACCATCAAACAAGCCATTTGACAACAAGATGACTTGCTCACAGTGGTGAAGAAACGGAAACTCCGATTGTATGGCCTCGTCACGAGAGCATCAGGCCTTGCAAAAACCACCCTGCAAGGCACGGTCAAGGAGGCACAAGAAAAGGGAGACAGAATAAGAGGTGGGGGGACAACAGTCGAGAATGGACTGGTTTGACACTGAACGAAGCCATGATGGTTGCTGAGAACAGAGAAAGATGGAGTACGCTGGTTAAACGATCAACTATTTGTCCCAACGACCTTTGAGTTTCGGGATAGGATAGGATAAGATGGGATGCTTAATTCTGACTAAGGCGGCTTACTAGCGCCAAAACGTACCTTTACAGGTATCAGTGATAATAGTAATTAACACGCGTTCTGTGTAACTCACATTTTGACGACCTACTAGGGCCAAAACCTGATAATCACAAATATCATGTGATAATTACAAATATCAACGACATATTTACAATTAAAACGTAAAAATTGTAATTATCAAGTCCATTACAATTTTCGGATTTGGCCCATTTCCATAGGGAAATTGAACATTAAACATGATCACGCCTAATTTTTCAATGATAATTGTAATTATAATTTTTCCATGATAATTTGTAAATATTTAGTGATATTTGTAATTATAAGGTTTTGGCGCTAGGAAGACGTGGCAAATACTGAAAATTATTAATTAACACTGTGGATTACCGGTATCTCTGTAATTACACAGAACACGTGTTCATTTCAATTATCTGGTGATAATGGTAACTCTCGGTTGTGGCGCTAATAGGCCGTCATACTCACGCTTCTCAGGGTGAGGTGGAGGATGGAGGTGTGGGGGTGGAGGGTGTGTATTGAGAGTGTGTAAGGGTGTTGGGGTGTAGGGTAAACAAGGGTGTTGGGGTGTAGGGTAAACAAGGGTGTTGGGGTGTAGGGTAAACAAGGGATGGAAAACGTTCGAGGTGATGGAGTGGAGGCGATTGCGCAATTTCAAAATCGGCCGTGTCCTAAATTGGTTTGGGACCGGAGTCCAGATTTAAGACACACTCCGTACCTAAGATTGGCCGTGAGAGGCATTCCGCCCATCACCCTCTCAAAAAAACCAAACAAACTGGAAGTGGGCGATTGGTGTTGCTTCAAATAGATCCTGTATCGGCCCGCGCCGTCAGCAGCTCGCCAACTGGAAATGCGATAAATAAGAACGATTACATTAAATAAATAAATACTGGGCCAGTCTCAGCTACGCTGTGTGGACTGAGGATTGTTGGCAGACACCCATGCCAGCGAGTCTCCAGTACGCTGTGTGGACTGAGGATTGTTGCAGATACCCATGCCAGCGAGTCTCAAGTACGCTGTGTGGACTGAGGATTGTTGCAGATACCCATGCCAGCGAGTGTCAAGTACGCTGTGTGGACTGATGATTGTTGCAGACACCCATGCCAGCGAGTGTCAGCTATGCTGTATGGACTGAGGATTGTTGCTGATACCCATGCCAGCGAGTCTCAAGTACAATGTGTGGACTGAGGATTGTTGCAGACACCCATGCCAGCGAGTGTCAGCTATGCTGTGTGGACTGAGGATAGTTGCAGACACCCATGCCAGCGAGTGTCAGCTATGCTGTGTGGACTGAGGATTGTTGCAGACACCCATGCCAGCGAGTCTCAAGTACGCTGTGTGGACTGAGGATTGTTGCAGACACCCATGCCAGCGAGTCTCAAGTACGCTGTGTGGACGGATGATTGTTGCAGACACCCATGCCAGCGAGTCTCAAGTACGCTGTGTGGACGGATGATTGTTGCAGACACCCATGCCAGCGAGTCTCAAGTACGCTGTGTGGACTGAGGATTGTTGCAGACACCCATGCCAGCGAGTGTCAGCTATGCTGTGTGGACTGAGGATTGTTGCAGACACCCATGCCAGCGAGTGTCAGCTATGCTGTGTGGACGGATGATTGTTGCAGACACCCATGCCAGCGAGTGTCAGCTATGCTGTGTGGACTGAGGATTGTTGCAGACACCCATGCCAGCGAGTCTCAAGTACGCTGTGTGGACGGATGATTGTTGCAGACACCCATGCCAGCGAGTCTCAAGTACGCTGTGTGGACTGAGGATTGTTGCAGACACCCATGCCAGCGAGTGTCAGCTATGCTGTGTGGACTGAGGATTGTTGCAGACACCCATGCCAGCGAGTGTCAGCTATGCTGTGTGGACGGATGATTATTGCAGACACCCATGCCAGCGAGTGTCAGCTATGCTGTGTGGACTGAGGATTGTTGCAGACACCCATGCCAGCGAGTGTCAGCTATGCTGTGTGGACTGAGGATTGTTGCAGATAACCATGCCAGCGAGTGTCAGCTATGCTGTGTGGACTGAGGATTGTTGCAGACACCCATACCAGCGAGTGTCAGCTATGCTGTGTGGACTGAGGATTGTTGCAGACACCCATGCCAGCGAGTGTCAGCTATGCTGTGTGGACTGAGGATTGTTGCAGACACCTATGCCAGCGAGTGTCAGCTATGCTGTGTGGACTGAGGATTGTTGCAGACACCCATGCCAGCGAGTGTCAAGTACAATTCAGTGACACCCGAGGGACTTTAACTAACAGTTTGAATGATTGGGTCATGGATGGTGAAACAAATATTTCTATGAATAAGGTAAACGAATCCTAGTTAACCGACAGAGTTATATTGACAAAGTCAGTATTGTTGTGCTGAATAGGCCTACCATTTGTTATCACTAAGTCAGTATTGTTCTGCTGAATAGGCCTACAATTTATTATCACTAAGTCAGTATTGCTCTGTTGAATAGGCTACCATTCATTATCACTAAGTCAGTATTATTGTGCTGAATATGCCTACCATTTATTATCACAATGCCCAGAATGAACGTTGAATAAATGTTGTATTAATTAATGCTAGTGATGTTCATTATTTGTTGTGATGTTTTGTTGATGTTGTAGCCTATATTCTTCTCATTCTCGTCTTGACTTGTTTGACTTGAGAAGTTTGATATTGCAAGTTTGTAAAATGAATTGTGTAATCTTCTGATTGGCCTACACTATTTATCTTTCTAAATATAAATACACAAAACCCATAAAATATAAACGTGACATTACACTGTTGTATGGAATGATGTCAACGCAACTTCCGTTTTGCACATTTTGATAATTTTTCTTTGAAGTACATTTTTTTTCATTTTTCATTTTAGCTGACAGTTGCTTGTGGCGAACGCCTTGAATAAAATGTAAACTAACAGTTTCCTATTTATCGCAGCTGATGTCAGGCGGGGTAAAAGTTTGGCATAAATTGCCAAATTAAAAATTATCATCCAAAGTCACTACTCTTTGGAGGTTCATTCTTCTTCTGAATTATTTGTTTACTTGCTGACTTACAAACTTGCCACCTTACTTGTTGACTTACAAACATGTCACCTTACTTGCTGACTTACAAACTTACCACCTTACATGCTGACTTACAAACTTGCTGACTTACAAATTTGCCACCTTAGTTGTTGACTTACAAACATGTCACCTTACTTGCTGACTTACAAACATGTCACTTTACTTACTGCCTTACAAACATGTCACCTACCCCCGTTGGGGTGCCGGGGGTTTCAGTATAAATAGTATCCCCACTTTCTGGAAATTTAGTGCTTTAAATTCCCTGTCACGTGGGGTTTATGGGCTCTGCACAATGGAATTATGGACCCTCACGTTTATTCGGTGGGAACTGCTAGTAAGTCACCCTATGAATTACTTTAATAAATTTATTTGTTTAGCTCGTTCTGTGTTAAGGTTGGGGTACAGAAATAGATAGAAAAATGGTAAAAGATTACTGTCACACTAGCTTTCACACGGCTATGAATCATATGTAGTCCAGCCACTTGATAACAGTTAAAATCACACATTTATTTCTTCTACTCTATACAAGATTCTCTAAGTACTAATCTAACTTAAAAAGTCTCAGTCACTGCTACTAGTTCGATCGCTGATAGTCTAGGCAGCTGTTATTCTTCCTCGGGCACTTGCTATAATATCTCATGTAGATTTGGACTACTGTAGTCCGTTTTACAGTTTCTGAAGAGTTGGACTACTGTGGTCCTGTTATGATCAGTTTAAGTGCACCTTCGTTGATTACACTTAACTTTCTGATGGTGCGGTCGAAGTCCTTCTGTGAGGTAGCTTCTGGGACACCTTTGTCGTTGTGTAGTTGGGTTCCCTTGCCACGCTGTGGGGTCTGACAGGGTGTTTTTCAAGGTAGCTCTTTCCGGCTTGTGCGGTAGAGTCTCCTCATCCAACTAGTCGTTTCTGTGGAGTGGGGTGCACAGGATAGCTCGGGATAGCTCGGGATAGCTCGCCTGCTCGTCTGTAATATAAGAGACGAAATTCTGCACAACCCTGAATAATCGGTTTGTGCAGAGCGTCTCACTGAAAGCCAAAGTAGCCCTCAGTGATAGCTCCACATCTCTATACATAAGCGACGAACATTCTGCTACTTCCGGGTTCCACTGGAATCTCAACTCTAAATTCCTATACATACATAAATATCAATCGTGGCTAACTATACCCATCCAGAATTAATAATATTATAAACATTCAGTGGTACAGTCACTGGTCTGCAAACATACATATAAGTTAAACAACAGTGGTTCCGTATGGTATACAACATGGCGGCGCAACCGGTCGTGTTTCGGCTCGTGGTCGGCTCTTCCACGTGGTACGGCAAATTCGGATTAATAATTCACATTTATGCATAGCAAATTCCACAAACATAATTTCAACAATAATACAAATATATCACGATGAAACAGAAGGGTGTTCATTTACCTGTTTGACAAGTTCAGGCCCGTGATGACTTGAGAGAATTCTAAGATTTCAAAGTCCTGCTTCCTGGTCTATGAGTGTAGAGATTTCTCTAGCTGTGGAGATGTTGACTCTACCTCGTCTCACACACGACTGACTCAAACTGTGTTAGGCTCTGACACAGTCAATACTGCTCTACCCACTGAGCCTGCTCTGATTGGTTAAAACGGTCCGATTCAAAGCTCAAGTGCTGACTCACTGCGATGTGGGTGGCTCGCTCGCTGTGTGTGGTTTAATTGCTGCTGTGTACTATACTAACTCTCTACTGTTACAAATACTACACATGGCTAAATAGTCAATGGGCAGGGTAAACTGCTCGGTTCATGACAGGCTCCCTCAACTGAAAAAAGGCGATGACTACTGGATTCGACCTTTTTCTACTACAGAGCCTAGTTTAACACTGCACTATCCTAGGGTCCTATTTACAAACTAATTAAGTTGCTCTACCTGAGCTGCAATGCTGTGCCAGGTAGCTATGGACACTAGTGACAGGGTATTACTGGGCGGGGACGAATTCTGGTGCTGTGGCCCTTAGTTGTGTTGGGTGGGCGACAGCTGCTGTGTCCTCCACGAGATGGCGACTGAGGTAGTCGGCTCCGTGGTTCTCTTTGCCGGGTATGTACTCGATTTGGAATGAGTATGCCTGAAGGGTGAGTGCCCATCTCATCAGGCGAGAGTTCAAAGACTTGGAGGCTGCCAGGAACGATAGTGGTTGGTGGTCCACCTGAACTGTGAAGTGGGTCCCATACAGGTAGAGTTGAAACTTCTGTATGGCCCAGACTAGTCCAAGATATTCTTTCTCCGACGTGGCGTAGTGGGTCTCGGCGGGTCTCAATTTTCTGCTGGCGTAGGCGACAGGGAATAGCCGTCTCTGCATTCTTGGGGTCGCGCTGTAGCAGTACTGCTCCGAGGCCTAAGTCGCTTGCGTCGGTGCGTAGAACGAATGGCTGAGTCAAATCGGGTAGGTGGAGTACTGGCGCCGATGTCATTCTGTCCTTGAGTGTTTGGAATGCTGTCTCACATTCCGCTGTCCAAACTACTTTGTCCGGGGCGATTTTCCGGGTTCCATTTGTCAGTGGTACGGCGATGCTGTTGTAGTTGGGGATGAACTTCTGGTAGAAGCCGCAGAGTCCTAGAAACGACTGCACTTCCTTCTTGGTCTTGGGCCTAGGAGCGTCGAGTAGGCGTTTCACGGTCTTTTCTACCGGTCGCAGGCTTCCTTGACTGATAGTGTGTCCCAGAAATTCTAGCTCTGTGAATCCGATCTGACATTTGGTGGGTCTTGCCGTCAATCCCGTGTCTCTGAGGCGGGCGAGTAGTTGTTGTAGGAGCGTGACATGTTCCTCCCACGTAGGTGTTGCGATGAGGATGTCGTCCATAAACGAATGTAGGTGCTCGCTGCTCAGGGGTGCCAGGAGTTTTCGCATCATGGCACTGAAGATGCTGGGTGCGTTGTGGAGTCCGAATGGAAGTACATTGAACTCGAAGTGTCCTTCCATAGTGCTGAAAGCTAGGTACTTTCGGACTTGTGGTTGTACTGGTATCTGATAGTATCCTTTGCTGAGGTCGATGCGTGAGAAGTGTCAGGCCTACTTCCTCCCTTTGGTGTTTTAAGTAGGTGACTAGTCCTTCATGCAAGGAGTGATAGGGTAGATAGGGGTGGGTGATGCGTGTGCGAGCGTCCTTTCTCCCACTAAACCAAACTAAGAACACAACTAGCGAAATAAGTGGTAAAAATACAAATATAACATTTATTTAATAAAACATGTAATTAAAACCCAATTAAGAAACAAAAGAATGAAACCAAAGAAAAATGTAAAAAACAAAATTAAATCATAAACAATCCGAAACCATACACAATAACAGCATTTATATAATCATGAATCAAAATAAAATCACTCTCTCACCTGGTCGTTTCTAATTTAAACACACACACACACAAAATATTATATACACAATGATAATTAAATAACAGTACAAAATCCCCCCTGATGCCCCAGTTCAGTTACATATATACGTATCCACACTAGGTGCACGGCCGTTGATGATAAGGTCCAGCTGTGCACTTCTCTTTTGTTTCCCTAATTAAAGTTCACACCCACACAGTTCAAAGTTCACAAACACACAGTTCAACAATCCAATATGGATGTAGGCGTTGTCCCTGTAGAATTTTCGCACAATCTTAACTAAAGTCACTGGATGATAAGTCTCTATTTGTCCCTGTGTCCAAAACTGCGAATTTCTTTCTAAAACTAATGTGGTGCCATTCTTTCTTTCTATAACTACCGATGAACGTCTCTGCTCTTTCTAATACTGACGATCCACTTTCCAGACGGCCCCTTAGTTCCGTTGATTTCTCCCCTCTCTTCCTTCTCTGCTTCTCTCCGCCGACCCCAGATGACTTCTCTGGCAGGCACTGCACCCTCACCTCGTAACCCCCACTTCCACGGATGACCCGAGGAATGACCACTACAGCCAAACGCCGTAGAGACGACTACTACTGGTCGGGTATCACCAACACGTCCCCCGTTGACGACGCGTCCAACAATGATGATAATAATAACATTAAGAAGAATAAGTCCAACCTGAAATCAATAAAGGTACAGGCTACTATTTTGGCATAATTTTACTTCTCTATTTATTTCTCTAATTTACCCTGGTCTGCTCGCCTCGCCTCCTGAAGAAGAATTTCGTGGTCATAACTTCTCTAATACATATATTCACAAATCTATTTTCCATTCCGTTATATTCATACGATTTATACAGCATACAACCATTATAAAAATTTCACATATTCAACATACATTCGTTCCGTTTTTATCAGGTATATACAATTTTCTCTTCACCTCTCTCTGTTGACTCTGGGACTGCCTCCGTTCATCATTTTATTATTTACAACAAAATATACGTTTTAACATGAAAACATTTCTAAATATAACATCCTAGAAATTAACATATTTTTATAAATGTTTAAAGACATACACTTTCACGTTATACATTCTCATTCACACATTTTTGCTACTAGCCCCCCCTAAATGGTTCTTCCCCCCTTCCTCTCTTTGACGATCGCTAGAGACAAGGTTCCAGAGGTCGAATCTCACTTACCGACTTATGATAAGAGATTTCTCTTTGACGACATCACATGGATCACGCCCGATGACGCTCCATAAATGAGTGACAGCTACCTAGCTATCGATAACTCATTAACCTCCCGGGTGTCTTCACTTTGACCACAATCCGGTTACCAGTTCTAATGTCTCCTCTTGGCTTCTGTTCCTTGCTCTCCTCCAACGATCCGCTTGCCGCCCAAGTTCAACAACGAATGCCTAGTTCTAGCACTGTACTGCATTCGTGCAACCAATTTGAGCCCAATGATTGGTTGGTAGACTCGGCACAAACATGCCCTTGGCCTCAGCACGTGCTAAGTTGTATAATCTATTAGCCAATTCTTCGACCTACACTCTACAATAACATCTTGTTATTGTACCGTTTAGTTCAAAACAACGCTGCCCTTCCTGTACTTTCGCAGCTTGGCTTGACCATTGCACTGTCCGACTGTAAGAAATGGTACCCCTTCCGCCTCTCCCACAGTTTAGCCATGACAAACCTTCCCCCATAGGTAAAAAAAACATAGTTTTTTTTCAATTCACACCTATAATCATGCGAAACTGTGGACTCTGGCATTCTATGGATTCCTGCTGAGAAAATCAGCATCCACATTCAACTTCCCTGGGATAACTTCTACTCTGAAGTTGTAGGGCTGTAGCTGAATGGACCACCTTAACAATCTGGGATTCGTTTGTTTGACCCTGTTCAGGTGTTGTAATGGCTGGTGGTCACACTGCACTGTGAACGTTCGCCCCATCACGTATTGCCCGTATTTTTGTACCGCCCACACGATTGCATAGCATTCTTTCTCTATTGTAGAGTAGTTGCGTTCGGCGGAGATCAGCTTCTTGCTCGCATAGCTGATCGGTTGTAACCCAAACCCTTGGTCTTGGAGCAAGACTGCTCCTAGCCCTGCGTCACTCGCGTCTGTTCTTATGACGAATGGAACGTTCATATCTGGCAGTACACAAATCGGTTGGGACGACAGACGTTCTTTGAGCGTTGCGAACGCCGTCTCACAGTCTTGGGTCCACTTGACTTCTTTTGAGCCGCCCCCCTTTGTTAAGTCGGTTAGCGGTAAAGCGACTTCCGCAAAGTGTGGCACGAAGCGGCGGTAATAGCCTACCATGCCTAGGAATGACCTCACTTGCTTCTTAGTCTGTGGTCTCGCAATGGCCTTGATCTTTGTGACCTTGTCTGGCATCACTGTAATCTGTCCGTTACCGACGATGTGACCCAGATACTCGAGTTGTCTGTGACCTAGCATGCACTTTGACGGTCTAGCGGACAGTTGTGCCTCCCTCAGCCGCGTGAACAGCGACGACAAACACTGAATGTGTCTCTCCTTTGTTTCAGTAGCGACCAAAACATCATCCATAAAATTATCTATTTCTGGCATGGCCAATGGTTCCAAAAGTACGCGCATCATGCGTGTGAAAACCGCCCCCGCTGTTTTTAGGCCAAAGGGCATGACCGTGAACTGAAATTGCCCTTTTGACGTCGTGAAGGCTGTTTTGATTTTGTCATTTTTGGCCATTGGAATTTGCCAGTATCCTTTACTCAAATCGATCTTCGATAGATATCGCGCTTTTCCGAGCCTTGCGAATAGTGCTTCAACGTCCGGCATAGGTTCGGCGTCGAACACGACCTTCTGATTTAGTTTTCGGAAATCGACGCAGAATCGAATGTTCCCGTCTTTCTTCTGTACCAAAACTATCGGCGAACTGAAAGGTGAGCTAGATCGCTCTATCACGCCTAGTTTTATCATATCCTCTACCTCTCTGTCTATCGTTTCTTTGTGCGCGAATGGCAGCGGATACTGTTTCGTTCGGACTGGGTTTTCGTTTTCCAGTTTGATTTCGCACTCGACCAATTTCGTCTTGGCTGGTAGGTCGGTCAATACGTCTGAGAATTTCTTCGCCAAATTTCGAATGTCCGCATGGATCTCTGGTGTGTTTTTGTCCAGCTGGATATCGGCTATAGTCTCTTGGGCTACTAACGGTATGACCGCGGTGGTGATAGAAGTTGTCGTCACTTCTTCCCAGTCATCCGGTTCATGCACGACTGCTACAGTTGCAACGTTTGTGGCGCGGGTCTCGTACCGCTTCAGTAAGTTAGCGTGGTACGTCTTTTGTTTGTTCCCTATCTGTATACGATAGTCACATACCCCTACCTTCCCTGTAACGACATACGGACCCACCCACTCCATCTGCAACTTGTTTTTCTTGCATGGTACGATTCTGAGTACCTTTTCGCCTACCACGAAGCTTCTGGCTTTCGCTTTCTTGTCGAAATGTTTCTTTTGCTGCTTGCCCTCTGACTCTAGCTGTTGTTTTGCTAGCTCGCAAGTATCTTCGATCTTGCTTCTCAGATCGGTTACGTATTCTGATGCCGTTTTGACCTCGCCCTCTTCGATTTTTCCCATCCAAAGTTCTTTAAGCACCTTCATTGGTCCCCTGACTTGCCTTCCGTATAGCAGTTCGAAAGGTGAGTAACCCGTGCTACTTTGTGGTACTTCCCGGTATGCGAATAGCAAGGCTTGCACGTACTGATCCCACGTTTTCGGTTTCTCCTCGCACAGTTTTCTCAACATGCTCTTTAAGGTGCCGTTAAA
This sequence comes from Oncomelania hupensis, assembly GCA_036898135.1. Classification (NCBI taxonomy): domain Eukaryota; kingdom Metazoa; phylum Mollusca; class Gastropoda; order Littorinimorpha; family Pomatiopsidae; genus Oncomelania; species Oncomelania hupensis. Next base: position 9,148 of record JBAHVR010000232.1, on the reverse strand, counting down.
CCTTTCAACGAGACCGTTGCATTGTGCGTGGTAGGGTGTCGTGGTTAACCCTTTGATGCCCAATAATCGCAACGCCTCTTTCATGATTTCGGACGTGAATTGGGATCCGTTATCCGTCAGTATTTTCGCCGGCACGCCTAGCCGTGTCCAGATGTTCCACAGGGCTTCTGCGACTTCCTCTGTGGTTATTCGCTTCAATGGAATAGCTTCCGGATAGCGCGTCGCGTAGTCTACGACTACAAGAATATATCTGTGGCCTTTCTCAGATGATGGTATTATCGGACCGATCAAATCAGCGGCAACTCTCTGGAAAGGTTCATCCACGAGTGGCATGTTTACCATAGGTACTCGTGGAATCCGACCTTTTGGTTGCGCTCTCTGACATTTGTCGCATGACCTGACATAGCGCCGCACGTCTGCTCCTATCCCCGGCCAGTAGAATTCGGACCACACTCGATCCAGTGTTCTTTTGGCACCCATGTGTCCGGCCATAGGCGTATCGTGCGCCAGGCGCATGACACCTTGCCGCAGTGGTTCTGGTACACAGATCTGTTTGTACTTCCTATGGTGACCTTGATAGACCCGATACAATAACCCTTGATGTACCTCGTACTGTACCGTGCCGTTTTTCCACCTGTTGGCTATGGGATTTCCCACGCTAGATAGCGCGCGTGCTAACGTTTTGTCCGCCTTCTGCATGGCAATTAGCTCAGTTGGACTGATCGCTAAGCCTGGTATTGGTTCGACAGGTGCATTCGTTCTTGCTGCGCTTTCCCTCTTGGCTTGCGCGCGTGTTTGCACTGCCTCTGCTTTTCTTGTAGGAAAGATGGGGATGGTTTGGGTGTCTCCGTTCGCGAACCGTACCGTGTTGCCTATCAATACGTCATGCACCGGTTTCTCAAATACGATGACCTTGATCCTTCCCGATACGTATGACGATTGCAAGTCGACAATCGCTTGTCTGGCTTTCCTCAAGGTTCCGTCGGCCAACGACACGCTAATCTCTTCCGGCATTATGTCATCGGAATTCACTAGCCGTTCCGCTACGAAAACCTCGTCTGCCCCCGTATCGCGTAACGCTGTGACTATTTCCCCATTCACCTCTACCCTTTCCTTTTCATTGATGCCCGCTCGGTTGGCCTCGACCCCTGGTGAGGTTACGTGCACTCGACCTGACTGCACTCGAGCGAAACTAACCTTTTTCAACTTTTGACAGTCTCGTCTGACATGTCCCTTCAGGTTGCAATGGAAGCACCGCTTCTCTGCTGGTCTTTCGTTTGACTCACGGCTATTAGCAACCCTACTTCTCTCTTCCGGCTTATGCGACTTGAACCCTGACCTTTTCGTCTCCCATTTCGCGACGGAGTGCTTCTCTGCTAATTCTGCCACTTCGTTTGCCGTTTTCGGAGCATGGTCTCGGACAAAGAGTTCTAAGTCGGGGTTTAGATTTTCCACTAATTGTTCCTTCAAGAACAAGTCTATCACTGCATTTGGATCTTCTGGATTTACCTTGGCCATACAGAACCACCTACTCAACAAGTGTCTGAGTTTCTTGAGATACTCTGTAAATGATTCTGGGCCCTCTTTCTTTACCGTCCTGAACTGCTTCCTGTAATATTCCTCATTTCGTCGGAACCTATCCAGTAAAGCCTGTTTCAGTGTTTGATAGTCTTGGGTTTCCTCAGGTGTCATTCGAACGTACACGTCTCTAGCTGGACCTAACAGTAATGGTGCCAATTTCTTGCTCCATGTTTCATTTCTCCATTCATTCAGAGTAGCTACTCGTTCGAAGTGTGTAAGGTAGGTATCTATGTTTTCTTTGCCTTCAAAAGGTGCCATTCTAATGTTAGAAGAACTATTTTCTTTCAGTATTCTAACTTCTTCTCTTCTCAAATCTCTTTCTTCTCTAGCCCTAGTTTCCCTGGCTTCTTCTTTTTCTCTGTTCCTTTCTTCTTTAGCCTCCCTATCCTTGGCCTCTTGTTCTTCCTTCCGAGTCCGTTCTTCCTTTTCCTGTGCCCTACGCTCTCTCTCTGCATCTACTTGAAGTTTTAGCTTTTGAAGCTCTAAGTCATCTTTTCTAATTCTCTCTTTCCTTTCCTCCTCCTCTTTGCGAATTCTTTCTTGTCTTTCTACCTCCTTTTCTTTTCGCTCTAATTCCCTTTCCTTCCTATCTGCTTCTTCTTTCCTAATTCGGTCTGTCCTCTCTAATTCTCTTTCTTTTCTCTCTGCCTCTCGGTCCTGCCTCTCTAGTTCTTCCTTTCGCTCCTTTGCTTCTTTCTCTTCATCAGCCTGCACACCCTGTGCTACGAACATAGCGGCTGCAGACCCCGTTAATCCGTAGTCTAGTGCTAATTTTTGCCACTTGGCTGTTATGGGATCTGGATTTCCCGGAATGACTTTTGAATCCTTCTTACTCACACCCCTTCCAGCTCCTCTAGTTGGTGTTGTTAGCGACCTTGACGTTATCCCTGATGGTGTTACGGTCACCCTACTACCTCCTATGCTAGTGACTGACCCTCCTCCTACTGCGCCGGTACTCGGACTGAGCACACTTGTCACAACTGGTGATGACGCTGTCACGCTTGTAGGACCAGTGGTTGTCTTCCCCATACCTGATCGCAAATTGTGCGGTTGAGCCATCTTAGCCCTTCTATCTCTCGCACTTTCAACTTACTCAAGTATTCTCCTTCGTTCTTGGGCTTGTTCCTCCCTCCTATCCCCTGGAGCTGTTTTGTACGTTTAGAGCTGTCGATGCGAATGGTTGGCTATCGCGACTAGCCGTGAACCGAGATTCGACCACTGCACCCTGTCCCCTGCGATCCCACAATGAGACCCCCCACAAAGGATTGACACACCCCTCCCGCACTACAAACCCCTTCACAGACACGCCCCCGCTACAACCATAATAACAACATATAAAATCTATACCTAACACACACAAAAAAAATACTACGTTCTATGTCCCTAAACTACTACCCTCTTTCCCCTGAACGCTCACGCCACACGCTGATGTTTCCCTGTGTGTACCCGGTGTTTTTGTCTGTCCCCCGGATTCTTTTACGTACCCCTGTGTACCCCGCAGGTCCACCACTTTTGTCAGGCCTACTTCCTCCCTTTGGTGTTTTAAGTAGGTGACTAGTCCTTCATGCAAGGAGTGATAGGGTAGATAGGGGTGGGTGATGCGTGTGCGAGCGTCCTTTCTCCCACTAAACCAAACTAAGAACACAACTAGCGAAATAAGTGGTAAAAATACAAATATAACATTTATTTAATAAAACATGTAATTAAAACCCAATTAAGAAACAAAAGAATGAAACCAAAGAAAAATGTAAAAAACAAAATTAAATCATAAACAATCCGAAACCATACACAATAACAGCATTTATATAATCATGAATCAAAATAAAATCACTCTCTCACCTGGTCGTTTCTAATTTAAACACACACACACACACAAAATATTATATACACAATGATAATTAAATAACAGTACAAAATCCCCCCTGATGCCCCAGTTCAGTTACATATATACGTATCCACACTAGGTGCACGGCCGTTGATGATAAGGTCCAGCTGTGCACTTCTCTTTTGTTTCCCTAATTAAAGTTCACACCCACACAGTTCAAAGTTCACAAACACACAGTTCAACAATCCAATATGGATGTAGGCGTTGTCCCTGTAGAATTTTCGCACAATCTTAACTAAAGTCACTGGATGATAAGTCTCTATTTGTCCCTGTGTCCAAAACTGCGAATTTCTTTCTAAAACTAATGTGGTGCCATTCTTTCTTTCTATAACTACCGATGAACGTCTCTGCTCTTTCTAATACTGACGATCCACTTTCCAGACGGCCCCTTAGTTCCGTTGATTTCTCCCCTCTCTTCCTTCTCTGCTTCTCTCCGCCGACCCCAGATGACTTCTCTGGCAGGCACTGCACCCTCACCTCGTAACCCCCACTTCCACGGATGACCCGAGGAATGACCACTACAGCCAAACGCCGTAGAGACGACTACTACTGGTCGGGTATCACCAACACGTCCCCCGTTGACGACGCGTCCAACAATGATGATAATAATAACAATAAGAAGAATAAGTCCAACCTGAAATCAATAAAGGTACAGGCTACTATTTTGGCATAATTTTACTTCTCTATTTATTTCTCTAATTTACCCTGGTCTGCTCGCCTCGCCTCCTGAAGAAGAATTTCGTGGTCATAACTTCTCTAATACATATATTCACAAATCTATTTTCCATTCCGTTATATTCATACGATTTATACAGCATACAACCATTATAAAAATTTCACATATTCAACATACATTCGTTCCGTTTTTATCAGGTATATACAATTTTCTCTTCACCTCTCTCTGTTGACTCTGGCTGACTGCCTCCGTTCATCATTTTATTATTTACAACAAAATATACGTTTTAACATGAAAACATTTCTAAATATAACATCCTAGAAATTAACATATTTTTATAAATGTTTAAAGACATACACTTTCACGTTATACATACTCATTCACACATTTTTGCTACTAGCCCCCCCTAAATGGTTCTTCCCCCCTTCCTCTCTTTGACGATCGCTAGAGACAAGGTTCCAGAGGTCGAATCTCACTTACCGACTTATGATAAGAGATTTCTCTTTGACGACATCACATGGATCACGCCCGATGACGCTCCATAAATGAGTGACAGCTACCTAGCTATCGATAACTCATTAACCTCCCGGGTGTCTTCACTTTGACCACAATCCGGTTACCAGTTCTAATGTCTCCTCTTGGCTTCTGTTCCTTGCTCTCCTCCAACGATCCGCTTGCCGCCCAAGTTCAACAACGAATGCCTAGTTCTAGCACTGTACTGCATTTGTGCAACCAATTTGAGCCCAATGATTGGTTGGTAGACTCGGCACAAACATGCCCTTGGCCTCAGCACGTGCTAAGTTGTATAATCTATTAGCCAATTCTTCGACCTACACTCTACAATAACATCTTGTTATTGTACCGTTTAGTTCAAAACAACGCTGCCCTTCCTGTACTTTCGCAGCTTGGCTTGACCATTGCACTGTCCGACTGTAAGAAATGGTACCCCTTCCGCCTCTCCCACAGTTTAGCCATGACAAGAAGTACTTCGCTCGCTGTAGCTTGGCAAATAGGTCGGTCTGGTCCGGGAGTGGCTCTGGCTGGAACTGCGTTACCGCATTCAGGAGTCTGAAGTCGATGCACAGTCGATGCTCTCCGTTGGGTTTTCGCAACAATACCGTGCCTGCGCTGTAGGGTGAAGTAGACTCTGAGATGATTCCGGCTGCCAGTAAAGTGTCTATCTCTTCCTTGATGGCTCGCTGCTGCGACAGTGGCATCGGGTAGAGCTTCTGGCGGACGGGTGTTGGGTCGGTCACCGTTAAGGTTACTTCGACGAGGTCTGTCCTCCCTGGTCGGTCTGTGAGCACAGTCTGATGTTGTCGAATGACCTGTCGTACTTGCTGTTGCTGTTTAGCGGCTAGGTCTCCGTTGAGTATCACGTCTTTGTAGGTTTCTTTGGAGTGCAGGGGATACTCTACTGCATTGGTCTCCATGCTTTCTCCTTCTTCCGCGATGGCGATGGCTAGCAAGTTGTGAGTGCTGGGGGTCGCTGGTCTGTCCGTATACTTCTTGAGGAGATTAATGTGGTGGTATCGGGCTCTCCCGTTCACCTCTACTTGGTAGACTGTCTTGGATTTCTTGGCAGTCACCCTGTACGGTCCTCTCCAAGCGATGTCCAGCTTGTTGGTTCCACTTGGAAGTAAGAGTAGCACTTGATCGCCGACTTGCAGTTCTCGGTCCTTCGCGTGGCGGTTGTAGTACTTCGCCTGACGGGCTCTGGCCTTCTTCAGTGCTTCACCAGCTTTCTTCCACGTTGCTTTGAGGGTTTCCTGCAGGTCTGCGACGTACTTGGTGGCACCTCTTGGTGTGTCGTCTATCTTGGCTTCCGTCCAACTTCTGCGTAGGGCTTCTAGCGGTCCGGCTAGAGGTCTGCCGAATAGCAATGTTGACGGGGTGTAGCCTGTGGCTGCATGGGGCGTTTCTCGGTATGCGAACAGTGCCGCATTCACGTAGGTGTCCCACGCTTCTGGATTGTCGTCGGCGACTTTCCTGAGTATGGTGAGAAGGGTTCCATTCAGTCTTTCTACTTGTCCGTTGCTGGCTGGGTGGTAGGGTGGTGTGCGAATGTGATGAACTTGTATCAACTCGAACACGTCTTGCATCAGGCGGCCGGTGAACTGAGATCCGTTGTCCGTTCTAATGCTGTCCGGGAATCCGACTCTGGTAAAGATGGCGATGAGTGCATCTGCAATCTTCTTGGTGTCGATCGCTGGCAACGGGACTGCTTCGCACCACATCGTACATGCGTCGACGAGTGTGAGTAGAAATCTGTTCCTCTTCTTGGTCATGGGCAGTGGTCCTACAATGTCTACTGAGACTTGCTGGAATGGCACGCCGACTACTACCGATGGTCCTAAGGTAACTGGTACGGTGTGATGTCGCGGGGAATATCGTTGACATTGGTGGCAAGATTTCACGTAGCGCTTGACATCCTCCGTGATTCCTGGCCAATAGTAGTGTGCGCTGATTCTCTGCACTGTGGCTCCAATTCCCATGTGTCCGCTGAGTGGCATGCTGTGGCCTAGTTCTAGTACTTGGGCTCGAAGGGTGGCTGGTAGTACTAGTTGGGTGTGATCTCCATCTCCTTGTCGATGTAGAACTCCCTCTTCCATGTAGAAGTCTCCCTTGTGCGGGGGTGTGTGCGCCTTGGGTAGCTTCTGGAAGCACTTCGCTATCGAGGTGTCTTCTTTCTGTGCTGTTTTGATCTCTTCGAGTCCTGGATTCGGAGCGAACTCGGGCTGGGGTGGTTGGGTTTTAGCTTGGGCCCTGGTTTGCACTGCAGCTATCTCTACAGTTTTAGGGGGCGTGCCTAAGAACACATACCTACAACCTAGCACTAGATCATACAGGGGTTTCTGTAAAACAGCTGCTTGGATTCGTCCTGTGACGTACCTACTCTCTACTTCGATCCAAGCTATTGGGCAAGTAGTCGTCGGTTTCGTCAAGTCTGCTCCTTGTAAGTCGACTGTCTTGTCTGTCAAGTCCGCGCGCGATACAAGAGATTCGCTAACTATCGCGTCGTATGATAGACCTGTGTCATACAGACAGTTCGCTTCTTTTCCGTTGACCTTGACCGTGTCTGTCACCGATGGGTGATCTCCGATTGTGTGTGGCTTGTTACCGCTGCTTTGAGTTAGAACTCTGTGCGCTGGCCGGCTTTCGCGCTCTTCCCTACGTTGTGCGGCCAACTTGAAACATTCTGCGGTGGAGTGATTGTTTCTGTTGCAGAACGAACAATACCGTCTCTGTTCTGCGGGACCTCTTTTCCCGAATTCCGTGTTGGGTCCTTTATTTTGCCCAGGTCTGGGGTTATTCGGCTTATTCGCGGTGCGCTCTTCCCGGTTAGGGCTTCGTTTCTGTGCCTCTTTCCCGTTAGGCTTTAGGTCTCGCCTGAAGCTCTTGGCTTCTCCGTGTGCGGCCACGTACCTATCTGCGACCTTGACCAGATCTTCCAGTCTTTCCGCGCCCTGCTCTACTGAGAATGTCCTCAGCTCGGGGGTCATGGTTTCCCGTAGCTGTTCCCATACTAACAGTTCTGTCAGTCCATCATACGTCTTAGCCGTGGCTGACTGGCTAATCCACTTATCCAGCGTTGTGGACAACCGATCCGCGAACTGCGCATAGCTCTCTCCTTTCACTCTCCGATTGGTGCGGAACTTTTGCCGGTAGCATTCTCCTGTCAGTTCGAATCCCGTTAGGAGTGCCTCTTTTACTTTGTGATAGTCAGTCACTCTGTCAGTCGGTAGCTTACTGTAGATGTCATAAGCCTTTCCTCTAAGCCCTTGACTAAGCTTAAAAGACCAATGAGTGGGATCTAGTTTGTACTCTGTTGCTAGACGCTCAAACCTAGTCAGATAGAGATCTAGACCTTCTTCTCTCTCATTGAATGTTCCCAGTGGAAATGACATTCCTTGTACAGGGTTGGATGCTACCTCTAGCTGATCTGAGTGGGAAGGGGTTGAGGAAGAACTTGAAGCTCCTGATCCCAATCTTCTTAGCTCTAACTCATGCTGTCTTTCTTTTTCCTTTTCTTCCCTCTCTTTTTCTTTTTCTGCCCGCTCATACTCCCATTTCCTAACTTCTGCTTCTCTCTCTGCTGCTAATGCTGCCTTCTTTTGTTCTACTTCTAACTCTGCTTTCTTTTGCTCTGCTTCTAATGCTAGTTTCTTCTGTTCTGCTTCTAATTCTAATTTCTTTTGCTCTCTTGCTGCTTCTAATTCTGCTTTCTTTTGCTCTGCCTCTAATTCTGCTTTTTTCTGTTCTCTCTCTGCGGCTCTCTCTGCTGCTTCGAGTTTCTTAGCCTCTCTCTCTGCTGCTCTCTCTGCCTTAGCCTCCTGTTTCTCTACCTCTGCATTGATATACGCAATTAGGTCTGCCCCTGCTAAGTGTAAAGCTTCTCCTAGTTCCTTGAAACGCAATCTCAAGGCCACTGGGTCCGACATTGTCAAACGTGTCTATGAACAACCTCTGAATCAAGTGGAATACCAAAACACTAGCAATATTGCAATTCAATAACAACAATGCAAAGACAATCAAATTCGTAATCAATAATAGAATAAAACAAGAGTCAAATGGCATACAACAGTTATTTAAGCAAAACCTGCAAAAGAACAATGCAACATACAGGCACAAAAATATTTGAAGCAAAAAAGTTTTTAACTAAAGAATAGTGCACCCAACTGATCAGTCCTTGTTACCACTATTCTAAGTTATTCTACTACTCCTACTGTTATCTAATTTTATTGTACTTAGGTCCGGTTATACCCAATTCCTATTATACACAGATCCTAGCTAGGCTCGCCAATTAAAGTGTCACGTGGGGTTTATGGGCTCTGCACAATGGAATTATGGACCCTCACGTTTATTCGGTGGGAACTGCTAGTAAGTCACCCTATGAATTACTTTAATAAATTTATTTGTTTAGCTCGTTCTGTGTTAAGGTTGGGGTACAGAAATAGATAGAAAAATGGTAAAAGATTACTGTCACACTAGCTTTCACACGGCTA